>OX637580.1:20744763-21314851 GCA_951800085.1 Comarum palustre | reverse complement strand
CTCTCTGCCGAACATTCACCGAAAAAAAAATCTCTCTGTCTAAATTCTCTGTCAGATCTCTTTGGTATCAATTCTCCAATACTTTCTTCGTCAGATCGTTGTCCAGGCTTCCTCCTCAAGACCTCCGCCTTCTCCTTCCTCCTCAAGACCGCCACATCCACAGCCCTCTTCGTCCTCTGTCCAAGCTTCCTCCTCACCACCACCACCGCCTCCAACTTCCTTATAATCAGTCCAGCACTACCCAGGTGAGCCCTCTCCTCTAAATCCGAATGTGGTAATCAAATCTCCGCCGGCGAGCCTCGACCCAAATCCGTCACCCAGCCCGCATTCACCTGCATTGCTCTGCGTTCACCTGCGTTGCTCCGCAACTCGACCCGACAGACACGATCTGACCCGCTTCACCCGCCCAACTCAGCAAATCCATCCTACCCGGCCCAAATCAGAACCCGACTCGGTCTAGTTTTCAACCCGACCAGATCCTACCCGGTTCAGATCCGACCCAGAACCATCCAACCCGGTTCACTTTGATCCAGGATCCATCCGACTCGAATTCAATCTAACTCGGCCCAGTACATCCAATTCAGTGTATCTTCACCTAAGTGCATTTTCACCTCAGTGGAAGTCCACCTAAGTGTAGGTACACCTGACACGCTGCTCTTACCTGACCCGGAACCATCCGACCTGGTTCATTTTGACCCGGATCCATCCGACCTGACTTCAATTAGACCCGGCCCAACACATCCAATTCAGTGTATCTTTACCTAACTGAATTTTCACTTTAGTGAAAGTCCGCCTAAGTGTAGGTATACCCGACTCGCTGCTTCGGTCCAGCTTATTTATCTGGTCCATCATTACTGTCTTCATACTTACATTCTTCATCGAAGGGTGCCCAAATCAAATTTTGCAACCTCAAGCGTAGTTCCACCCACGCACGTAGTCATCAGAATTCAAGGAAAAAAATGGCCCGTTTATACATCGGAAATTTGAGTCATTGGGTGTCAGAGGAAGAGCTCGACAGTGTGTTCTGCAAGTTCGGAACAATGAGGAGGATATGGGTTGCAAAAAGGCCATCAGGTTTCGCTCTCATCGATTTTCATGACAGTAGAGATGCTAATGATGCCATTCGTGAATTAAATGGCTACAATGGCTGGAGGGTTAAGCTTTCGCATTGCCCTATATACGTAATGAGACACGGCTTCAATACTGGTAATACTTTTGTGACTAAAAAACCAAGAGGAAGTGGTAAGATCGGTATTGCTTTAAAAATCTCTAACTTTGTTAATTCTGATACTTGGATTATTGATTCGGGTGCCACTGATCATATGACTTATGATAAATCTTATTTCACTGTGTTGTCTCCCCCCCAGTGTCATATGCCACTAATGCTAATGATGAAGCATTTCCTATGTTAGGAAAAGGGTCGGTCTGTATCACTCCTACGTTAGAGTTACATAATGTTTTATATGTCCCTGATTTATCCCACCACTTGATCTCTATTCCCCAGTTGAATACTGAGTGTAGATGTTTTGTAACCTTTTATCCCATATATGTGATTTTTCAGGATTTTCTTACCATGGAGCTTGTCGGTCGGGGGTATTTGAGGGGCAGATTGCTTCACTTGGACAAGACATATGCAAGAGAGAAACCTGGAGCACAGCCTCGCACTACTTTGACTTCGAACTCTATCTCGCTATGTGAAATCTGGTTGTGGCACCGCCTCTTAGGGCATCCATCTTTCAGCCTTATGAAAGAATCTATGCCTTCTTTATTTATTAGTGTGAATGAGTCTTCTCTGCGTTGTGAAACATGTGTCTTGGCCAAGAGTCATCGTGCTACTTATTCTCTGAGTTTTACTAAAAGTGGTGTTCCTTTTGAAATTATTCATTCAGATGTTTGGGGACCTTCCAGAGAGCCTACTATATCGGGTATGAGATACTTTGTCTTGTTTGTAGATGATTGCACACGATTGTCATGGGTTGCTCTCCTTAAAACCAAAGATAAAGTTTTTCCAGCTTTTCAAGTTTTTCGTACTCTTGTTCATACACAGTACAATAGTACCATAAAAGTTCTTCGCTCAGACAATGAGGAGGAGTATGTTAAGCTTTTCAATAGTTTTCCAAACACATGGAATTATTCATCAGACTACATGTCCACAAACACCAGAGCAAAACGGAGTATCTGAAAGAAAAAACAGTCATCTCCTAAAAATGGCTCGCGACATTCTTTTTAGTGCTCATATGCCTAAATATCTTTGGGGTGATACAGTACATGCTTCCGCTCATCTTATCAATCGTCTTCCATCTAGTGTTCTTCAAGGAAGGATTCCCTTTAAGGTTCTTGCATCTCATGTTCTTATTCCCTCATTTCATAATCTTCCTGCCTGTGTCTTTGGTTGTGTTACTTTTGTTCATGTCCTTAAAAATCAGAGGTCTAAACTTGATGCCCAGACAATTAAGTGTGTGTTTGTTGGCTATGGAGGACATCAGAAATGCTATAAGTGTTACCATCCGCCCATCATAAAGTATTATGTCATTATGGATGTCACTTTCTTTGAAGATATGAGTTATTTTTCTTCATCTGATATTGTTCTTCAGGGGGAGAATTTATATTTTGAAGAGCTATATCACTGTGAGGGGGAGAAATCAGAAGAAGTGGAAAGAGTCACGCTTACAGGAGATACAATGACGGGTCCAGTTGAGATCATTGTTCCGTCATTTTCTGAAACAGAGGTTCATCTGGAAGCAGAGGCTTAGCGAAAAACAGATGCACCGGTTCCAAGCACTGATAATGTAATTGAAGACACAACTGCCCCTTCTGCCATTACTTATACCCCTGATCCACAGCTCGCTAGTACTGAAGATCACGCATTTGAGGTATGTCACCCTAGTGATACTAGTAATAGTTACTCTAATAGAGGTCGTTATGTGTTACCAAATAGGTCTACTCGAGGTCAACCACCAAAAAAATATGAACCCACTCTTCAAGCCAAATCAAAGTACCCAATAGTCAATTACATGTCTACTAAGAGGTTATCTAAGTCATATGCATCATTTGTGAATCAAATATCTGCTGTATCAGTACCTAACAAAGTGCAGGATGCATTGAGAGATCCAAAGTGGAGGAAAGCAATGGAATAAGAGATGGAGGCATTACAGAAGAATGATACATGGCAACTTGTGCATCCACCACATGGCAAGAATGTTGTAGACTGTCGGTGGGTGTTCACTGTGAAACACAATGCGGATGGGTCAGTAAACCGATATAAAGTGCATCTTGTGACAAAGGGATTCACTTAGACGTATGGAATAGACTATGATGAGACTTTTGCTCCAGTTGCCAAAATGAATACTATTCAGGTTCTACTTTCCTTTGCTGCTAGCTTAAACTGGCCACTCCGACAATTTGATGTCAAGAACGCTTTCCTGCATGGAGAGTTAGCCGAAGAGGTGTACATGAGTCTTCCACCTGGATATGTAGCTAGTTCTCCAGGTGAATTTGTGTGCAAATTGAGAAAGTCTTTGTACGATCTCAAACAGTCACTTCGTACTTAGTTTGGGAGGTTTTCACAATTTATGCGTAAGATTGGTTACAGACAGAGTAATTCAGATCACACTTTGTTTCTCAAACATCACAATAGGAAGTTAACAACCTTAATTATTTATGTCGATGATATGGTGATCACTGGTAATGATACTGTTGCGATGGATAGATTGTAGAAGCAGTTAGCCTCGGAGTTTGAGATGAAGAACTTAGGAGATCTTAAGTACTTCTTAGGTATTGAGGTAACAAGAGGGATAGAAGGGATCTACTTATGCCAGAGGAAGTATATCCTGGATCTATTGACAGAGACTGGTATGTTGGATTGCACACTCATTGACACACATATTGAGCAAAACCATCGTCTAGCAGAGTATCCAGACCCAGGTATCTACTGATCGAGCTCGCTATCAGAGGTTAGTTGGGTGCTTGATTTACTTAACTTATACTAGACCAGATATTGCATATGCAGTGAGTGTCGTGAGTCAGTTCATGCATAGCCCGAGTGAGAGTCACATGGATGCTGTTGTGAGAATTTTAAAGTACTTGAAGTCAGCTCCAGGAAGAGGAGTCAAACACAACAACATTCTCGATATTTGTGGCTTCACGGATGCATATTGGGATGGAAACATTACAGACAGAATGTCGACATCAGGTTACTTCACCTTTGTGGGAGGTAATTTAGTTACATAGAAGGGTAAGAAACAAAATGTTGTGACACGATCCAGTGCTGAAGCGGAGTATAGAGGTATGGCCCATGGAGTGTGTGAATTGTTGTGGCTAAGGAATTTGTTACGTGATTTGGGTGTTCATCCCAAAAAGGCTACGTAGTTGTATTGTGACAACAAAGCTGCAATTGATATATCACAAAATCTAGTTCAACATGATCGTACTAAACATGTGGAGGTTGATCGACACTTCATAAAGGAAAAGCTAGATGACAAAATTATTAGTTTTCCCTTTGTTCTAACTGAAGAGCAGCTTGCAGATATACTCACTAAAGAAATTTCTAAGAATGCATTCTATAACTCACTAAGCAAGTTGGACATGGTTGATGTATATGCACCAACTTGAGGGGGAGTGTTAACGTGAGTCAGAATAGGAATATAAATATATTGTAGTTATGTCGCAGATTAATTTCCGTTATTCTATAGTTAATAGTTACCATTTATATTCTTTGTAAACTCCTATATAAACCTTCATGATGAGATGAATAAGATATCAGAAAGTTTATTCATCTCAATATCGTTATATTTAAGTGATTAACCACCACGCATGTTAAAAGTAAGGTCATACTATAATCGCAAAGATACTCCTCAAGACAAAATCCAACCACCACATGCAACTAACTGATCCCATATTCTTAATGCCCACCTACAATTTATATTCTCCCCAATTTATATCATAGTTACATGATCAAACGAAAAGAAAGAACATGTACACAAAATCATAATGAAATTAAATCCCAAAATATATACTAATGCAAACTAGCTAGGGTTCCTAGCACTTTCGTATCCAATCAAAGTCCACACTACACTCTAATCAATTGGATCATTTACCCCAAAGCACTTTCATATCCCAATCAAATCATTAAGCATTTTCTTAGTTTAATATATGCCCCAATCCAATCGAACTCGAGCATCATTTCGTAAACAAGATAGATATAAAATCAACACATGCTAGAGGAAGGTGTATTTGCCATGACTTGTACAACGAACTAAGAAAACCATATATATTGTTCATATTTAATTATAGATCACAAAGTGTTTGTCTACCATTACATATACTTAAAAACCTCAAATATATTCAAAGCTGTGTACCAGGTAGTAAATATGTATTATATATATTTGGGTTGATATGTATTCTTCTTTCCTAGCGAGCTCTCCCCCACTTAGAGAACTGTATCTGGCAATAAATGCTACTAATTAAGATTAAGTACAGACAATAAGATGAAATTAACGAGACTAATGACTCAGATTTTGCTTTTTTATGTTCTTAATATATTTCTATTTATAATGTATGGATATTGATCATCATCCCACTTCTACTCCTTCACTAGCTTGATCTGCAAAATTAGCACCAGAGTCTTTGGCCACCATGACTTCGGAGGCAGACCATAACCGACCAGCTTCCACCGTATTAGACCCCAATTTCGACGGTGAAGTCTCGTTGCAATCCGCAAAATACTTCCCGGACACACCGATCATCTTCGGATGAGTCGCAACGTAACATGTCGTAGCTGTAGCCTGAATTATAATCAAAATTAAGTTCCGACTTCCATTTTTCGTAACGAAAAGAACAATCATTTACTTTGAACATTCAAGAATATATAATACCTGAGGTATTGTTTTCAAGAGCTTAGATGCTAAGAGGAACACCAAATCTACATTATCCAAAACCCAAAATCGATTATTGGTAATTCATAAGAAAAAGATATCACCATTTTTTTCTTCAGATCAAATACTTACTGTATGTATTCTTACCTGTAGCAAGGCCTTCACGTTCTCTGGTGAGTCGGGTTCTAACAATCCCCGGATGGACACAGTTCACAGTCACGTTGGCCTCCATTTCCTGATTGCGTTTAAATCCAAAAACCAATAATAACCAAACAGAGGAAAAAAAACAAAGTTCGCTTTTGATCAAATAACAGAAGACTGATCCATATGATGAAGCTGATGATGAAATCCAGAGGAGAAGGACAAGTACTACAAACCCTGAGCCTGCGAGCGAGTTCTTTGGTGTGCAAAACGTTGGCGAGCTTGGAGAGGGCATACGCACGTGTCTTGTCGTATTGGCTGCTGACGATCCAGACAAAATTTCCAATGATCATAAAATGTCAAACTCTCTTGCAGACAAAAATTGAATTAAAACAATTCAAATGGATCCAAGATTCTCATCACATAGCTAGACCTCACCTTCTGTTCCGGCTTATCTCGCCGAGGTATCGGATTGTGTCGCCGGAGAACCAGCCGTGAATGGCAGACGACACATTCACTATTCTCCCTTGGACGCCGCTGGCCTCCGCCGTCTGGATCATTTTCTTCAGAAGCAGCTTCGTTAACAGAAAATGACCTGAACAAGAAAAAACGAGTACTCAGTTATGATGTTCGTTAACTTATCCGGAACTGTAGTCGAACTGACAACCTTTTACTCACCTAGATAATTAGTAGCGAAGGTCATTTCGATGCCGTCTTCAGAAATCGCATGCTCGTGGGCAAACTTACCGGCGTTGTTTCTGAGACATGAACATTACGTGTGGATCAATACCTCAATACCTTAATTTCTCTACGATTTATGAACAAGACAAAAAGGAAGAATTTGAAGAACTTACATGAGGAGATTGAGAGGTAGGTTGAGAGATTCGAACTCTGAGACGAAGTTTCTGACAGAAGTAAGGGAGCTGAGATCAAGCGCCATGACGACGATCTCGGAATCCGGAAATTCGGAGACGATTCGGGCCTTGGAGTCCTCGGCGGCTTTGAGGCTCCGAGCAGGGAGGACCAGCCTTGCCCCGCGCTTGGCCAACACTCGCGCCGTCTCGGCTCCGATCCCCGACGTCGCACCTAATCAATACTCAAAAGTTCAAAACCGCAAATAAAAAAGCGATCGTAATTTTTTTGGATGAAGAGGAAGACGTATGTACCTGTGATGATGGCGGTGATGGAGCAGAGATCGGGGCAGCTTTCGGTGACTTGCTCGGCGGTGCTCTTGGAGCCGTAACCGCTGGCACCGACCAAGCCGATCAGGTACTTCACGGTCTCGAGCATTTTGTTTTGGTTTCTGGTTAGGTTTGGTTGGTGTTGATGTTGAAGCTATGGTGGTTGCTGATATATACCAGTGACTGATATGACTACGTTGACCAGAACGGAGAAGGAAATGAGAGCTGAATAGTAAAGTACGTACGTGTTTGGTTATTCACAGAGCTTTCTTGGCCGCTTTGCATTGAATAGTGAGGCTCAGATATTGAGAGAGAGAGAGGGAGGAGTTGTATTAGAGAGAGATGAGGTTTGGCTGGTTTAGAATATGTCTAACAACTTTTTTTAATTTTTTTAAATTAAAATTAAATTTTCTAATTTTTTTGCTTCAACTTCAATAGCTTCTTTATTTTCAAAAAATTTAACATTTATTAAAATAATAAAATTAGTTACATCATTATTAATTATAACAAAAAAATATACATATTTTATATTACAATAACAAACTTAATAAAATAATTTTGGTAACTTTTTGTTAAAACATGTGAATAATTTAATTTTGAGGAATAAAGACTTTGTTGCAAATTTAGAGAATGAATGTTCTTTTTCTCCTTTATCTCCATTTTGAAGAATTAGATGGTGAAGCTGTTGGACCTAAAAACAGGTTAAAATTCTCTAAAATTGAGAATACCATTAAAATGAGGAAGTTGTTTAGCTTACTCTTAATCAACTAGCTAGGGTATGGTGAAAAAGAAGAAGAGAAAGAAGAAGAGGAAGAAGATTATATATTTGTTAGAATTTTTTTTATCAATCAAATAAAAATCTCACATCAAATGCTTATCACTGTTGAAATATAAATCTCACATCAAAAATATAAGATCTTGCATGTGGGTTTATAAGGGTTTGACTACTCTTTCTTGCCAATTGGTTTTGGAGTTAAACCTCATACTATTTTATCATGGTATCAGAGCGGGTTACCCACGTTCACGTGTGAAGCCCAAAGGTCACATGAACTCCACACCAACCCAAAAATTTTGTCCATGTGTTAAGCTTGAAAATTCGTTACACATGCGGGGGCGTGTTGAGATATAAATCTCACATCGGGAGTATGAGACTTTGCATGTGAGTTTATAAAAATTTGGCCAATCTCTCTATTCAGTACTTTATCAATATCACGAGCGAGTCGAACTCACACTTACACATAAGAGACTGATGTCACTACACCAAATGATGATAGACTATTTATCACAGATTAATTGTAGAAACATTATATTTAATTTTTGCATGAGTGGGTTAATTTTTTTTCCTTAATAGAAAAAAATTGTGGGTCTAGTCAGGGAGATTAGATTAATTACTCATTCAAACATTTCTTTATATGAGTTGCTAATTGGGATTTGTTTTTCTGTTACAATGAATCGTGCACCCAAATCACTCACTACATGATTTTGAACGATCCAAACCATTAAATTTAAAGATAACTTTCTTTCTTTGGTTGATGAATTTCTCTTTTATGATTGAAATGAAGAATAATCCTCGCAACAATCTATCAAAAGATATTCATTTTAAATGATAGAATCAATCTTCATAATTTATTGTTTACAAATTGCAACACACCGGTTATTGAATTGATTGTACTCGACTTTTCACTAAAAGAGTAAAACTTATCTGTGTAGCACGAACATTACCATGTCTTGTCATTTTAATGATTTGTCGATTTGCTATGAAAATGAGTACGTAAGGGCATCTTCCCCCCGTAGGCCAAAATGGCCAAGGAAAATAGCCTACCAAAATGGTATATTCCATGAAAGATACTTATTTAGCCTACCATCAAAAAATATAGTTCCCCCCGTAGGCCAAATAATATAGGCTAAAAATAAAATAAAGATGAAATTTCATGGTTTAAACAAAGGTAGTAGTTTGAACATCAAAATCCAAACGGCTAGTTTGACGAATAATTAGGCTTTATACAAATAACGTATATAAAACGGCTATTTTTTTTTGAAATTGAAGACAAGAAACGGCTAGTTTGAACACATCCATGATTCCATGTTATATAATGATTGTGAATAAGGGCTATTTGATTCCAAAATTCCCTATAAAAGCATGTACATTACCATTGCTTCCTTCACCTCATTTATCACTCAGTCATATGTTAACCCTTTCAACTTCAGTTCACTACAATGGATCCATCCCAAATATCATCATCCTCCCTATCTTCAAATGGAACTATTGAGTATTGCAATTCTATCTTTGCTACATTTGATCAGGAGCAAGATATGTTACTTCGTATGTATGCTAACAACAATCTCCTCATGGCGGAACATCTCAACAACGAAGATGATGATGCTCAATCAAGACGGAGAGGTGGAGTTCCTGGTCACATAACCATTTATCGTGATCGAGAAGCTGCTGCACATAATCTGTTTACAGATTATTTTGAGGAGGTCCCCCGATTTGGTGAGGTAAAATTCCGCAAACGTTTTCGAATGAATAAAAGTTTATTTCTTCGAATTGCAAACTCGGTCAAAAATCATGATCAATTCTTTATGCAACAACGCGATGGGATTGGTAGGCTCGGTTTGTCAACCTTTGTTAAAATAACAGCTGCTTTTCGGATGCTAGCATATGGTGCACCAGCTGATTCTCTTGATGATTACTTAAAAATTGGTGAATCCACAGCCATTAGATGCATGCAGAAGTTTTGTCGGGCGGTTATAGAGATATTTGGGGAGCAATATCTTAGAAAGCCAACACCCGATGATGTTGCAAGACTCCTTTATGTTGGTGAGAAACGTGGATTTCCAGGAATGCTAGGAAGCTTAGACTGCATGCATTGGAGGTGGAAAAATTGTCCAGCAGCTTGGGCAGGCGCTTATGCTGGGCGTAGTGGATCACCGACAATCATTCTTGAAGCTGTTGCTGATTATGATCTTTGGATATGGCATGCATACTTTGGCTTACCAGGCTCCAACAATGACATCAATGTGTTGGAAGCATCTAACTTATTTGCGGAGCTGGCTGCAGGTAAATCTCCTCCTTGTACGTACTTCATCAAGGATAAGCAATATGATGTCGGTTATTATTTAGCAGATGACATCTATCCTAAGTGGTCCACCCTTGTTCAAACTATTCATGATCCTCAAGGGCCAAAAAAGCAAAATTTTGCCAAGAAACAAGAAGCACGTAGAAAAGATGTTGAACGTGCTTTTGGCGTGCTTCAATCACGTTGGCAATAGTTAAGGGTCCAGCACGTTTCTGGAATAAACGTGTTCTACATGACATCATGACTGCATGTATCATTATGCACAATATGATTATCGAGGATGAACGTGACTTAACAGCTCCAATTAAAGAATTTAATCATGCGCCTCCCCTGACCGTTGAATTGGTTGATGATGAGGATGAACGTTTTGCACAGTTTCTTGCTCGAAATAGGAAAATCAAAGACAAGAAGGCTCATTTTGAACTTAGGGATGCATTGATTGATCATCTGTGGGATCGTCATGGTAGAGGTGAAGTTTGAGTAATTCATTAGAAGCATAATTTGTCATTTTATGTCTGTTCTAGTATGTGTCATTTGATATTCTGTATTACATTTATGTATTCTTCTTTCATTGTACTTTGTATTTAGTATCAAATAAATTAGTATTATTTCAAAAAAATTATGCATATCTCATTTCGTACACATTTCAATGACATGTATATGAACTTGTGAAATTGTTTCTCATCTTGCACACATTTCAACATGATCAGATAAGATAAGATTGTCTTCTATGCATATCTCATTTCGTACACATTTCAATGACATGTATATGAACTTGTGAAATTGTTTCTCATCTTGCACACATTTCAACATGATCAGATAAGATAAGATTGTCTTCAATGACAACCATTGGATCAGATTACGTGAATGCATCAACACTCTTGGATTTGTAAAATACAGATGGATCTCACCTAATTGATAACCATAAATACACTACCTTTCCCACAAGACATAACACACATTCTTCTATTACTCCAATGTCTTCTGTTAAGCGTGGTTTGAATTTTCTAGTAGAAGAAGATGTGCAATTGTGTCGTATATATCTTGATGTTACTCAATGTCCGATCAATGGTATTAACCAGAAAAAAGATGCGATGTGGGAGAGGATTGCTATAGCCTACAATGAGGGGAAGACGGAGGAAAGGCTCAGAACTAGCCAATCCCTTCAAAGCCGATTTGCTGATCTATGTTTACCAGTAAGTAAGCTCCGTGGTCATGTTCGTCAAATTGAGTACCAAAATCCTAGCGGTGCATCTGAGGCATATATCGTAAGTACCATATACATAAATTGTAGTATATATGATTAACTTTTATTCTACATGTATCCAATGTTTTTATTGTTTCGTGTTTTAGTTGAAGAAAGCCAAAGAATCTCTACTAGATGATCCCACTTATAAGAGGAAAAGGTTTCAGTTTGATCATGTGTGGCCCATTCTGAAAGATGCTGAAAAATGGCTTGATAATGCTGTCGGGCAAGTCGCTAAACCACGTAGGAGAAAGGAGTCATCTTCAGGATCTCAAGCAGGTTCTCGCACATCAAACATATCTCAACCTCCATCACTTTGTGTTGATTTGAATGCAGATGAAGATGCGCAAGAGTACATCAATGATGAAGTCGCTTCACAAGAACGTCCAATGGGAACGAAGATGGCAAAGATGAAAAGGAAAGCCGCCGAGGAGAAAAAACAGAGTTACGAAAAGATCATGGCCGACAACCAGGCGATAAAAGATTTACTTGAAAAGAACATGATGGAGAAAGCAAGCTTCGCTTCTAAGATTGAGCATTACACATCAACCAAACTGAATATCCAACGTCAGCGTGATGAAGACAAAATCATGCTAACGAATCCTGATTCCATAACTGACCCAATGGCCCGAGATTTCTTGAACATGAGAAAGGCGGAAATTATGCAGCGAAGAGCTCGTGAGGCACAATCTCCTCAAGGACTACCTGCTACATTCTCCCAATCTCCTCAGGCACCACCTGCTACATTTGGCTATGGTAACTTTAACCAATTCCAAAGTGGTTCAGAAGCTACATTTCATTCTGAAAATTTTGGTAGCTCTTCACAATTTCCAAGTGGATTCGGTGGAAGTGGCGGATATGAAGGATTCCCTTATAATGGAGGAAGTAGTAACTTTGGAACAAGTAGTGGCAAAGCTGTGCCTGAAGTTAATCAAAGTGGTGGATTCGGAACAAGTGATGGTTATGGAGAGAGTGATGCCGATCTGCCAGAATATTAGCTAATTAATTTTAGGTTTTCATGTGTTTCAATAATTTGTAGTTTCATTGCTTTACTTTATGTTGTTGTTTTTGTTTCCGTACTTTCTAATGTAGTACTTGTCCCAGCTCGGAATTTATTTCCGAGTATGGTTTTGACGAGGCTATTAATAAAATTAATCTATTTTTCTTAATTACTGGGTCAAACATATGTGTATAAACCATTAAGCTTAAAATATTGTTTATCCAAAAATAATCCAAACATATCAAATATTATGCTCATATTGAAGAACTCATCGATATCTTTACAATGATATAACTTTTGTTTTGATAAGAATCATAATTAAGGTAGTTATGCATGATTAATTGTATTGTTAATACAAAGAAATATATGTTAAACAATTAAAAATAGAAAACAAAGCTGACGGGACCCGCATTTGGCCTTCCAAAATGAGAAGCCAAATTTGGCCTCCGGTTTGGTGCTAGGCCAAAAAACTTTCTTGAAAACTGGGTAATAGCTTACCATGGGAGAAGAATTTAGCCAAAAGGCTATTTTTGGCCTACGGGGGAAGATGCCCTAAGAAAGTGACTAATAGCTATGATCCGTCAACCAAAACAACGAGTGACCTTCTAATTAAAAAACGACTGACCTGCATGCGCAATTCTACCTTCCATTCACCACCACCGAACCCTAACCAATTCCTTAAACACAACATTATAACTCGTTGAACATGTATAGCAAGTAAATGTATAGCAAAAAAAAGTATAGCAAGTAAATGGGTATTGCCTCGTATACATGATACATCTCTCATCAGGAGTCATACAACTCTTTTAGCTAGCTAAGCTTGAGAAGGAATCTAACACAAATATAATCGTTATCTTAACGAGAATGTAGACAAACAAAGCATGGGCATTAGCTTTGAATTAAAACACAAGATTACTACTTGGTTTTGGTGTTAATTGTTAAAGGCATATGCGCGGGGTGGTTGTTTTGGGACTCGTCGGCGATTTAATAAACAAAGCTAGACGCAGGTCTAGAATGAAGAAAGAAAAAGATGGAGGCACGAGTGTCAAGGTGATACGATTTCGAGTTCGAGTGTTCATTGTCAATGGAAGGGGATCGCACGTGAGGCTTTCGGGTCAAGCCTTCTTTCCTTCTGCGCTCAAGCTTCTCGAATCTTGCGGGTTCCTCTTTCTTTGAGTCTGGCCAATAATTCCTGTTCAAACTTCATATCTCACTTTCTTATTTAAATTAGAATGGAGATTCTTAAGTCCATTAGATGAAATTTTATTTGGTTGATGTGCTAACATTATAACAATCTGTTTCGGTTAAACTTAAAAATCAAACTGAAATGAATACTATGACGCTGTCACGTCAGCTTGATAAAATTTTACCAAGTAAATTAAAAAATTTCTAAAATACAAAACTAGAACACAAAATTAGATTCTAGTTTTATTGCACCAAGTCACTTGTTCAATGACTATTCATGATCTATCTTCTATTCTATATAATACAAGGGTATATATGCACCCCAAATTCACATAAGTTGGCATGTATAAGACTTAATAAGTGCTGAAACATGTGTATTTTCGCTAACTTTGAAAAAGTACCGTCATTATGCGTTAGAGTGAAATTTATGTATCACAAACGTATATATGTCAAAGTTCGTTAACTTTTTTGAATCTGTTGTAGAATAGGAAATGGTCATTAAATTTGTGTTCATTTGTTTGTATTTTTTTTTGAATTCGATAGAAAAAGGTCCATTGTAAATTTGAGTTGAGAAATATTAACCTCCACATAAAAGGTTAGGTTCCAGTGTTTCAATTATGTTAAGTTCTGCTTCGGCATTATGATTTGGGTTGTCTCTTTAAGCAAAAGAATGATACTTTTATATGGCAGCTTTTCTTTGTAGTTCATATAAATTAGTAAATTACTACCATATTATTGTGCAATATTTATCAGTGCAGGTATTAATCTCTATAAGAGGAATTAGTGAATAACAAGATAACTGGTACAACTTATGATATCATGTCAATCTGTCATGAAGTTACTTATATGTCTAATTGTTCTGTTACAAGGGGGATAATCACCACTGGGTATGCCTTTGATGAGGTCGAACATTCATCACTGTTTTCTCTGTGTAACTTTGTATTATGAACTATATTTCAAATATGAAATGACTGGTTGCTTCACTCACTGTAGTTTTGTTTGACCCTAACTCTAAACATTCAGTAATATGGGGGAATAATCCAAAACATTTAGTGTATTAGATGTTATACTTAATTTAGTAGACATATTTTAAATTACACATACTTTTAAGATTGTTAAAATACACCTAAATTTATTAATTAAGTTTGTTTAAATAAAATAAACCTATTATTTAGGATAAATAATAAAACATATTTTTTCCTAGAATTACAGAAGTTGTCATTATCTCTAATCGTTAGTGATCAATAATCTCTACAAGAGACAAGTGGTACATGCGATGTTGTCTCGTTAAAAACTCTGATGAGACAAAAGTCTTAGTCTAAGGAAAAAAGAGCACAACCGCACTCTTCACATTTGATAGTGATATGTATGTGCTAGACTCCCCCCTGAAGTCTGCATCTCCCCCTAATATCCTTAGATCATTCATAGGAGTTCAAATTTATTTAGCATATCAATGCGTTTTTAACATGTCTTCAAATGTGGTATCGGTCAATAATTAACTAGATCATACTGGATTGTCCTTATAGATGATCTCTTACACTTAGATCTTAAGGAAAATGCTGCTTGGGAACTCAAATTATAAGTTAGCGCTGAAAATCAGATTCTCGCGCAGCACGACCTTTGAGTATTAGAACATCCGTAACTTTCTCTAGAAAATACATATGAATGAACCGTAAACGGTTTTGGAAATGACACTCATGTATCTTTCCAACCGTATATTATAAACATTCTGTCTCATTCGGAGATATTCATAAAGCTCTATTGAAGTTGGCTGTTATTTACAAAATCAGAATCTCGGACAGATCCGTCCTACTTTACGAAAATAGTCATAACTCACTTAATATGATAGGTGTGATGAAAAGGTTGGTGTCCCTGGAAAGTAGACACATTGACCTTTCCAATTGTATCAATTTTACAGTTTTTGGATGAGCGAACATTTATGTAGGTATCATGAAAGTTGACCTATGAAGCTTGACAGATTATGATTTCGCTTTTGATGTGTCTTTCTTATGTGGGGATGAAATTGTCTGAATCATTTATACCGAAATGATGTCCCTATGTCATTTCAATGGTGTTGCATTAGCACAGAGCTAAACTTAGCTTTATAACTTTTCATAGCGAATGAGAGGTAAAGTCTTTCGTATCATATTAAGTACATTGATGCGTTTTAGTGTACTTGGATGAGAGTTTTATCTCTAAACACATCTCAGTCGTTCTTTAGACAAAACAATGGATCTGTACTTATACTTAGACTAATCATGGGTGCATATGTAGGCCTCACCTTTAGAGTGTCTAAGCCGATAGATGAGATTTGATATTGAGGCGTCCCCTAATGATAATCAAAATTCGGACTTCATGAGACAGATTTGAGTATCACTGATCAATGGATCAGGTTGTGCCAAAATTCGCTTTTTTCCTAGTGCGAATACATATCGAACATAAGGGCATCCATATCCTTTAGGAGCCACATGGCCTTGTGACACCAGTTTTGTCACTACATGGCGTCACCATATCACCACTCATGGTGATGGCGTCAAGACCAACTTCTTTTAGTCACGCTATATCCTCTTGATAGGACATTAATCCTTACAGACATATTTGCAGCATGTGATCGTGTCACTTAGATATTTATGGATCAAGATGAGATCTAGTAGGGACAAACCACGACATTCACGTCGTTCCACTTGAACACTTGTGTTTTTATCTCACTCTAACGATGGAAACTTTTGATATTTCCTTTGATTATATGACAAATATGACAGTTTAAATATATATCTCTTATATTTACTAACGGATCACTATCTTCATTATGTAAATTTTATGGGACCGGTTTCTGGAACACTAAATTTGACATAAATTTTAACACAATTTACTGGCCATTAGATTTTAACAAATTCAATGGTCTAGATCAATTGTAGATATAATGTCAACTACAAAAACTGACGTGACAAGTGATGTGGAAAATACCTAATTTTTCATAACGAATCAAATTAAACAAAATAATAAAGAACAGAATTTAAAATCAGAAAACCAAAGTCTATATTTGCGATCAAAAGCAGAAAAAAACGAAAGAAAACCAAGATGAAGAACCGCATAACATATACTAATTAAGAGAAAGATGAAGAATAAAAGAATCTAGACGTTGATAGCTTCAATGTTCAGTACGGGGTTTGTGAAGAATGGCTGTATCTTCTTATGAATTGATGTTCATTGTTCTGAGAAGTTTGTCTTCTAATGCTCACTGAAAATCAGTAGCTGATTTGCCAGGAACATCGTGATTGATCTTGGAAGAATGTAAGCAGTGACGGAGCTTAGTAGTACGTGCAATATCTGGGCTGTCGTCACGTTTTTGAGTACATCTAATTAAATAAACTTAATTATTAAAATCTTACATGATTATATATAACTAGTCTAAGTTAAATTATCAAACAATCTCTTTTTCTAAAAAAATCAAAATGATTATTTGATGAAATCCAAGAAGTTATAAACATCTTAAAAGTAAAACTAATGTTTATATAGTTTTTTTTCTTTTCTCATCATCTATGATTATTTATTTTTATAAAAAGAATCTATCGACTTATATATATAGTTAACTCTAATTCAGTTTATAGAGTCTCTACCTAGTTCAAACTGATTGAAATCTTCATAGTTCTTAATTTTTTTGATAGATCCATAGTTTTCAATTAATCTATATATTCTCTATTGCTTTTCTCTTCTTCATGATAAAATTTGTCCTTGCTTTACTGTGTTGGTCATAGATTTGTACAAACACTAATGTAATTTTATTCACAAATTTCAAAAGTTTTATCAACTAAAATTTAGCCCACACAATCTCAGAATCTTGGCTCCGTCCTTGAATGTAAGCATTAGATTCAACCGTACCTTGAATACTTTTATTAGTTTAATGTGAATTTTGAAAATAAAAAATACATAGAGTTGTTTGTTAAATTGTCTAGATCCTAGAAGTTTCAGTTGTTATTCAAGAGAATTGCAAGTAACGAACATAGTCAAGAACATGGGCAATTTCTTGATGAGTCTGATAAAGATAAAAAAGCTCAACCATGATCACCAACTATTACTAATTAAGTTTTAGAAGGAACGAACTGAAATGCTTTGAAGTGACATTTGTATATTGAAATGCTTCACCATCAGCCTTCGCCATTTTGAAGTAGCTGATAATTTTTTTATGTTCGCCCATCTGATACAAATGTGATTACTTTTTCCTTCTTTTGATCGCAAATATAGGCTTTGGTTTTCTGATTTTAGATTCTTTATTATTTTTTTCTTTCTTTTTCTGATATACCCGCAGCAAGGAGGGGCAATATTTCGTCGAGTGATAACAGAAAATAATATACATGCCATTTGCATATGCCACGTCATCCATAAAATAAACGCGTGATATATACATGACATATGGTTTCGTAAAGGGGGGCTTGGGGCAGACTACCCTTATTATTAGGGCAATAGGTGGATCATAAAGAGGAAAAGGAGTGAAGGGCGACCCCCAACTTCAGCTTTTAAGCGCACCTCTCTTTATATTTATAGTCCTCGTGCCCTTCTGCGGGGACCTTTGTGGCATCATAGCCTTCCCCCCACAACGGCATCTGATCTCCTCACTTTGCTGGGTTTCCCTTCACCCACTCTTAGTCCATGCTGCTGCCACATGTAATGTCTCTCACCTTTGCAAGGACATCAAGCCATAGCTGCTCGTATGAACATGCATGTTTCTTCTTTGGAGTCCCAGCTGCAATACCAGCATTCCTAATTGTCTGTAAATTTTGAAGTAGCTCTTATCCGATATATGCTTTTCATGATGATCGAAACGCATCTGATCGATCAATCATTTCTTGCTTATTTATACACTACCTTGTTCTAAAGGAGGGAAGCTTTTGATCCAACAGCAGAGCAGCTTTCACAGTTTCTTTTTATTATATCTGGACCCTTGTCGACACGATTACCACTCCCCTAGCTACAGATTTGAAGTCTATAATGTTCCAGACCGGGTATAATGTTCTTATGATATAACTATTAGAAAAATGATAGAAATAAAATATTTTTTATAATCATTTTGATAGTTAAAGGTAAATGAAAATAGTCACCAAAGTAATGCATGTAATAATTGATCTTTCAACTTTCTTGTCTTTTGGTTTTTATAACAACATGAATCAATAACATGGTAGTGGTCTAATGAAATGTTGTAACCTTATTCATTGCATTTAAGTTTTTCTCCAATCTCACCAATATAAATAGGTGACTTCATTCCTCATTCTATACACACCAACTAACAGCATCTCTCCTTACTTGAGTTATCTTTCTCCATCTCTAAGTTGTGTTCTGGTGATAGACGAAGGTACTTCAAGTTCGTTCAGTGTCCTTAGTAGTAGTAGTAGTAGTAGTAGTGCAGTTTCAAGGGACAAACAGTTGTTGTATCCTGAGAGACAAGTGTCATCAAACCTTTGCACCGAAGATGAGACATAATTTGTCTTAAGAAAAATGTGTGAGACACACGACTCAACTTCCTTCAACATCCTTCTATTCTTGAATCCGTGTTGGTAGCATTGGTGTTCATCATCATATTTGTATTATGAGTTTTTAGTTATAATTATTTATTTAATTATAATAATGTTATGTTATTATATATTTATAATATTTGACATGTTTTCTAACATTAACTGTGCTTACCTATCTTAAGTATAGAATTAGTTCCAAATAGCTCTACGATTCGAAGAGCAAACTCTTTTGTTATGGTTACTGGATCACGACCCTTTTAATAATTGAATCATGCAATGTATGAATAGATCGAATTGAAACAATATTTCGGTTTGAACCGTTTGATGATATATGGCAAGGCTCTAATTGTATCACGTTGATTATACAATATGTAAAACTTGTTCACTATTCATCGATCATATATTTAGTTCTCTCAGTTCATAGAACTAAATAAGTAAATATGAATCTACAGATTTGCATTGTAAAAGTGTATACAGTAAAACCGACTTTTATATATAAATATGGCAGTATGCTTGTTGCAATAAGAATCATCTTGGCCGTCCTCCACTTCAACTACTAGCTAGATAGAGACAAGAAGTAAACAAAGTTACGTTTATGTAGCAAGTACTGGGATTATGGTCCCGTTTCTGAAGCTTAATTAGGTGATCATCTTAGCATGCATACCATCTTATCGTATTGCACCGAAATGAAACCACCTAGCTAGCTCGATCATAGTCTAACGGGACTCCCCTGGATCATACCTGTTTAATTAAGTAGCCTAATTTGCTTTCAGTCTCATTTGTCTTCCTATATCTAATTTGATATTTCGACACACCCCACTCGACCATCACAACCTTGCATTTGGGTGTTTAGTTTAGTTTAGTTTAGTTTAGTTTGCCAACTCTGTTTGACTAATCAGGTTAATGGCCATTGAGAAAGGACCAAATCCCATAGCACTAATCTATGTTTATACTCGCAAAATCTTGGAGCCTTTGGTCATTCCATACTTTCCACTCACTCATTTTCCCAAATTCATCATTATATAAAAGTATATAACCCTTCTCTCATATAAAATTAGAAGATTATAAATCCCCATTGTTAATTGTAAAGCATACATGATAGATGAGGGAGCCCCATTTGAATACTACCATGAATCAAATGATTGCCACTCTCATGTCCGAAATTTGCAGGGTCCCTTCCCCCTTAAAGTTAGGGTTATAAACTACTATTTTTTTCGTATTTTATAATTTGAGAAGAGTTAGTCTCACAATCACACTCATCTTTAAAATCATAAAAATATTTTATTTTTGAATCCTTACCTTATAAATTATAATTTTTATGTGTTTTTTATGATTTAAAGGTCAGTATGGCTCATCCACACTCATAATAAGTGTGGATATGAGTGTGGATGCTAATGCTCTCCTTATAATTTTTTGTTGATGAGTTTTTTATTTTTTTTTGGTGAATCAACCGGGGCCTAAGAGCTAAAAACATGGATCCATTGATAAGTTGATAAGCGCCACTTTTTCTTTGGTCAATTGATTCTTGGAGCTAGTATCATCACTGTATTAGTTTTGTGGTGCCATTAAACCAACATGGTTTTGCCAATCAAATTGCAAAGCAGTAGCCAAGGGCTCTTCTTTAAAGAAGGATCATTAATCTCTATCATTAGAGGATCTATTTTCTATCAAAGATCGACCCACCGTCCACTACAGATAAAAGCACATGTAGGACTTAATCAAATATTTTCCAGGTAACTGGTAGTGATTCCACAAGTATTGTGAAGTCATCGATGATGTCACAGATGAGTTGGAGTGTGCTCAAACAGCTAAATATGTATTTGATCTAATACCAGACCAACTAACTCCATCAGTTTTGGGAGATTAATGTACAAAAGCTCCTAATCAGTGCTCAGTTTCTAGAGCAAATCCTAACTTTCTGTCATAATCACACCAACACTGATTAAGAATCTTAGTGGAAATATATTGAAAACCTTGTAAAGTATATCAGACAATAATCCTCATCACCTACCAAATTAAGAAATCGTTTGATTACAGTTACACATTACTGGCTTATATTGCACAGACGAGAAATACAGAAGACTTGGTTTGAGTTTGTGTACTAATTCATTTACGAAGTGTGCTATCTGTCACGCCCCCATGCCCCATAAAGATCAAAATGAAAGGCGGGAGACGAGGACAAAGGAAGAGAGTTCAACCAAACAGACTGGTTATACATATTACGACCCAAAAGCTAATTTATCTGCTAAAAAGTTTGCCTCGCGCCACACATGATGAAAGGATACCGAGCTAAATCGGCTTGCCAGAACCCGAGCAACTTGAACAATGCTTTTGATGCGCCGGGTGCGACCATTTAGAGCATGAATAAGTAATTGTGAATCTCCTTCCACCATAATAGACGTAGTGTTGGGACATTGGCCATCACGAAGAGCAACAGCTTCTGCCACCAGAATATCCATATGACCAAGCTTTTTTACTCATAGCCAAAATAGGATTGCCAGTGTTATTCCGGACTGCAAATCCAGCAGCAACATTAGCAGAACCATCAAATTTTGCCTTGAGAATGCTGTGAGGCCGGGGATGCCATTTAATATTAGTCATGTTAACTCGTGGAGGAGGGTTCACGGGATTAGCCCGAATATAAGTTTGGCAGCACCAAAAGCAATGGAAGCTGGGGAAGCTAGGTCAACAAGGTCATTGCGGGCCTTCCAAATAGCGTGGCAGTGTAACAAGCAAAACAAGAAACAGGTTCAAACCAGTAGAAGCAAAACAAGACCATTCAATAGCAATTGTATAAATAATAGTGTCATAATAGCCAAGGAACATAATAATTAAAGTGATAAAGTGATATGGCTGGGGTACATATTCACCACCACCTCCAAATTCTCCACACTTTTGCACATCATATTTTTCATGCATTACACCTGTTTTCTTGTAGGCTTTATATTGGTTATGATCCACCTTAGAGCAATTTCTTCTCCCACTAACTTCGCTTCTTTTGATCCAGACCTTGCCAGACCTTCAGCTATCATGTGCTGGATTGGAGCCCAACCATTTGGAAAGTCCCTATTATTACAATTTCCATTAGGCCATGTAAAAGTCAAAGCAGGTAGCTAAAGTTCTGACATCTTGAATAGCCAATATGAATCTTTGAAGAGGTCTAATAAAATTCCTGAACTACTGAAAGCAGTTTGAGTTTAGTTCTAAGAATATACCATCACTACCATTGTTGTCCCGAATTTGTCAGCGATGTTGCAATGCCAGCAGCGTGAAGAAGGCCTGAACTTTGAAGACTTCTTGTAACTTTCTCTACCATTGAAGTATCTTCTTACAAAGGGTAAGAGCTATCTCAGTATACAATGTTGAAAGAAGATATAGTATTTTCTACATCTTTTAGTACATGATGAATACATATGAACCTACTTGTGAAATCAAATCTGAATGATAAATGTGGTCTGATGAAAATTCAGAAATGCAAACCTGAGTATAATGACTCAATCCACAAAGGGATAAAGTTTGAGGCAAATACATTCTGATTTTGGTTACAAGCCTCCCATGTCTGAGGTTCCTATACATATTACATATGTAGAGATTAGGACAATCACTGCCATAACTGTCAAAAAATTGAAGAGTCCGAAGATCACATACTGAATTACATGTGCTATCATTGAGCCAGTAATCAAGCCATTGCCCCTTCTTTTCATTCCAGAAAACAGATTTTATGGCCTTATGTCTTGCTTTTGAAGCCATCAGGAACGTGATGTCATGTTCCATCTGCATAGTGGATATTTTTAAGTTCAGAGATAGAAATTTACACTGTATTTTGATAAAAGCTCGGTGGCTTACCCATTCAAATCAACAGGTAAAATGGATCTAGTGGACATTGTTGTGAAATACGAATGGTTCGTACAGCAAGAAAACGCAGCTAAATTTTATAAGCATATGCATCACACTACTTTATATGTCACCGGAAGTCCAGAATACAGCAGCAATATAAAACAAGGTCTCATAAACAATTACTTCACTTGTTTCAAAAATTTACCTCATCCATCTTGTACTGAAATCCCATCCAGTCTCGGCAGTTGAAGCCACTTTGCGGTAAATTTCTGTTTCTCAGAAACACTCGATCTTGGAAGCAAGTTCCTTGTCCTGACAAGCATAAGATGTTAACAAGATGAAACTGTCACTCCGGTCTCCCCACCATTGATGGATTGAAAGGCAAAGCTTTTGATATATTAAGCAACAGAGGAGGACATACAGTGGTTGAAGATTCAGGCCTGGGTTGGCTCCACATTGCAACCTTGGTCATCCTGAATAACTACCTTATGAATACCTGCAAAAACAGAACAATGAAGGAAAACTTACATTTGGAACCAACTATAGATCATAAACCAAAGTAGGATAGACAAGCATCACTGTAAAAGACCACATGAATGAAATAAGAGAATGTGAAACTTTCATATCAACACCTGAATTCCAGAATTCATGTTCTTTGATCAGTGCAGGTAGAGCTTTTCTAGCGAACTCCAAATCTCCTGTCCTCTTGTAAATTTCAGAAACCATTGCACTCAGAAGGGGTGGTTGGCTGGAACAAGTTGCCACCAAGATCAGTTACGAGAGGAACTATATGTGTGTAAAACAAAGTAAGCTCGATGTAGAGCTCAGCACATATCAAAGACAGTTGCATCACATTAATCAGAATCAAAAGTCTTCAGATAGTTTTGAACATCATTCCAATAACATTAATGAACCATGTCAAGATTCTTTACAAATTGTTTAGGCAGAAATCATCATCACATTAGGCTAGTAGTGTATTAAGCAGTGAACGGAAAAGCGTAAACAGAGAGAACACCCAAGCAAAACAGTGAGTGACAGATGAATATTGCTCTAGTGAAAGGGAGAGAAGCATCACCTCCTGTTAGTGTAATAGGCCCTTGCACCATTAAGAACATAGCCATACTCTTCTATGAGGAAAATGAGATTAGTCACAACGAAAATTATACATTTTGCTTTTGCTGTATCGTACATTTTGCTTGCTAGCAATCCCCTGCAACACAAAATTATACATTTTTGTAAAAGCCTAGCAACTCTAAAGTTCTGAGCATACAGGGTTTATACTTTATAACTGTTTTCCTGGTTTATTGGAACACAAAGATTGTCACTGCCATCCAGCAAACGAATTATATTTCGTCTCAAAATGATGTATCAATGTAGATTGTAGATTGTAGATTGAATAATGAAAACAACTCCACTCCAATTTCATATATAAAATCTGCCGCTGAGATTAAAATAGCAACATTACTTAAACATGATCAAACTGAAAAAAAAGAGATTTATAATCCAAGATCACTCCTTTATAATCATGATTAGTACATATGATCAACATTAGTGCATTTGATCAACACAAACATGATCAGACTGAAAAAAAACATATATTTCTAATTCAAGATCACTCCTTTATAATCATATAATCATGATCAGCGCATATGATCAACATTACTCAAAAACAAGAGAGAAACTTACCTAATAACCCAGTAAGAGTCCCAATAATAAACCTCCCTAAACCTTGAACCAGGAATAGTGAACTGCTCAGGCAGAGGCCGCAGAGTATGAAACTCAGGCCTCTTATGCACCCCCTACCTTCCGGCTCAAATTCTTCCACAGCGAGTGAACCTCCAAAGCCCAGGCCCTCACTTCCGGGTTCTTCACCTTCACCAAGAACCCTTCAGGCTCGGGACATAATACTCATCATCCCCTGCACCCTCGAAGTAGTTCTGTATAAACTCATTGAGGTCATTGACCGACGTTGACCCGTTAGCAGACCTGGGAAGGTCATGAAAGGCTTGTTGGGTCAATGAGAGGTCCGACTTGAGGGCCAAATCGACGTAGAGTATGGGGTCAAAGTGGGATTTCCCGAAGGTGGTTAAGGCCGTTTGTTGAAGCTGTTCGAGGAAGGTGACCAATGGCGTGGTGGGTTTGACAGGGCCGGAGGAGAAAGTAATAAGCATATAGATAAAGGAGCATGAAGGATAATGCCATTGATGGGACTGGTAACAAAGGAAAGAGCACATGGTTTTTGACGTGTAGAAGATGGAAGGAGAGATGCGGGTTGTGATTATTGGAGGGGAAGGAACATTTCCTATAATACATTAGTGCTACCACTGTTCATAAGCCGATCCTTCCTCGGCTCTGCCTTCGGAAGCCGGCTCTGCTCACAGGCTCATTTTATCACTTATCACAGCTTCATCTTTCTTTCGCGTGTAAAATCCCTCTTCCACCAACTCTCACTTTCCTCTCCACCACCTATCTTCATCCCTCTTACCTGCTCTCTTCTGAGAACAGATTTCCTGCCCTTTGTTCCCTCTCTCTGTCCAGAACCATACCTCCCTGTTCCAGCCATACTCCAGACCCTCAGTGTCAGTCACGGTTATGACTATACCCATACCCATGCCTGGTGATAGTTCCCGAACTCGACCAGTTACTATCCACCCCCATCGGTCTCTTGCTAACTGCTTATTAAGCGATAGAGTAGCAGGTCCATCAAAATTCCATATCAATCTCAATCCCAGACCAGTCTTACACCGCTTCTGCCTCAACTACCGCGACCGGTCCCGGTACCACACGCTCGACTGCGACCGTTCATTGCATCAACCCTGCCGCCGCGCCCCCGACGGTGACAACGGGGACGAAGAGTTAGCCTCGCCGAGTCATCGAGGACGGCTATCGACAGTTCCAGGTGAGTTGCTCTTGGGCTTTTGGGTTTTTGTGCAGTTTGGGTTTTTGGGTTTTCAATTTGATTCGATTAAAGCTTTGATCTTTTTCCTCTGATCAAGGTTTTAAGGTAAGCTTTCAGTCTTTGACTCTTCCGGTTGTTCTTGATTGCTTCAAAATTTCGGTTGTTTTTAATTGGTTTATTTCTGGAATCCTTCGTTTTGTTCGGGAAGAAGTGGGGGCTTAGAGGAGGACAACGGGTTTTGGGGTTAATCAGATTGGGTTTGTTTTAGGAAGACCAATTTTATTATGCCTCTAATAGAATCCAATGGAGAATCCAAGGTCAGCAAATAGGAGGTGATAGCGAAGCTTAAAGACGACGGCGACTTTGACCGTCTCCGCCGCAAGATCAGCCAGCAGCTCAAATCCAATGAGGAATTACGCGAAAATATCATTTCAATTGTGAAGCAATCGGCAGCGCTTAACCGCTCAGGTGCGGAGGATATGAAGCCTAGGCAGTTCTCTGATGACATTTACCAGGAGGTTGGGGAGAATGTGATGAGCCGGATTTCAGATGGGTTGTGGGGGATAATCAGGTCGAGTAATGGAATGCAGAGTGAGATAAGCGAAACTGTAAGTTCTGTTTACGATAAGTTGGCTAATCCAGAGGACAATGTAGAGGATGGATCGTCGAGTCGTGTTGGTGAGGTTCAAGTTGAGTGTAGTGATAGTGGATTGGTGGTTGGTGGTGCGAGTGGAGGTGTTGATGACTTGATGGTGTGTCTGACAATGAGATTAAGGAGCCACCGGGGTTTTCTGTGGCGTACAATCATGCGGATGAGAATAACCATGAGGTGGAGTGTATGCATTGTGAGAAAGGAGGCGTGAGAGAGCAGCAGGATAAGATGGAAACTGAGGATGTGGAGCCTGTGGTGGCCCCTGAACTTTCTACAGACCCGGAGCACAAGGAGGGATGTGATGGTAGTGATGAGGACCCTGATGTGCCTCCTGGTTTTGGTAAATGTCGTTGTTGTGCAATTCAGTTTGTCAGTGTTAGTATGCAGCTATCAAATTTCAGGTACTATGCAATTAAAGATGCTTATATGGCAACTGATGAGGAAGCTTATATTGAATTCTTGCAATGGAAAAGCTATCAAATTTCAGGTACTATGCAATTAAAGATGCTTATATGGCAACTGATGAGGAAGCTTATATTGAATTCTTGCAATGGAAAATTTTCTTTGGAATGATAAAAAAATAGAAAAGAGAAAAGTTGCCGGCTTTAGCTACCGATTCGTTTTGTGAGGAAAACAATATGATTTGGAGCACTCTCAAGAACTTAAAAGGACACTATCAAATAACAAAGTTACAAAAAAACTCATTCCTTTAATGTTGTGATTTGTTGTGAATTGATACTCAGTTTTAGTTTCAATTTGAAATATGATATGTTCTTGCTTAAATAAATTCATATGGGTGTCTTGAATTGAAGTGTAGTTTTTTGGTTAATAGTTCATGGAAAGGGCAATTCAGAGAGGGGAGAAGGTGAAGAAAGAATGAGATGTATATGTGAAATCTGATGGTATTTTATCTCTGCTACTACCCACCTACCAAAGTGGTAATTTTTCTTTCTGTATCGTTTTTTAAACTAATCATCATGAATTTTTTTTATTACTTTCTCTTAACTTTAGTTTCACATTGAAATATTACTTCGTTGTAGTTTTTTGTTCCACCTCCATTTATGCATGTTTAGCATTAGCATACATTAGATTCTCAGTACATGATTCTTGAACATTTTTTTGGTCTGAAACTCTGAATTCCCAGAGGTATACTAGCTAGGTGTGGTGACGGAAAGTTTAAAGTGGGAGGCATTGTGATATTGGGTGGAAATGATTCATTGTATTAGGAGGATCAGTTAGTTTGTAGACCCTAGCTATAATGTGGTACTTTACAAGAGCAAGGAATATCAAGCAATTATATAAAGACATGCTCTTTTCAATTGGGTTCTCCTAATTTATGTCGGTGCTTGGTGTCAGCAGCAGTAGCAGGGTACCATCTTTGATATAGTGCTGCTTGCCAAACTAAAATGTAAGTTCGTTCCTTTTAGAGGTATGGTCGTATGCGTAATCTCTTCTCTTATTGTCTTCTGCGTCATCTAACTAAATATTATATATATATATTAAGTTTGTTTTCTATATTCAGTTATTGTTGTGGGTTTTCATTTTGTATCATCTTCTTTTTGACGATTTTGGAGTAACAAGGTTTGGTTTTGATTGGTTCTATAGGATTCACATCCTGTCCTTTTGATTTGGAGCTGAGGAAGAAGAAGATGACTATAGGTAAGTTTTTTTGTTTCTTATATTTTGTTTCGATCGGTTCTATCAAACTGTTTTAATTTCAATGAAGATATGGGTTCTAATTTCCATGATTTGCTATTTGTCTATACAAAATTAGCTTCATGAGGATGTGAGCAGGAAAAAAAATCAATAAATTAAATTGAGGATGTCCTTAATCATGGTGTTCAATTTCATTGTTTACATGGTATTTGATTCTGTTTTCCATTGATTTATGTTGCCTACTGCTTGGTAATTAAAAGCTGCCTAATTTATTCAGGATTTCATCAAATGCTAAGAGTTGTCCTTTGTATATTGGTTCAGCAAGAGCAGCAACATTCTTAGTAGTTCCTTCTCTATTTTTCTATTCTTTTGGTCAGTTTATGGTTGTATACTCTGTTACTCAAAATTTTGTCCTTTGCACTACAAATTTTTGAGGAAATTGTAGTTGTTTATTTATGCAACAATTATGTATTATATTTGTTGTGTATGTCAATATAATCTGCAAAGTCTATCTCCTTTATAATGCAATATGCAAGATCTGACTTCTATATAATCGTCATTTGTTGTACATAGTCATTATAGTGTGAAACAACCCGCGCTGGTGCGGGCATTCAACCAAGTATTCAACAACAGAGAGTAGTAGCTGACTATTGCTACGCGCGTTCACGCGCTTCTCTGAAATTTTTATCCGTTACTGACTCGCCCTCTCGATTGGTTAGCTTTCTGATCTGATTCCTTACTTTTCTTGCTGATTTTTGCCAACCTGGTGGCGAATCCTTCGTTCGTTTTCTCCGCCCCTTCCTCTAGGAAGCGGCGGAGACACTGTTTCCATGTCAAATCATCGAAAACGGTTTAAAAATAGGGGTGATATTGCTTCTGATCTAGAAGCATTGCAAAATGGAGGATCTGGACTCCCTTTTGCTTCTGATCTAGAAGCATTGTTTGAAATTTTTCTCTCTTTTGTTTGGTTCTCTCTCTCATAAGGTGTGATCGGTTTCCATATTTTTTTTTCCGTTCTACTTCCTTTCAATCCTTAAATTATTATAGTCATTCTATAGATAAAAATAATTTCAACTTTGATGTATAGGCTTTTGAATATTGAATTTTCTTAACGCATAGTGGGAACGTGGAGTGTCAATGTAATGGACATAGCAGAGACAATCATAGAACCATTTGAACTATTATGAGACAGCTAACATTGTCTATTTTGGGTTTCAATTTTACTGATCAATACTTTAATTCCTCAAATTCATTGAAACTCTGCCTTATGTTGGTTTTACGAGTTTTCTACTTAATTCAGTTTTTTTTCCTGATCAATATAATTTTCTAATAGATAATGAAAAGTAAGAGATTAACCTAAGGTACTAATCAGTTTAGGATAGTTTTCTATTCATAAAATGCTAGAGGTTAGGGATGAACATCTTTTTTTCGTTAGTACAAGCACTGATCAGTATATATAATCTTCAAGTTTAGTTTTTTTTTTACTTTTGTCTTTGGATATTTTAGGGTAACGTTCACATTCTCTCTACTGTCTATTCTTCTTGAATTGAATTCAGAGCTCTTTATGCTACTCATTTTTGTACAAAGATGGAGCACATAAATATTTAGTTCAGGAGTGATAGAGCAAAAAGCTTTAAACGAATGACTGTGTCTGAGAGTGATAGAAATACCATATTCTTAAAATTTAACTTTCTATTTGATAACATTCAAGTAACTGTCTTTGAGATACAAAACTGAAAATAACAATTTAGTAAACACAAACCAAGCAAAAAGAGAAGGGAATTGGAATGACCAAAATCTGATTTTGCTTCAGCACTCTTCTATTTATTGTACACATAAACACTTCAATGTTTGTAGACAGTAGAAAGCTTTCCTATCGTCTCAAATCAATACTGACATTCGAAAAATACAGTGGTCCTCAATCAAGGAAGTTTTGTATGAATTTAAAACTGTAGTTGGTTAAAATCTTTGATATTGGTTTCAGATAATGATGGTTTCATTATAAAAAGAACAACGTCAGTACTTTGTAAATCTTAGAGGATGATTGAGGATTAAGCAGCTGAACCTATTAGCTCGGTTCACATTTAGTATTGTTTCTTCTCAGTTTTACAATTCAAGAGCCATATAGGTTTGATTCTTCTCAGGTTTACAATTCAAGAGCCATAGCCTTGGCTGGCCAGAGCTTATTCAACAAATACGGGCATGAGCTTTTCAAGAAATTAGTGAGCAGGTATCTTCAAGAGTTAGTATTGTTTATGCTTTTTTGAATCATGATATTACACTTCAGTTTTTTATTTGTAGTGAAATTTATGGATGCCTGTTTTCTTAGTTATTTGAAATTATATGAATTGGCTGGATCAATGGTCATATTACTTTCAACAGTTGATATATAAATATAAATATGATGAATAATGTTGAATCACAATGTGTCAAATAACAGGCATATGCAACATATAATGGTTAAGCGGTTGCATGTCTTAAGCATTAAAGCTGAGCTTGCTTTAACCTCTGGGTTGTTTTCAAGTATGTGTGCTTGCTCGCTTCTGTTTCTGATATGGGTCTTTGGAGCTAACTTGGTGCTTCCTATGTTATTGTGTGTTGGGTAACTGTGTTTTGTTTGTTCTATTGTTAAGTGCATGCATAAAGAAAATTGAGAAGACAAGAATTACAATGGGGTAGTTTCAAGGACATGCATAAAGAATAAGATGTTATGTGTCACAGGTCACTTTTGTTAGCAATAGGCTGACTTGCATTGCATATAAGATCATGTAGGCTCATTGTTCATTTTAATTGGATGGTAAAGGTTGTCTATCCTGATTCTTTGACGGTTGGACATGAGACACATGAAAGAAACAGTCTCAAACAAAGAGAACATTACAGAAAGGAGTCTACTTAGTCAAATTATAAGTATATTTCATACGATTTTATAAATCAATGGTTTGCAAATAAGACATTATTGGCATTGTCTATATTTTGTGAGCGTGGTTGCTGTTATAGTCACTTAACATAGAACATCAAGACAATATTGTAACTTATTAGCTTATTATTCTCATCACTTATGAATGACTATCATCAAATGATGTCAACCCGCGCTGGCGCGGGCACTTAGCCTAGTTTCCTATAATACAATCGTGGTGCCACTGTTCCTAAGCCGAGGAAGCCTCGGCTCTGTTTTCCGAAGCTTCGGCTCTTTTTCTCTTCCTCTTCTCTCTGGTTTTCGACGGCGCAGCTCCAGCCAAGCCACAACATGTACGATCTCTTTCGTCTCTTGCCTGTTATATCTCTCAACTCGATCGAGCTCTCCAGAAGCTACCAAGCAAACACGGGCTGTACGATGGGAGACCAATTCGGAATGGAGATCTGGTGCTGCCGAGATCGGCCTCGAAACGATACAGGTCGCCGACGCCATGACCGTCGAGATGCACGTCGGTCTCGCCTCTGACCGTTGAGATACAGGTCGCCGATACATGTGGGGGTTTGTTTTTGCTTGAGAGTTCGTGAAAAAGAGAAGAGGGCAGCGACGCCGCCGTCTTACCGCATCAGACTGCCTCTGGACGGTGGGCGGCCACCGCACCTTCAAAGTTCTGATCTTTCAGAACCCATCTCTCCCTTGCTCACTCAAGCAGGTACCCTTTTTGGGCTTCCTTTTTTCTCTTCACTTTTAACTGGTTATGTGATTTGCTTGGTGGGTTTTTGCTTCTGTATCTTGGTTTTTAGCATCTGGCTCTTTGTGGAATCCACTACATTTAGTCAGTGGGCAATCGGTGCTCTTTTCGGTTATTTGGGTTTGATCATTTTGCATCTGTTTTGTATTTGAATTGCAGATTCTTCTCTTTTACAAATTCAGGTTTGGAATTCATCATTGACATCTTCTATTTAGCATATCTGGTGAGTCCACATTGATATTAAGTATGTTTACTCTTCCACATTGATATCAAGTATGTTTACTCTTCCACATCGATATCATCGACTTCCTTCAGTTATGACTGATAAGAAGTTTTGTTTTCTAGGTTTCCATGAAGGAAAAAGAAGAGGCCTGGAGCCCTGGATTGGGGGGGAAGGTTAGTACTACGTGTTGCTATCTGATTCCATATCTTCATGATCACATCTTTTTTTCATTTCAGCTGTAGCACCTCTGTTCAATAAAAGAAAGAGCCAAGTATACAACAACAGTTTGCTCTTTTCCTCCCTACTCAAAGGTATTGAATCAAACCCCCATTTTTTGCATCTTCTACCGGTTTACTTCATTCCTTTTTGTTCTATTGGTTTGATTGACTGATTGGTCATGTAGAACTATTCAGTGAACTATGGTTTCTTTGATGTTAAAAAGTTTTGAATTTTCATTGAATGAGACCCTAAATTGCTTGATAAGGAAAGCTACAGATGAAATGATAGGGGAAACTATATACCCCGTTTAGGCTGAAGATGAATAAATTTGATAATATTTCTTCTTTTCCATGATGGTAACGAATGTGAGAAGATTTCTTAACTAAAAGTATCGAAAATTTATTCAATTTCGGATTTCGATATGGATAAGGAGATGATCAATTTCGAAAAAGAGGAATGAGCAGAGTTGATCATGCTAGCTAGGAACAGAAGTTACCTTGGTAGTATATGAAAGTTGAATATGACTAGAACTCTGGACTTTGTTTCAATCTTTATCCACTATGAATCAAGACGGTTAGTTCATCTAACCCAACCTGTCCCTTAAAACATGAAACTGGACTTCAATCTAACATCATTGCTGCTCCTTTGTTATCTTTCATTTTTTATGGGTAAAAGCAATACTGAGCAGTTGTTTTGATAACGTTTCCTATATATATTATAACAGTGTAACAGACTGAGTTAATATGTTCTCATTAATGTGTAGTTTTCTTTCTTGGCTATAGTTACTTGAATTTCGTGCTGTTTTCGGGTCAGATAAACAGATAATACTTCAACCATACAGGTATATCTCTAAGTTTCGGTATTCTCTGCTAACATGTGAACTGCATGTTTTTTTGGGTTCTATGCTCTATCTATGGTTCTCTGAAACCAATGGCTATCAGAAACATTTATATCTGCAATGAAAAGAATTCTTTAACTTTAGCTTCAAAAGATTATTTTTCCCCATGTTAATGATCGCTGACCTTCTATGTTTGATCTCGCAGATTCTAATGGGTCGTGAAAAGCTAAAGGTGGGATAATGGTGATATTAGAATCTTAAAGATAAGTACTGGCTTCAGAACGTATATGGTCAAGGAAGATGTGAATAAAAGGTAAGACTCTTCTGGAAAGAACACCTGCAATAGGGTCTTATACACTATAATCAAAACCACATTCCATCTACTTTTTTTTAAGTTTAACTACCCTTTACTTCTGTTTGTATTTTATTTGGCTTCTTTTCTTACTGTTTAAATATATTTAGCCCTTTGCTAAAGCCCTATTATTAAAAATCACAGTTTTCTTTGCAACGAGAGAATGCCCATAAGTTCTCCTCACATACCATCTGTTTCAATTGTTAAAGGTTATGACTTTCCTCTCTCAATTACTGTTCCAATTTTGATATCCTCCATCCATAAATCTTTTGAATTAAATTTCAAGCATTCCCAAAATAATACGTTTGTTGACAACTCTTAACAATTGTTTGAGGCCCAGAATTTTTTTGGTCTTTTCCTGCACAACCAACTGCAGGAAAAACACCTAAAATTTCTTTTCAAGGTCACAAAGTATTAATATATTTGTATCAGTAGTTTTATAATTTTTCAAAAGGCAAAGTATCAATAGTGTAAATGAGTGATAATTTGAGGGTCTAGGCAATAAATCTCATCTAAGAACCTAATTCTCTGACCACTTGAAGCTCATTAGTTGCTTCGACAGGAAACTTTTTTGTTCAGAAAGCTTTGGTATCCATTTCAGTAATAGCTTCCGTTCCTAAACTGTTTCTTCTTTTGTTTAATTTGAAACAGTAAACATTATATATATATATATATATATATATGTATATATATATATATCCAACTCTTCTTATTATTGATATTGAGTTCCTTTTGAGTATTGCTTAGGTTGTTACATTCTTTCACCTTTTGCTTAGGAAAAATTCTTGAGCATCAGACCTTTTGCTCAGGAAGAATTCTTGAGCATCAGAAGGTATCAGAAGGTACTCTAACTTGGAAATTTGTTACTTCCTGTTTTAGGCTATTACTGATATCTTAAAATTTTATGGATCAAATGATTTATTGATTGCATATAATTGATTTCAGCTTTAATTTTATGCCCAATGGGACACAATTTGGTATTGTGGTTGCTGTAGATTTGTCCATGGCACTTCAGGTTGCTCTAGAGTTTTCCGAATGGCTTCAAGTTGCAAAGGTAATTATTTACTCAGGTAAATGCTTATACACAATTTGGTATTGTGGTATCTGATTCCATATCTTCATGCTCACAACCCATATCTTTGGCGGACTCTATGGGTTCATTCTTTGTCAGAATTTTTGTCTGTTCGATTGGTTCGGTGTTTGTTTGCATATAATCGATTTTGTCAGTCGCATATCATCTACGGGTACGTTTTTTTTGGTTCTACCTTGCAGATGCAACATTTTCTGATCGAATTTTGTGTTGTATGTTGTTGATCTGATGGGGGTTTTAGTTTTTGGCCCGAGGTTTACTTTTTATGGATAGCGATTGGTTTTCCTTACAGGAAGTTACTTAGTTGTTTGGTTAGTCGTATATGTGTTGTAGGTGGTGTTTACTATTTGGGTTCTGAATATGTCACATGAAATCAGTTGTATGAAATGGGTATGTAGACCAGATGCAGTGTGTTTGCATGAGCCTTGGTTGTCCACTGAGTTGACTTTGATTGGATGGTTGTGGCATTATAATAGAATTGTTTGTGATTCTATATGCAAAATAAATCACTTCTGAGCTGGTATGCTGGTGTAGATACAGACATTGCATAAACATTGTCTATGGAACATTTAGATTCTAATTGAACCCATGTTAATTCACACTGATGGTTTGTGACTTTGTGTGAATGGAATTCAAATCATGAGGTCATCATCTTAGTAACTTCTTTCTGTATAATTTGTGTGTGTTTGTGTGTGTATTTATATACATGTGTGTTGCTCTATTTCAGGGACAAAGCTGAAGCCACATATGTGAAGTGGGCAAACTATCATGGCTTGGAATGTTTTGACATGTTTACTCAGCAAGCTATTTGTTAGATTTGTGTATATGCAGTAGCTGGTATGATATTATTACTTATGTATTAGATTCAAAAGTAGATGTACGGTTTTGAAGTTCAAATTTCATTTTTATCTGTAGAACTATCTACTTATTAAATTATTGTATAGGTGTACAATTTCAATGGTGGCTTAAAACAGATAATGTGTCTGGGTTTAGTTATCCTCATATGGGGTAAGAATTGGTATGTTTTTTCTCATGATCTCTTATTGCTTACGTGCTGGGTTGGGTGCCTAGGTGGCAAAAAGGCCACATTCGTGTGATAGATATTTCATGCCCAGTTGTTTCGGGTATCAGATTGTTTGGTTATTTTAGTTTGTAAGTTCAGAGATCAGAGGTGTTGCTTGGCAAATTTCACTCTACGATTTCTTAGGTACGTAATTTGTTTTCCGTTTCTATTTGATTTTGTGGTTGTTCAAGTATTTTCGCAATTTTGGGAGAGAGCTGTATGATTCCTGAAGTGGTTGAGACTGTTTTCGATATTGATATGGATATTGAAAAAATGCTTTGGATTGGCTCTGTTTACTTTATATATGCCATTCTTATTTGATATTGATCAAGTGTTTTGAATCAGTTCTGTTTACAATAAACTGAGAATAATACTAATACTGCTCATGAGAGAACGAAGGAAGAAATGATTCTAGCTGGCATGAAGGTTTCTTGGTTGCATATTATTCTATTGCATTGTATACTCATGGATCCTAAAATTGTATACTCATCAAATCAAACCAAACTTAATCAATTTATAGTAAATTCACACAAAGTAAGCAAGGACAGACTGGTGTTGGGTTTGCTAAAACCAGGTTTTGCTCAAATCTTTTTAACAAACTGGTATCGATGCAGAACATTTATGTTCCTCTAAAAAAAATTCTCTTAATGCAGAACATATGAATTTCTAATGTATATGCATTTATTAATACTAGGGCTGCTATGAGAGTAAAACACTGTTTTGTTATTAACGAATTTGTATGTTTCCTTTTATCTGTATCGTTAACAGTTTGAAGGCAATGGAACAAGGCTATATAAATGGTGTCAGAATATTTTGTACCTAAATAGAAGTCTAGAAGTTTTCCCCTAAAAAAAAGATGTCTAGAAGTTCTGTTGTATCTTTCTAGATGCCAAGATAGCTTTAATGCATTCTATGCTCTTATGTATTCTCTATGTTTTTCGTGACCTTATGAATGTGTTTTAGAAGGTATTCAATGTTTGTTTCGAGATCATGTGACGACATTGGTATTTGGTTTTCTTATTTGTCTTTCATGTTAGAAACTTTGGTACTTAGTCTATGTTTAATTTCGCTCTGATTAGAAGATAATGTGTTTTGATCATTTGCATCCTTATCACTATGCTAAAATTGTTTTATCAAGTGTTGTTATGTGTCTTGATAGGACTATCCCGCGCTGGCGCGGGCATGTTGCCTAGTGAAGACAAAAGGCGGCATTTGGAAGTTGGAAACTACTGGAATTCTTCACTTCGGCGACGGGAGTTGAAAAGTTTCGTAGCCTAAGTAAATCTAAGGTGACGGAATGTAGGTTCACGAAAACATTTTCGTAGTTTAACATCGACTTACACTACGAAATATTGGTTCCTAAAATTTATTTTGTCGTCAAAATTTTGCCGACTAAATAAATCTTAGACTACAGAATAGTACTATAGAGTAAAATTTCGTGTCCTAAGAATATCATAGACTACGAAATTAAAAGAGTCGTCGCCTAAGTGAAAAATCAACTTATTCCCTAACACAACAGAACAAATATTTTTCTAGGAGATAAAATTATTTCTTAGGCTACGAAATGTTCCTTCACCTAAATTGAGGATCTCATTTAAGCTCTGCCACAACTTAGTTCGTCATTTTCAACTTTCAATTCTTCATTTTTCAACTTTGGATGGGAGAAAAAAAATTATGTGAGAAAATTACGTTTCGGGTGTATTTTCTTGACTTCAATCAATTAAGTTCGGATTTTTTCAACTTCAATCATTCTTTGAGCTTCTTGATTCATTGGTACGGTGTTTCTTACAATTCTCTTTTTTCCCCATGATTTTTTGGTGAAAATTTAGATAATTAACATTTTTGATCACAATTTGTTAGTATAATTACTTGTTATGATGTTGATATATATTGGTAGCTTGTGTGTTGTGTTTGTGTATATATGTTGAACTGTTTGTGTCACGTCCCGATCCGAGTCTATCTTTATAAACCTAGAATAGAACGTGCGGGACCTATCCTAAGAGATATTTTCTCGTAAACCCCCTTGAGAAGGAATAACCCTTTATCCAAACCATTTTCAATCAATCCAAACGACACCAAAAGAAACCTCACTATACATGAGGTTATCCCGATGACTGAGTTAGATTTCAATACGAACTATTTCAGAAGACCTAGGCTCTAGATGTTAATTGTGACTGCACCCGAATTCTGGTCAGGTTGCATACGTACCCTTTAAAGAGAGATCAAGTCACACGTAGTTCTTACATATATTTTAACATCCTACTCGGATAGATCAAGTCATTTATCGAGGTTATAGTGTATGTATGTTATCAGTAAGCTTCGCAAATTGGAACGATAAGATGCACATGAGAGTTTAGGCATCTAAGAAACTCATCATCGGAGCTCAACCAAATGCATCAAAGGCAAAATTCAGATCAGGAAAAGGAAAACACATGTAAAACCTAGAGACCAATACTTTGATCTAGCCGGCTTCTGAAAGCTAAATCAGCAGCAGCGTAGGCTAGTTAGGATTAGGATCATTACTGTTTCATATATAGTGAATTAGTGAAGCCCAAGCACAAAATCGTTTGGATCACACACCAAACCGAGACTGGGAACCCCACACCTTGAAAGGCTACCCTCATCCTTGTTCCGAGGAGTTAATATCATCAATGGACTATCCAAGGTACTAAAATTAAAGTTCATGTATCCAAGCACTTGCTGATACGTTCTACTCGAGCTTCTGTGATCCAAGTGCTTTTGGCAATAAATCCTTGAAGAAAATGAAGCAGAGACTAATAATATTAATGGTTTGTTCACCAGACAACCAATCTAACTCTTGTAGACACATATGCCTAAACGACACATATATATTGCCCTATAACCGACCATAAGGGCTAAATCCATTACAACTCAGATATGATGATACAGTCAGTTGTTATTAATCACGGCCCGCTACCCGAACGGAACAGAGACACGCCCTCAAGCGTAGCCCGGACATCGCCATTTGAGAATAGAACGGGCAGAGAGTCCCATATCGAACAATAAGTCAAACCCTCTTCAAGAGCGAATTATAAATAGTAACTCTCTCTTCTCATTAAACACACAATAATTTCTTACCACTGTTATAATGTCAACAGTGATACTAACTTACACGTTGGAGAGTCAAAAACCGCCCTTTGCGGTCTAGACCTCTAAGTGACTTGTGTTCTTATTGGGAAAGAGGAAGTGATAAACAGTATAATTATTGGTATTAACATATCGCAATCTAACAATATCCACAGCTGTGAAAGCAGAACCAGAAGCAGAAAAGCAGTGCAGAAAAGCAGTAGCTTCCTGGCTGACTAATACTGAAGTCACTCTGCAGGGCCTTTACTACTACCATCCAAAACAATATGATTTACGGACTCTACTTTGAAACAGAAACAAAAGCATTTAGATAGTACTATTCAAAAGATTCCTTCTTTTTTTCTATATAGCTGAGATAACAAGCTACAAGAGAGTTATAGGAGGAGAAGCACAAGAGAGGAGTCTTCAAGCGTTCATGAAGCAGTCGACAAGTTCCCTGCAGAAGGAAACGAAGGACCCAGGCAGGCAAGAGTGTTTTGAAGGAGAAGAATGCGAGGCTGTACATTATCAAAAGGTGTATTTTGATGCTAATGTGTTGGAGGGAAAATGCAGATTAATAGTCCTGGCAAAGTTTTGCCATTCATGTTACTATCATTTTGTTTTAGTTTCTGGTTTTTTTTTCTTGTGCATGTAACATGGTAATGTCCCAAGGATTTTCTGGTGTGGAAGAGAGATATGTGAAGTTTTAACATCAAATTGTATAAAGTTGCAGCATGTTGTTCCCTTCAATTTTCAAGTTATTATACGTTTATAGCTACTTTGATAGAGATGCACCCCTTGTACAAACAAAGCCACAGATATGAACACAGGCAGAAGCAAAAAGGACATAATTGAGATGGAAAAGCAAACAAATTATTCATTTAAATCATGGAATGATGTAGCATTAGACAGTCATAGAGTTGCTTTCAGTTTTTAATCCCTGTTAGTTATTATTAGTCAGTATAGATGGTTCCAGAGAAGTTTCAGTGACATCCAGAAAATATCCACAGCTCACTTTGGCAAAATCTGAACATGGAAACACAAAATATATAACCAGGGTTTTTGAGTTCATAGATTTCAATGCAGAAGGTACTGCAGTTACCTAGATGGTGACTTGAACATGGACTCTGAGACTAGGTCACCACAAAGAACACATCATTGATATTTTAGCTAGATTGGTCAAGTGAAAGTGTCGTATGGCTCTACAAATCTAGTATTAGGAGGTTCCTGTAATGTGAATTTTGACTTATAGCAGGGGACAGGGATTAGATGTTCAAAAATTAAAGAGATCGATGAGACATAGCTGAATCAATCTATTGGCATGGATATCATTCTGAAGAGAATCCCTTCCTTATTCATCAACCAATACACTTTCATTGTGCCATAGTCTCGAGAAGGCTCAAAACAGTCATAATCTGCCGGACAAAAATCAGGTTTACGTCCAAAACAGCTGTAACTAGCATTCTGTCTTATGCCCATTTCAGATCTGCAACCACTTTGAGTGTCTCGACTACTGTTGGTAGGACGTGGTTCTTGACATATATACGAACCTCTTATGTATACTGGCTGTACCGGTGTGAAGACATTGATGAAAGTAATCGCTGGAAGTAAGGTGGTAAAAGACATCAGCTGTAGAGCTGATGGAGATAATGCAAGTCAACACAAGGATTAGCATAAGATATTAGCCGGAACCAGTCATTTTGTGGATCTCTACCCAAGGCTTTTCGAGGTATTTGTTACAGCTTATATGCTTCTATAATCTGGATTGTCCCACCAATTTCATACCAAGTATTTTCCGAACGAGGGCCAACAAACATATAGAGGAGAATCGTGAGAATACTACATGCCTAATTCGAAGTATATATCCCACAAGACTAACTGCTGAATAGAGTTTTCGATATGGGAGTTAAAACTATATAACAAGGCATAAAGACTCTATCATTTCAAGCGGCTGATGGTGTGCAATGAAGGTATAGAATGTCAACTGAAAATCAAGATACTCATCCAATATTCAAGGTCTTTATTCTAAGATAAATATGTAGGCATATAAATGGAGTATAATGTTGGGAAGAAGATGCAGATTTGGTAAAGTATAACTAGTGTCCTTGTATGTTAGAGATAAAAAGGGAGGAAAAAAATTGTAAAGATAATGTTTGCCGGAGAGTCTGAGATTGATCCCTTCAAGGGCTTATAGTTGCAGTACTAGGTTCTTATTGGTCGAAAATATGACCTTATGGTTGCAGCACCATTGAAATGTCTAATCGCTAATGGAACGAGCTTATCACAAAATCGGTAATGACAGGCAAAAACAAGCACTAATTAATTAGGTGTCCGATCAGGAGATTATGTAAAGTAAAAACCCTTGCAAATTAGGATCATAGATAATATTATAAATCCCCCAAATTCAACGAATATAATTCACTACCCAGCTCAATTGCTTACGATTGAACCAAAACAAATCATAAATTACGACGAATCAACTATCAGTTAAATTCGATCATTCATATACAACATTCCACGTTTAAATCCAGAAAATACAGTTACGAAAAAGGAAATATGAGATCTAACCGAATCAGACGGGGAGCTGAGCGACGTCGTTCGGGTGGTGTTGGTGGGCGAGATTGGTGAGAGCCAGGGGGCGGTCATCGGCCTCGTCGTCGTCGTCGTCTTCGGTGGTGACGTTGACGCAGGAGAAGCGCTCGAGGGAGGAGAAGAAGGCGGAGGAGACGGTGGCGCTGACCCAGCCGGCGACCTGATCAATCGTCTCCCGAGATATGATGGCCGTGTTATTGTTAGCGTTGCCGTCTTCCATTTTTTTTGACACCCTGTTTATGATTTTAACTTGGTTTATATACTCGGTATTCTGATTTTCTTATTTGCCAGTGTCTTGCGTATTGGAATTAGAAGTTAAAATCCGATTTGGACGAATATAACCGATTTCAGCAAGGATTCCGAGTTTGACCCAAAGTAAGATTCATCATTGTGCTTATTTTCACCTAAATTTGGTAATTTCCTTGATTACCAAACATGGACGTGTATTGGAATTGGTGTGAGAGATTAGACACAAGTCACACAACTAGAGAGAGGTTCAATGGACTCTTTATAGTTTTATAGTTTTATGAGCTGACTCCGTTCGTTTTTGTATATACATATTTGTATCATTGTATTTATATAGATAAGTAATGATTTAAAAAAAATCATGTAATATTATTAGTGAGCTGTGATTTGGTTGGTTAAATAGTATAACATAGGGGTGGGCGCGGTGCGGTGCAATGCGGTTTAAGGCCAAAACCGCAGTGCAGACTGCATTTTCGGTTTTCTAATTTTGCAAACTGCAACTGCATTTAAAAAACTGCAAACTGCATTTTCGGTTAAACCGCATTTTCGATGCGGTTCGGTGCGGTTTGCTTTAAACCGCATTAAATAGTTAAATATCCTAATAGAAACTTCTGGAGCACTTTTCAATATGGTAACAGTACTCATGGACTCCACAAACATCCTAAGTAATTAAGAATTAACTATTTAGCCAACCTCACTGAGAAAGTTCTAAAATGATAAAACAAACGTCCATACAATTTCTTCAACAAAAGCTATTCAACTCCAAACTTATTAAGATCTAATGTGAATAGAAATCTTATATGGAGAAAGTAACAATCTACTCCTGAAGAAGTTAAAGCAAGAGATAATGTTTACTCCTACAATAACAAGAATAAACTAAACATAGAATACCCAAATCAATATCAGAGATACTGAGATATCAGGAGTAGATCTATAACATTCTGATTATCACACTTAGCTAAATGAGAGAGAGAGAGAGAGATTACCAGGGAGACTGGGAGAGCAGGGAGACTGGGTGAGCACGACGACGTAAACAGAGGAGACTGAATCGACTGAAGGGAGACTGAATCGACTACAGGGAGACTGAATCGATTGAAGGGAGACTGAAGAGAGAGTGAATCGATTGAAGGGAGAGTGAATCGATTGAAGGGAGAGTGAATCGAGTGAATCGATTGAAGGGAGAGTGAATCGATTGAAGGCAGAACGAAGGGCTGTGAGGGGCAGAACGAAGGGAGAATGTAGTGGACTGAAGAGAGAACGAAGGGAGAACGAAAGGAGAACGAAGGGAGAAGACAGAAGTCACAGAACGAAGGGTCGCGGCTACTGGCTAGGGTAAAAGCTTTATATATGTATATATGTAAAATCGGTTCGGTGGGTTTTTTTCGGTGGATTTTATACCCTGAACCGCAACTGCACCGTTTGAAAACGGTGCGGTGCGGTGTATGAGCAAAACGACGTCGGTTTGCCTAACTTCGGTTAAATTCGGTTATGAATTCGGTGTGATGCGGGGGGTGACTGCATTTCGGGTTCAAAGTGCCCACCCCTAGTATAACTGATAATTTTGATATTTAAATCTCATAACCTATGTAGTGTGCATTATTCAATAAAAAAGTTTTTTTACCGTGTAATATTGTCACAAGTCATTAGGAAGTGTTCATTGTTGTAAAGATTGTTCGTTACTTCATTAGCAAATCACGAGCATAATGCGTTTTGGACTTTTTCTGAAATAAACTATGTAATATGGAAAGAGCAATAGAGCAATGAGCGCATCTGGTGTAGTGGTATCATAGTACCCTCCCACGGTACTGACCAGGGTTCGATTCCCTGGATGCGCAAATAATTTTGCTGTTTTGGAAGCCAAATACACGGGTGTGCGTATGTTACTCTCTCGTACTCACAAGTATTCTTTTTGAAAATCTGCGCTGGGTGTTCTTTACTCTCGAGACAAAGATTAGTGAACATAATAGGCAGCTTTGGAATTAACCATTGTGTTCAGCTTATCTTGTGCTTCACTTTCATGCCAATAAGAAGACACCAAACTCAAGTTAACACTCCTAGTTCTTCTATCCATAACCAAAACTATTGAGAAAACCATATCAATTCCCTGCTGATTAAACATATAGTAGACACATTTCCCATGCTCTTCATTCTTGCTCATAAACTTAATCCAACAAATGTGAGATAATCTTACTAAGCCATTTCAAAGGATCAGGCCGAAACTTAAAAGTATTTTGGTATACAATGTATCTCCACACGAATCTGGAACAGGCTCCAGAACAGTGTTCTTCCGAGCGTTCAAATATTTTCCCACAATATAGTGCTTCATTACCATGGGGGATTCCTGGTAAGTTTGATAAACGTTATTTAATGTGACTGCAGTATCTTCTTGTAGTCCTGGAAGGTACCGTGGAATGGTGCTATCTTGCCTTCTGATACCACCCATAGCTCATCCACACTTCCAGAGATCAGATGCTCGTCATGACTAACCTGTCAGCAAGAACACAGCCCAACGTTAAACCACAAACCAGTATGGGATGATCATAGTTGTACTAGTTTCTTTAATAACTTCCAGCTAATGGAAATAATGAAGAGCTTCAAGATGATCTACCATGAGAATGCCTCCTTGGAAGATAACAAGACCTTGAATCAATGCCTCCACAGCATCCAGATCCTAAATTATTTCAATGTAAAAAACAATCAGTTAAGGAGGTGTTGTTTTCTTCATATCATACAAGCAATTAAGAAACCAGAAAGGTTATCTATGCAAAATAATATATAACAAGGACTGTGACTTGCCAGATGATTGGAGGGTTCATCAAGCAATATTATGTGTGGCTTCTTGAAAGTTATCTTTGCAAATGCAACTCTGCTCTTCTGACCACCTACCATAAAAATAGATCAGTATAAGTAATAAAGATCAATGCTCAGATTAATCAGGAAGTACAGTTGTCCCACTCTTTTATGAGCTGAACATTCATATTCTAGTTTTATATCAAGAATGCAACCATTTGAATTATTGACATCATGGAATAAGGATTAAGGAATATACCAGACAGAGTGTACATTGGCTGCAGAGCGAGATTTCCAGTTACACCAAACGAACCCAAGTGAGACCGGAGCTTCTGTTCAGGCACTCCCTGCAAAAGGGAAAAAAAAGGTACTTAGTTTGGAGATAGTAAAAGCATGACAAATATGATGGCACGTTTTTGTTTCCCCAAAAGAGATTAAAGCACCAGAAGGGGTAGATCAACTTCCACTAGAAACCTGGCCCACCTAAAATGAGATTGTGATATTTCACAGGGTGAAATTTGCCTCCCTTTAGCAACAATTTAACCTGATAGCTGAACTCCATCTTTTGTTCAAAGAGTAGAGAAGAAGAGCCAGATGTTTAAAGATGAGGTCCCCAGTTATATTCTAGATTTTAAATATGGATGTCCTATCCTGGATACGAGTATGGATGCAGAGAATGGGTATAAATGCAAGATATCATCTTCCTATACATAGAGCTTCAAACACAACTCATAGATACTACCCATTGGAACAGGACTAGATAATGTAACATAGAAAGGGAACCCACAGTGGTAATTTCAAGGACTTACTGGGAAGCACCGCATCATATACAGCAGAGGATTGGAAGTTAGATCTAGCCCGTCAACGTGATGCTGACTGAAAACAGCAATACGGACCTGAGACCGAAAATTGTAAGTATTCACGAGATTAAGCATATGAAATAACTCAGTTGCTAGGAGTTGCGCAGAGGCCAAAACCTCTATATCTTATGTTATTACACAAGGAACATTAAGAAAATGAGTAGCATAGTAACAACATGTACCAATGAGCTTAATGAATGACATATACATGTATATACATGATGTCATGATAATATACAAATGCATTTATACCTTCGCTGACCGGAAAACTGTCCCAGAGGTTGGTTGCAGCTCTCCTGCAATGAGCTTCAGTATAGTTGATTTACCAATACCATTTGGCCCAACCACTGCAAACAATTAGACATCCACATACAGCCAGGTGATTATGGAGATCAAACAATACACTAGATAAATTCTTAGTTTTCATCAAGAGATGTGTTTTTACATTGATTACATTCCATAAATAAATGCTGTCAAAACTGCAGTGTGACAATGAAATGTTGTTTTACACTGAAAACAGAAAGCATGTGGGAAAAAGTGGTGTTGAAATATATCACAATACCATCATCCAGAACCTTAGATGGAAATAATGATCTTTTCAAATAGAAAATCTGAAAATTCAAATGGAGTAGCATTCTTACTTGCAATGCGGCTGTCTAGGTCAATTCCAAAATTCAAATTCTTAAACAAAAGGGGTCCACCCGGATAACCAAATGATGCATCACTGCAAATACATATTATCGAAAACGTAAGTACTCAATCCATGGATTGAAAGCAGAAGAGGAATAATGGAAGGCAGAATAAACTTGAAAACGTAAAGTACGCTAAGGATCTAGATTAACTTGCAGAAAATAAATGAACGCTACAATTAAGGCACCCTAAACAAGAGTCCCCTGGGGATGGGGTATACGCACGGGCAAGTCTACATGATTTTACAAACCTGAAACTTATTATAGGAGCACCAGGTCTGTCGTCTGGAGTAGGGAATTCAAATTTATAGCTGCATATGAAAATGCCAGACCCAATTAATCAAGTAAAGACAGAAAGATAAACTATAAGAAAGTTCAATCAAAATGCTGTTTATAGAACACGATAACATAACAGTACATACTCAGGGTCGTTTACAATTTCATCCACATGTCCCAACCGGTCCAATGCCTGCATATAGGTAACAGAAGACATAAGTTTGTCAATCACTAATATAATTACAGCCAGCCAAATAAATTGCAAAACTTTGTCTAAATCATAATTGTCTACATATGCAAACATGGGGTTCAGAGGTATGGTGATTTTGAGAGCACTTTTCTGAACATATATAAATTTTCAGAAATAACATGAACATATGAGAAATAATTAAAAGCACCTTAATTCTGGATTGCACGAGTGCAGCCCTCTTTGCATTATATCGGAACTTATCAATGAAAGCCTGCGGATCAAAGTAAAGATTTGCTTAGCAAAAATACTTCATTGCACTTCAAAAATACATGAAAGAGAGAGATAAAACAGTAAGACAAGAATATATTCAGAGAAAACAATTCAACATTTGAAAGTTGAAAGACATGATTGTCTATTCTTATGAACTCAAAATGAAAGCTTTGTGCAGAGAATTGCCAAATCTAATTGCAATCTAAGTGCTGTAGGCTGTAGACAGGAAAAATTGGTTTGAGAAAGACCTGCATATGATTTCTTGAACGCTCATTAGATTCAAATGCTTTCTGTTGATTCTTGAGCTGTTCGATTCTTGTCCTCTCATATGTATCATAGTCACCCTTGTACGCAGTCAACTTTTGCCCATGAAGATGAAGGATATCTGTTACCACCTGAAAAATTACAGAACATAAAATGAGGTATCTAAATGGATAATATAAGTGTAACACATACGTAATGGGCTTTGAAATGGCCATATGAGAGAAAAAGGCTCATAAAATTACCGAGTTCAAGAATTCTCTAGCGTGAGAAACAATGATACATGTTTTTGGCCACTTCACCAGGTAAGACTCTAGCCAAAGGACAGCATGAAGATCAAGATGGTTCTGAAAAGTGAAAAGGATATACATAAGGGGAGAAATGAAATATACGTGCCAAATATTATAGAATTTTAATGAAAATCGCATAGGGATTTAAGCAACACACTGTGGGTTCATCAAGCAGTAACAAGTCAGGCTCTATAAAGAGGGCACGAGCAAGGGCTATTCTCATTCTCCATCCTCCAGAAAATGTTTTAGTTGCTTTTTGTTGCATCTCAGGAGAGAAACTAAGACCCTGTAAAAATTCCTGGTCAGTAATAATCCAGCGAACTATAAACTAAAATTGCTATATTGCCGCTAACAGTATTATTTCCTTTCTCATAATCCAGAAGAAATTCCATACATCAAGGCATCATGCACCCAAATTTCAAGCACATGTCGCAGCATCTTATCAAAATTTGTCTGAATAGCATGGTTCACTGCCAGCAGGCAGCATTGTTGTTCCATAGTATTTGGTGGGCTAAGCAAATTATTTCCCGCATCATTCTTCACTTCAGTATAAAGCAACAAAATTCAACAACTCAAGGGAAAAGCATTTATAGCCTCCGTGCCCATTTTCTGTCATTATTAATTATATTTCTTTTAGCCAGCCAATATCATCATGAGTTTTGATGTTCGAAACAAGCCAAGACATACATTTAGTCTTTGATAAATCAAGAAATGGAGAACTGACCGCAAGAATGGAAGCGGCACGTGACTCTGCAGAATCAGCATCGATGAACTCAAGCCTCTTGTATACCTCCTGAAGCCTCAGTCCAATGGCATCTTTGTCAATTTCTCCGTTGCTCTTTCCTGTTGCTTCCTCCAACTCCAGTTCTCTCTTCAGGTTATAATAATTCACAAAGAGCATAAGCATCATATCTGTCAAGAATTTAGAACAAACGCAAAAGCATATATGAAGTCAACCTGTTGAGCAAGGAGCTGAACTTCTTCTTCCAAAAGCTGGCTTCTTTCAATATCAGTGTTAACAACACATTGCAAGGCTGATGTATCATCACCTGCCACTTCTTGCTCCACATGCAATATTTGGCAGCTATTAGGAATGCCATCAATGGCATGCATGGCCAAGTGTCTAAGGAATGTTGTTTTCCCAGTACCGTTTCTTCCGATAAGACCTACATAAACCACAAAGCAATTACTATGTCAAATGGCAACTTAAAATGGTTCAACAAGTTTTTATATAAGACACTGCATTTACCATAAGATCCTATTGGGCATTCTAACAAATGATCCTTATCAATCTAAAAGCCAAATCAAGAGGATCTTAATCCACTGAACAGCAAACTCACCATAATGCCTTCCAAAAGAAAGTGTCACTGAACCGTCCACAATTAGATCACGTCCACCCACAGAAACATTGAAGCCTTCCAGATGGAGATCCTTAATATTTGCGCCGCCACCACCATCATGATTCACAGTCACAACAGGCATTCCTGCCCTAGCTGCTTCCATTTCTGCTAAATGCATTTGATACTGTTGCTCTCTTTGGCGCTCATCCTTCCTCTTTCGTCTATCCAGCTTCGCCCGGTCACGCTCTGTTAGCACAGGGCCATCAATCACCTCCTGCTGCTTCTTCTTCGGTGCTTGCCCCTCATCCATTCCATCATTCATTCTCACCGGCGCCACAAGACTCCGCACAGTCGGCTTGGGTTTAACCAACCCATGCTTTCCAAACTTCTCGGTTAAAGTACTACAAACCTATCACATGTAAACAAAAATACCACAATCAAAAATCTTAGTCCATATACCTAATTGTAGCTCATATAGTACACAGTTCATCAAAAATCAACAATTTCCTATCTAAAGTTAAACCTAAATTTAATTAAACTAAGTTTCAAACTTCCAATGCACATTGAAATAAGCACAATGCAGAAACTAAGCTATATATTCAGAAAAACGAAGCAAAACGAATCAACGAACTCACCGAGCGGCACTCATCGAAGTCAGTGACGCATCCAGCAGCGACGAGGAGCTCGCCAAGAGCGTCGAAGGCGCCTTCGCCGTCGTCGCCGAAATCGAAGTCCTCGTCGGCGAGGACGTTGATGATGTAGTCGATGATAGGGCGGTCGACGTCCTCGGCTCTACGGCCGAGAACGTTGTGGACCAACGAGCTCGCCACCGTCGTCATTCCGGCGACGTCGATTCAGAAGAAGAGCTGCGCCAAGGGTTTTGCGGAGATTGGAGAACCACGGTAGAGCTGCGCTTAAAGGCTTTTTTTGGCAAACTGCGCTTATAGGCTTTGGAGCTGTGTTAGAAAGAAGATAAAAAGGAGGGTAATTCACACGACGCCGTTTAGGTGGCGCCTGGGGAATTATTTTCCTTTAGGGGAATACGTACCGGTATATTTTCGTTGGAAATTTCATTTACATCGGGTAAGTAAATATAAATTAGATTCAGTTATTTTTATTATATGAAAGTTTAGGGTTTTTGAATTAATAACTTATTAAACTAATTTTTTGATTAAAATTTGATATCTTAACCTTTAAAATTGTAGATTTATATAAGTAAATTAATCACACAAAATTTCAGCCAAATTGGTGATCGTTAACTACTAGTTTTAGATCAAATCAATGGACGAACCAAATCTGTTAAACCTGAACCGTTCAAGTTCATAATTAGTAAATCACACTTATGAATGTCTTAACGATTTTCAATTTAGTTGAAGATTTGCATAAATGATCTACTCATAAATATTTATAAAATGAACGGTTAAGATGTGGATATAAGATCGAAAAACAGGATAAACCGAAAAGTTCTCAACTAGTCCTCATTAGAAGGGCTCCTATGAACCAAATTACGGACTCATCATATAAGTGTTGGGAAATTTCTCATACCCCTTTCGTTCTAAATGTCAGTGATTTAAATGTTTCACCTATAACATACAACATATTTTAGAAATTCAAACACACTTTTAGTTATTACATACCAAAACATCCAGCAACATCTTTCTTATTATATTAACAACAAGAGAATACAGACGTTACAATAGTTTCTATAAACAAAATCATTATAATGATACAACAAAATCACGAGAATACTAAGATGTACGATAATATTCCTACAAAATGAAACATATCTCTCGTGGTGACAGCTGCACGAACCCAAAAATCTATAAAACTTGTTGACCGTAAACATTATACTAAGAAGCTCGATCAACTAGCATTTTTGTTTTGATACAAAAAATGGTGGCCGGGTGAGCTACCATTCCGAGTCGTAGAGAGACTAAACTTTGGTTTTCCCCATGCATATTCTTTACACATGCGGATGATCGAACTAGTGACCTCCTTGCTACCAAGAATATCACTATAACATTCGTCAAACATGATGGATCATGTGTAGCTGGATCATGGGTAACTGGATCATGGGTAGCTGGATCAACTAGCAAAACATACACAACGAGTAGGTTCAAAGCTCCACGTCAACGGACCTTTTCAAACATGTCAGACCCGGAAGACCTTGACCCGCCCACACTCTCCCAGGTTTTTAGTGCACCTTTTTTTTTTCTTTTTGGTTACATGGGGGCCAAAGGCCAAACAGAGAAACAACAGAAAAGCTAAGCAGCGGTAGCTACATTCCTAGGTCTAAACAGAATCACACAAATCGTCCAAAGCAGCTTTGACAACTTATGGAGGAGGTTGCCGGAAGTATTGGACTCCAAAATCAGAACCAAGATTAGATTTGGAGAGAATATCTGCCACCATATTGACCTTTCTGAAACTAAGTGAAATTTCACATATAGAGAGAGGTTGCTCTTTAAAAAATTACACCTGTTAAAAATACTATGCAGCTCAACTACACCCTTATTCATCATACCAACAAGGATTTTAGAATCAGACTCAACAAGAAGAGAAGTGCAGTGGAGAGAACAAGCAAGTTTCAAACCCAACAAAAGTCTCCACGCTTCAGCTTTAAGAATAGAACCCTTCCTTAAACTGGCAGAGAAACCTGAAATCCAATTACTATAATGATCTCTTAAAACACCACCTGCTCCAATATAACCACTATGAGCTCTTGCACCATCTACATTCAACTTCATCCATCCTTTATATGGCTTAGACCAACTTAGATTAACAGACACTCTTTCATGATTTTGATTCTGACTAGCATGAGCATTATTCCGCTCAATCACAACATTTAAAGTGATAGAAGTACGATCAAAAGGATATCTGAACCCTTGATCAAAATTTTTCTTACATCTCCACTTCCAAATATACTAACATGTAAAGATAAAAACATCAACCCATTTAAAACCGTCATATCAAGTGAACTTACAATGAGTGTTAGCATGTAACCATCCATTCCAATCAAGAGACCAGGTTCTGGAGATCGAGTTAGAACAGATAACTTTATCCCAAACACATTTTGTCATTCTGCAATCTCTAAGAAGATGAATAAGAGTTTCAAGTTGAGAATGACAGTAAGAACAACTTGAGTCGGTTGTAAGATGTCTCTTAAATCTCTTAACATTAGATAGAAGCCTTCCATGACACACCATCCAAAATAAAGTCTTCAATTTAAGAGGAATTGAAAAAAAACAGATCAAAGCAAGAGTGTACGAACCTCGAGGTGTTGGGCCGGGTACAGTTCATGTTGGTTCTTGGAAACTTCATTCTATGCATTTCTGGATTTCAGGTGTAATATGGGATGATGCTATTAATAGTAGTAGAAATTTGTTAATTGTTAGTGTTGAGTTGTTGATAATGCTGCTGTTTTGTTTTGGTGGTGTTTAGGAATGTGTTATTCTTTTTATTTTTTTGCAGGTGGGAATGTTGGAAGGAGCTGCTATTGGGGGATTGGACTGATGGGATGTTATGTAGTTTTGGGATGCCTGTGATCAAAGGGTCGGAGCGTTACAATTGTCAGATTCTTTGTATGAACAGAAAGATTATCATGATACGCCCCAAGATGTGGCTTGCCAATGATGGGAGTTACAGGGAGCTTAGGTGGTTTACGGCGTGGAAGCAGAAAGAACAACTTGTGGAGTTTCAGCTGCCGGGGGATGTTGCCAAGGCTTTGTCACAGGAATCGGTGCCTTTTGGTTATGGATACATTCAGTTTCTGGACACGTACGTGCCAGTCTTAGCTCCATTTGTTTTGATGTTGGTTAGGTTGAGACTGCTGTGTATCATTGTTTTTGTGGTTCGGTGTCATGGAAGGTATGATTTAGTTATCCATGATCATGCAGTATTTCACTTATAAGATGATATTTTGTTGGAATTCTAATCGTAGCATTGTTCCCTTAATAGAGCTGTTGCTGCCGAAGTTTGTGAAGAGCTTTTTACTCCCAGTCCTCCTCATGCTGAGCTTGCATTGAATGGGGTTGAAGTGTTTCTGAATGCAAGCGGAGGCCATCACCAACTAAGAAAGCTTGATGTTCGTCTTCGTGCTTTTATAGGTGCTACTCACACACGTGGAGGGGAGTACATATACAGCAACCACCAAGGGTGTGATGGTGGTCGCCTTTACTACGGTATGTGAAGCTCACTCAGTAGGTGGTAGCGCATTTTAAATTGAGGTCACTGTACCATTCCTTGATGGTACTTGACTCTCTTCTTGAAGCTCCTTCAAGAATACTTTGTATTGAACTATTTGCTTTTTGTTACTCAAGGTGTTGTTCATTGACATATGATTTACCTGTACCAGATGGATGTGCTTCTGTTGTTGTTAATGGAGACCTTGTTGCTAAAGGCTCACAGTTTTCTTTGATGTCGAGGTTGTGATAGCCCAAATTGATTTAGATGCGGTAAGCACTTTATTCTTCCCACTGCTTCTATGTACAGGGGTGTGTTTCTTCTACATGTTTGCTTGAGGCTGATTTATGTTTCAATGTATTTTGTACCAAAAACTAACCCAATTATAGAAGCAAGGTTACTCAGTTTATAAAATTAGATGTATTTATTGATTTTGATTTCAAGAATTCTTACTTCTTTATTGTTCAACAAATGATGGCAGGTTGCTAGTCTAAGAGGATCTATAAGTAGCTTCCAAGAGCAAGCAAGCTGCAAAACCATGGTTCCTTCAGTGAAGGCACCATACAACCTTTGTCAGTCATTTAATCTGAAAATGTGCCTTTCAAGTCCACTTAAGGTTAGTTCCAGTTCTAGCAGGGACCAATTAAAGTAGCTGGGGTTGGTGTTCCTGATTTATTATGAAGTTGTAGAAAAGTTGTTTTTTCAGTCTTCGTTCATTAGGTGGTTTTCTACAAATAGTTCTTAGTACTTTGTTTTTATTATAGACTGATGGCACAATATAGTACTCCTTAACTTGATATTTTACTGAGAAGAGTTTAATTTCACCTGGAAGATATTAGGTATCTGGGTAACCTGCGCTGTTTTGATAACATGTACCAACTATGGTTAACTCACAAGTACCTGACATATATTAATTGAATATAACCTATGTTCTGCAGATTAAGTATCACTCTCCTGAAGAGGAAATAGCCTTTGGTCCTGCTTGCTGGTTATGGGACTATTTAAGAAGAAGCGGAGCTTCTGGGTTTCTGCTGCCTCTTTCGGGTGGAGCAGATAGCTCGTCCGTGGCTGCTATAGTTGGCTGTTTGTGTCAGCTTGTGGTAAAAGGTTAGTTTTTCTAAACAGCTATGTTTGGTTACCATTTGTTTCATTAATTTTGTGCCATTTTCTTGCTGGCTGCATGATGCCTGGGATTATAAACATATATGAGACGTAGAACATATTGATAATTAGCCTTGAATGCTCGCTCATGATAGAGTTTACTTCCACATCAGAATCATAACTTTTCCAATCAACCTTAGCAAGTTTTTTGCATGAAGTCTAAAACAAGCGTCTCATGTTTAGGATAAGGAACATAGAGGTATTGGGAAAGTGGACAAGGATGTATCTGACACACTCTCCCTTGGATCTGTATCTGTAGGGAAATGAAGCATCTCTCTTGATAGGTTTACCTTGCTGTGAAGTGTCTGAATGCCATTATTAATGTTCTCTTGCTTGCAGACATTGCGAATGGGGATCAACAAGTCAAAGCTGATGCCATACGAATTGGACAGTACATTGATGGGCAGTATCCTACTGATAGCAGAGAATTCGCAAAACACATATTTTACACTGATTTTATGGGATCTGAAAACAGGTACCCAAAAATATTTCCATTTGTGCATTGTGGGATTTTGTTTTTCTTACAAACTGTTCTTCTGACAGCACACATAGAGAAGACAATATGGAAATTTTAAGTGCTGATTATGAATGAGTTAGTGTTAGTCTCACTGGCAAATAACATTATACTGAAGAAAACCTTTAATATCTTGGCATATATTATATCTCTATAATAATTAGTAGTGTAGGGTTGTTACACAAGTGCTCCTCCGTCTTCTATTTAATGTGTACTTAAAAAGCAATGGTCTTGAATATTCTGCTGGTTCAGAAAGGCATCAGAATTAGTACAGACAACAATTTAGGAAATAGATCCGGAAACACCTTTTTAGGAGTAACGACAACTGAAACCAATTATTAACAACCAAGTAATGTTTAGCTAAAGGACTGCAGTAGATTCTCCCTTGTCCCAGCATCCTGCAAATTAATTATCGTAATAAGATATAAAATATTTGAGTAACTGGGTTTTACTGCAGTTCCGAAGCGACAAAATCACGGGCAAAGGTTCTAGCAGCTGAAATCGGTGCATGGCATCTTAATATCAGTATAGATGGTGTTATTTCTGCACTTCTGACGCTGTTTCAGACAGTAACAGGAAAATGACTACTATATAAGGTAAAAGTTATCTACCTTCAAATTTCCCTCCTCCCCCTCTTGTCCACCTTGTGTGATTCTATTGGTATCAGGATTTGACCATAAGCATAATGCTTTGTCCTTCTGGTTTTTGCTTGACAGATAGATGGAGGATCTAATGCTGAGAACTTAGGTTTACAAAACATTCAAGCTCGAATCCGAATGGTTCTGGCTTTTATGTTTGCGTCACTTCTACCTTGGGTTCATAACAAACCTGGGTTTTATCTTGTTCTGGTAGCTCCAATGTGGATGAAGGATTGCGAGGTTGCCTCACTAAGGTACTGTTTGATTTTTACAAATGCATGTCTTCTGGTTGTTTTCTTTTGTCAGCTCTGTGTTGTATGATAATAGTTGCACTTATTTTTCTCTTGCTGCAGTATGACTGCAGCTCAGTAGATATAAATCCAATTGGAAGCATTAGTAAGCAGGATCTCCGGTCATTTCTGCGATGGGCTGCCACCCATCTTGGTTACACGTCCTTGGCAGATATTGAAGCAACACCACCCACTGCTGAACTGGAGCCTATACGTTCCAACTATAGTCAGGTAGATACACAAGTCAGCAATATGTTTTTTAGCTGCACATTTTTTGATCAAAACATTCTAAACATAATAGAGGATAAACCATAGAATTTAATCTACTGCTGTCCTATCTGAAAGATATTAGTGATCTAATAGTGCTTTATCGTGTGAAACAGTTGGATGAAGTGGACATGGGAATGACATATGAGGAACTCTCGGTCAATGGAAGGCTACAAAAGATTTTTTGCTGTGGTCCCATGTCTATGTTTAAGGTTTGTCTAATGGTCTGATCTTACTTATATAAAGTGGTAGGTATCTGTTGCATTTCTCCAAGAACGGTCATTAACTTTGTTCTAATTTCCTTGTTGCAGAACCTCTGCTATAGATGGGGTGCAAAATTGACTCCCCAAGAGGTGGCTGAGAAAGTAAAGCACTTCTTCAAGTACTACTCCATTAATCGACACAAAATGACAACACTAACACCGTCTTATCATGCTGAGGTATGAACATGATGACTATGATGCTTTGTACAGTGATCCTATTTTCCTCCAATTTCTATACAATGTAAGATGGCCATACCAGTTCCGAAAGATTGATGAACTTGTAAAAGAGTTAGATGGTGACAGAGTTCATTTGGGAGAATCAGGCGACTTGGGAGATGCTTCACATGGTGGAGGAATGGGAGTTGTAGCAGCAGGCTCAGGCAATCCAAATGTTGGACTATAGTTTCATGTTTAGTCTAAAACCAAAGATCTTACTGTTTTTATCTCTCAAAAAAGGACGCTGTACATTTGTTTCATTTTCTTAAAGGCCCGTTTAGGTACAGGATAGTGACCGAGACGGTTAATGGGGTGACAGCCGTTCGATTTTTAATGAATTGATTAAACAGACATGATCAATTCGTTAAAGATCGGATGGTGTGTTTGAGTAATCATGATGATACTTATCCTAGGATTTACCAATTACAGGTACCTTGCACTGTATAGAATCACACTCCACCATTGCAGCAACTCCAATAATCATTTGGAGGAAACACAGGTTTTGTACAGCTTGTAAATTAACAGAACCAGTTTGTTATAAGATATAGACATCAACAGAATTAGTTCGAAATCGGTATTCAGATTTCAGAACTGGATTTCGAGTTTCATAATGACAGTATGGCCCTTTTACCTGAAAAGACTAATGTCAATGCTGTATGTCTGCAATAGGAAGAACTTGGAGAAAGATACAGACCGGTTATGGAAAGTGTACGTTTTATGAAATCAAACAAATTACAAGTACTAACAAAAACAACTTGTAAATGTATCATTCCACCACTTCAACAAAAAAACAAAAGCCAAAGGAGAAGAAATTCAGTCTCCCCCAACTTTTCTACAAATCAGAAAAAATACAGTGAAGCTCTCTTCTCCTCTTACCCACCTAACCTATTATAACCCTCTTAACTCTCTTCTCGCACCCACTCTCTAACTGGTAGTAAACACTGTTTAGAGCTCATCGTGAGAATCATCCTCAGATGCTGATTCACCACCTGGGGCGCCACCTGACCTCTGGTAAACGGCTGTGATGATGGGGTTGCAGACGGCTTCGACCTCCTTGAGCTTCTCCTCATAGTCTTCCTTCTCAGCGGTCTGGTTGTCGTCCAGCCATTCGAGGGCTTCCTTCACTGCGGTCTCGATCTTCTCCTTCTCATCAGACTCGAGCTTGTCTGCGAGCTTGTCCTTGTCGTTAATTTGGTTCTTCATGTTGTATGTGTAGGTTTCGAGGCTGTTACGGGCATCAATTCTCTCCTTGACCTTCTTGTCTTCCTCAGCGAACTCCTCGGCCTCCTTAACCATGCGCTCGATCTCCTCCTGGCTCAGACGTCCCTTGTCGTTGGTGATGGTGATCTTCTCGGATTTACCAGTGCCCTTGTCTTCTGCCTTGACATTCAGGATACCATTGGCATCCACTTCGAATGTGACTTCAATCTGAGGAGTGCCCCTGTTCAATATATGAATAATATACTGTTAAATCTCTATAACCAGTAAGATGACAATTATTTGAGAAGATTTGGACAGCAGAAACAAACCTTGGAGCTGGAGGAATTCCAGTAAGATCGAACTTTCCAAGGTTTCTACAATCCTTTGTCAGACTCCTTTCACCCTCAAAGACCTGAGATCATCAAAATACGATTAAGTCCACAATAAATACACTACGAATCCAACAGTATACTAAGCATCAAAGAGCAATACCTGAATGGAGACGGTAGTCTGCTGATCCTGGTAAGTGGTGAAAACTTGGGACTTCTTGGTTGGGATCACAGTGTTTCTAGGGATCAACTTGGTCATCACTCCACCAACAGTCTCAATACCGAGGGTAAGAGGTGCAACATCCAAGAGAAGAATATCTGCATTAATTAGAAACATATGTTAAGAGCTATAATTATCATTCATGTAATTAATAGTAATAAGGTCATAATACCACGTAGCGACAAAGAGTGAGTCTGTACCTTTGGTCTCTTCACCACCCTCTCCGCTCAAAATGCTTCCTTGTACAGCAGCACCATAAGCAACTGCCTCATCGGGGTTCACACCCTTGTTTGGTTCCTTGCCATCAAAGTAATCCTTAAGGAGCTGTTGGACCTTGGGAATCCTGGTGCTTCCACCAACGAGGACAATCTCATCAATCTGGCGCTTCTCCAGGCCAGCATCATCCATGGCCTTCTTGACAGGTCCCATAGTCTTTCTGAACAAGTCATTGTTCAATTCCTCAAATCTAGCTCTGGTCAGTGGTTCGGAGAAGTCAGTTCCATCAAAAAGTGATTCAATTTCAACACGGACTTGGTGCTGGCTACTGAGGGCTCTCTTGGCACGCTCAGCCTCCCTCCTCAGTTTACCAAGGGCTCTGTTGTCCTTGCTGATGTCCTTTCCGTGCTTCTTCTTGATCAACTTGATGAAGTACTCCATGATCCTCTGGTCAAAGTCCTCACCTGCAGAGTAAGCATTGCAACAGGAATCAGCCACACATAATAACCATGCCGAAATGGTAAACAATATGAGGGAAAATAAAAAATGAAAGCAAGTAAAGAATTTCTACCTCCCAAATGAGTGTCACCATTTGTGGCAAGAACCTCAAAAACACCGTTGTCAATTGTCAAGATACTGACATCAAAAGTACCACCACCAAGGTCAAAGACAAGGATGTTCTTTTCTCCACCCTTCTTGTCCAGACCATAGGCGATAGCTGCTGCGGTTGGTTCATTGATAATTCTAGCAACATTAAGCCCAGCAATGACACCAGCATCCTTGGTTGCCTGTCTCTGAGCATCATTGAAGTATGCTGGTATTGAAAACAAAAACAGTGTCAGTCATGATCAATAAAAAACAATGTAAACAGGAGGATATAAAGCTAAACCATACGATCACTCACCAGGAACAGTAACAACAGCATCCTTGATTTTCTTTCCAAGGAATGCTTCGGCCGTTTCCTTCATCTTGGTCAAAATCATAGCGCTGATCTCCTCAGGACTGAATACCTTGGTTTCACCGTCCTTGATCTTGACTTGAATGTAAGGCTTTCCATCCTGGTTAACAATCTTGAAAGGAACAAGCTTCATGTCCCTCTGGACCTCTTTGTCAGCAAACCTGCAAACAACCACACGTCAGTATTCATTTCCATCAACATGAAAACATTCACTCTAAAAGCCAGAGAAAAGAACATTACTTTCTTCCAATAAGTCTCTTGACATCAAAGACGGTCCTTTCATGGTTGACAGCTGCCTGATTCTTTGCAGCCTCACCGATCAGCCTTTCACTGTCAGTGAAAGCCACCCAGGATGGGGTGATACGGTTTCCCTGGTCATTGGCGATAATCTCCACATGACCGTTCTTGTACACACCAACACACGAGTAAGTCGTTCCAAGATCGATTCCAATGACTGTTCCCAACTTGGCGGTCTCCTCCTTTGCGATTGAAATTGCAAAAAGACAGCCTGTTGCAGCCTCAGCATGTCAGCACAAATACAAATCAAACAATACAAATAACAAAACACACATAATCCGGAATTCAATTCCTCAACAAATTTATAATGATCACAACCGCATACATTATCGGAAATAAAAATGAACAGTTCCTCGGTGTTTGGAAATAAAAATGCCGAATGCATCCAATTATCAATTGTTTAATCCTACCGCTGATTATAACTCTTCTTGTACGTCATTGCTGAATTCTAAACATGGACATGCATAGATCTCAAGCAATAAATGCATCAAATTAGAAGCTATATTAATGTAACTAGATCATAAACTCATCGAAATAAACGGAGAATTCACTCATTTATTAACATCAGAAATTTCAGATTGCAAAGCAAATCACATCGATTCTGAAAACGCAAACGCTCCAAAACCGATTCAAAAACCATTACACGTCTACAAGATGTACCGCATTCTCTGAACCAAATCCAGAACACATAAAATCACAGACTCTAAATCCAAATCAGATCCAACACTCACCGAAAGTGACGATCGCCAAGACGATCAGAGAACTGCGCGCTCTCCAGAAGCCAGCCATGGCGGCAAGAGTCTTCTTCTCTGTGATTCGCTGAGATTCAAATGCAAAAGTGAAGCAAGGCTGATTTGGTTTCTCAGAGAAATCTGACAAGTGTTTGAAACCGCGCGTGGATTTATAGAGGGAGGTCGACGTATGCTGTCCGCATCTGTTGGGATTTAAACTAATTCGTGGAACCATGTCATTTTTTGTGACTTGGCCCAATCAGGTTGCGAGGACGGATAGGCCTGGCCAATGAGAGTAGACCTCATGTTGGGATGATCTGGGCCGTTGGTTGACGAGGACTGTGTACGTGGCGGGTGAAGGGGCTAAAACGCACCGTGCTTTAGGTTCAACCAGAAGAAATAAAAGTAAAAGGAGAAATTTATGAGGAAAAAACGTACCATTTGGGTGATGTTATTAACAGTTTAACACACCTTATTTACTATTTACACACATTGTGTATTTTATTAACATTAAAAGTTTGACTGTGTTTATAAAATTGTCTCTTAAAATTGATTTATAATTAGTCAATTTTATGAAGAGAGTGTGTAAATAGTAAAATAGAGTGTGTTAATAACACTATAGGGTGAAACCATGTCATCTCAACTCGGTTAGGACTTCATTAGCCAGTCATCTAAGGGTATCCATGGACGCAACTCGATTACAGCTTCGTTAGTTTCGTCGTTCCCCCAAATATTGAAATAACTTGCTCCTTCACTCATCATTTGTTTTGATTTATTTTTTCTAAGACCGTAATTGTGAAACTATTTAAATGGAGGGTGTGATGTCTTCCGCATCCTAGAAATATGATTTCAAGGGACATAATGTCATAGTGTCACACTAACTAGCACGAATACGAGTATGTTTGTCCGTATCTGACACAATACAATATACGCGGACACGTTAAATTTAAAAAATTTAAACAAAGAAACGTGACAGACACGTTAATAAAAATATTTTTAATATATATTTATATACATATAATTAAAAATACTTAAAAGTCCACCTTAGAGTTACAATGTCCTATTCACTCTTTACTTGCTAGCTAGCTAATTAGCAATAAATTGATTCCCTCTATGCAATTAATTAAGAAGAGAGCAATTGATTAATGTGAACATGTTATTTGTATATTATTTAATACAAGTTAGCAAATGAGGTTGATCGGTTCTCATAGAATTAGTAAATTTACAGACCTATATAGTATACACAAGTCAATAATAAAGCGGCAGATTAGCTGTTTATAGTCATAATATTAATTCTATATTACTAGAGAAATTTCTTGTATGCACGACCGTGTATGTACACGACACGATCTTAGTCATTCATAACAATTCATATGTTTGACCACCCATGTATTAATATTATATCATCTAATCTCAACCGTTCATATGTATCATGTACATACACGATCGTGTATTGAAGATACATCACATTACCAGATACATAAACTAGCAATAATTTGGTCAAAAATCACTTAAATAGGAATAACAATTTCATTGTTTTCCTTACCCGCAAAATATATATATAAATCTCATCTCTCACTCCATTGATTTTATTTTTCATTTTTTCCATTTCCATTATTACTCACATCTGTTAGCTAGCTCTGGTTGTGTGTGCGACAGAGAAGCTTCAGAGCTCTAGAGAGACATAGTTGAAGACCCTTGACATAGTTTGCCCTTAGGGATCAGATTGTGACCGGACTAGCAGCGTCATCCTTAATTTGAGGGATCTGTAGAAGTGTTAAGGATTTCTGCTTGGTCTTCTGTGTTGGTGGTCGTGGTGGTGGTTGGGTGGAGTGGAGTGGAGGTGCCCTAGAACGTGTTGAAGGAAGCAGTTTGGCCTCTGCTTTATTACGTTAGAGGCAGAGAGAAGGGTTGAGTCAATGGTGCTATGGCGGAGGGTTGGGGGAGACCGCCGGAGTGCAGGCTGTGGAAATCCTAATATCAGCAAACCTGGAGGGACGAATACGTGCGTGTCCACCGTGTGTCCAAATCGGATACACGTGTTCGACGGTCCAACCGTATTTGGCCGTATCCAGACATATTGTGTCCGTGTCGGCGTCCGACATGGGATACGCAACCATTTTCCCGTGTTCGTGCTACCCAGGTGTCACATTGTTACCCATCACAACCTGCATTGTTTGTGACCGCCGACATGTGTAAGGTTAAGAATGGTAACCTATAAATGAAATTGATGTAAAATTGAAGGAGGATTGAGTTTCTGTTGAAGGAATAATTTCTTAGGTGTGCATTCATCACAGTAATTGACGAAGAGTTAACTATACAATTAGAGATTAACAGATGTAATTACTCAATCAATTATTATCATTATATACGATATTATTACCTTTGTAATCTCCACTCCATATAAAAAGGAGTATCAATAAAATGAGTAGACAAATTCTGATTTACTTTTACACATTATGAGAAATATGTTTTCTTTTATGTCTGATCTGATAGACCAAGAGAAAAAAACACTAGAATCATTTGATTTTACTCAACCGTCACTAAGCTTCCTGCCTTCTCTCCCTCCGGCATCAATCACAAGGCAGTGCCCTGCGCTCCTAACCATAGCAGCATCACTCACACTGCTAAATGACATCAACCCCGATTTGATTTGACTTCGATGCGATCAACCCACACATCCTAGCTCCTCATCTGCTTTTATTTCTTTTTCTTTCTGTGTTATTTTGTTTTATTTGATAATTGCTTTTCCTGCACCAATTGAAGGAACGCTCAGAAGAAGAAGAATAGTGGGTGCAACCATCCTCTTCACGTCGTCTAGGCTAACCTCGCTAGCAAGCCCAACGCGTGCGCACACCCTCGAAACTGTATTGACATAGATGCTCTTGCTGCTGATTTTATTGGGACATCCCTAATTTGCTATCTTATTTTGATAGAACTATTGTAAATGATATCTTTTCAGTTAATATCCTCGTTTTGGATTGTCATGATGAGTTTTTTAGGGCCTTGCCCCTAATGAAGTTTTCTCTATGAAATCTACTGCTTGGATGCAAAGTAAGTTGCCTAAACATTCAAAAGCTGATATGTTGTTAGAATATGGAAACTGAAAATCCTTCCCAAAGTTCAAACTTTTAGCTGGTTGCTGCCTTGCTGGTGAAAGCTAGACTTAAGACAAGATATTGGCTTGCTCGTTTCATGAATAATATTGATAAAACTTGTACTCTTTGTGGTTCGAACAATGAAATTTGTGGTTCGAACAATGAAACTATCGACCATCTTTCTCAAACTGCTCTTGTAGTATTTATGTTTGGAATAATTGCAGTCACTTACTAGCGCCCTCAACACATCCTTCTGTTAGTGCCTGGTTGGATTATATTTTTAATAATCCATCTTCTGATATTGAAGACTGTTTATCGGTTTGTTGGTAGATTTGAAAATCCTGAAACCATGTAGTTTTCCAAGTTGGACAGTTTAACCATTATGTTGTTATTGATACCCGAAAAATCACGCAATTAACTAGTGATTCGTCACACGGTAACTCATGCAATCTTGGATGAAATCCTCGATTTAACACGTCGAACAAGCATATTCATGCATTGATGTGGGCCCAAGCCACATACAAGCATCTTTGGGGTTTGTAGACGTGGGTATGGTGTGGAAGGTCATGGAGGCACACAACGCTCGTTTACCGATCTAACGTTGTTAAATTATTCCGGTTTTAGGCCTAGAACCCAAGCTCATTTAAATCGGTGACTAAATTGGTGAAAAACAGAATTAGACTACGATGCAAATCTAAAAGAAGACTTCCAAACCCAAAACTCATTACTTCTTTTATAAGACTAAGTCGAAACCTCCTTCTATTTCTTCTTCTCAGCCCAAAACTATTAAGAAAAAGCTCAATCCCTTTTTCTTTACTCATCCTTGTCCGCAAAACAACCATCAGACCATTTCCCCGCAGCTTTACCCTAAGTCAGAAGACTTTCTGCACTGTCCCCGCAGCTTTACCCAGCAGTTACAAGACTTTCTTCACTGTCCCTGTAACTTTCTCTAGCAGAAAGACTTTCTTTTCTTGTTCCCCGCAGCTCTACACAATACATCTCCATCACAGATTTTAAGGCTGAAGTTATGTGCTCAAGAAGGGAATTTTTATCACCATGCAGCTAAAGTATTAGAACTCATCCTAGAAAACCCACCATTTTGCCTTATAAAAGGAAGAGCTTGGAGCTACAGAGATCATCATGCAATCAGTCCAGAAAAGTCCCTAAACACTCATGCATTCATCCTTCAAGCAATAAACCCCAAATCTCCCTAAATACTCTATCTAAAAAACCCACCTTTGTTCTTCATCCCCCAATCCTCAAAATCAGCCCAATTTCTCATTCATTGTAGTGTGTCTTTAACTCCCACACCATGCTTCGTGCTACAATCTCTTTTTTTGTTCAAATCACATACACGATTTCTCATTAATCGAATTATCAGATTAATCTTAGCATAGTCATGCTCAAATAAAAAAGAACCCCCACAACTGTTATTGTAGCTGCTGAATCTGTTGTCGCTACTGTCTGAGAAGCAAACACTTAGAACTCCCCTCCCTTTATTTATGGGGATTCTTGTATAAAGTGGATCATTCCAGCTCCTGATTGCGTTAAGCTCAACTTGGATGGATCCGTCTCGGCTGGTTCGGCTTCTGCTGACTTCATCATTAGGGATTCAAATGGTAACCCCTGGTGGTAGGTGCCCGATGGTTTTTTCATTCTAATGTCCTCTTGTCAGAGTGTCTTGCTCTTAACAATGGACTCTGGCTACAAGAAGGTTCAATCATAAAAACATTGTTGTAGAAGGAGACTCCTTGCTTGCCATTTGTTGTGTGCGCAATGATGCAATGACTTGAAGGATTAAATCAATAATTCAGGATATTCGACATGTGACATGCTCTTTCAACAACATTACTTTCTCTCATGTCGTTTGTGAAGCTAATTTCATGACAGATGCGTTGACTAATGTGGGTCATTCCCTCCCCTCCTCAAAAGTGTGGGTTAGAAGTTAGCCCTGAAACTTCAAATGCCTTTTTATTAGATGGAAGTTACTTGATTTTTTCTTATTTATATTTGTTTGGATGATTTAAAACCATTAGAATGAATAAAAATGATATGAGAATAACATCACGCGACCACATTGTACTCAATCTAATAATTTTAAACTATCTAAACAATAAAAATTCAAGTATAGAAACCAAACTCTTTTTAAGATCCCTCTAATCTTGATTGGCGAAGGCCTTTGTTATGCAATCATCTTTTCTTCTTAAAAAACGCTGATAATAATACATAGGCCCAAATGCAGCCGAAACTCTCTAGCCGTATAAAAAAACAGGGAGAATGACCAGTAGCACAAAATAAGAAAAGTCAAACCCCAAACCAATGAATTAAAAAGTCAAATGTCCATTCCAATACAAGGTGTACTTACTAATGCCCAAATGCATAAATCTTTTATTAAATTCATAATAAAATAATATTTTTGAGACAATTTTACTCTTATTCTTTATACACACTTGAAGAAAAAAAATGTACTAGTATTTGAGGGAGACATTTTACAGTCGTTGAGAACGTCGTAGTCGTCGAGCTCGAATCAGATATGGAGTTGCTACAGTCGTTAAGAAGCTTGTCGGCGAGGCGGCGACACTTCTGCTGACCCTAGTATACTCTAAAATAAAGTATATACACTAACCCCAGTATACTCCAAAACCAAGTCTAATAACCCGAGTATAGTCTAAAACCAAGTCTACTAACTCAGTATATTCCAAAACAAAGTCTACTAACCCCAGTATACTCCAAATCCAAATATACTAACACATCATACTTCAAATTCAAGTATATTAACCCTAATATGCTCCAAATACAAGTGAAAAAATCACTTCAGGTAGAGTTTAGCAGAACTGAGAAGAAGTAATAAACTAATAATGGTGATTTGACAAATAATGAGACCACTAATGCTAGTCAGCTACAAAAAGACAACTTCACCTACCACAAAGACATGCACCCTCACACACAAGATCTACTCCCTTACCATGCGTCCTCCCTCACTGTAACTACTCCTCCCTCATTGAAACTGCTTCACCTCCCTCACCACGCTCTCGACACCTTCAATCTAGCCATGGAGGCAGAAGAAATACATCCTCGACGTAGTCGGAATGTGCTTCGCTGCATCATCATCATGGACGTCAGCCGGGTTACTAATCGTCGAAGAGCTTGCAGATGAGGGTGACCATGGAGGGTGAGGGAGAAGAGGTGACAGGCGTGGTCGGGAAGAAGTGGAGGAAGGACTCGACGACGTTGCTGGCTGAAGATCAGAGGCAATCATGGTAAGGGCGGGAGATCAGAAGCTGTCGTGGTGCGTAGCGGAAGATCGGAGGCTGTTAGCTCACCGACGTCGACTTCAGATATGTGGCTTAGGAGGCGCCAATTTGAGGTCACCGGAGATGGTAAATGCGAGGATGAGATCACCGTTGACGGGATCTGTGAGTGGAGATGAGAGAGAGAGAGAAGTTTGAATATCTGGACAGAGAAAGATAGAAAAATAGGATCTGAGATTTGACTTGGAGTATCTATGTCTTATCCCGGGACTATTTCTGGCCCCGAAATACGACAGTAACCGTCTTGATCCCAAACTAATGAATAACCAATACGTCATCTGACGTATTGCCTACCCACTAGGCCGAAACCACAAGGCTATTTTAAATAAAATGACATAAATGAGAGGAGCAAATGAATAAATAAATAGAAATATACAAGTGTTGAAGGTAACATACAAAACTTTAGACAACAAAATACATGAAGAAAGTCCAAGTCAGTGAATATACAACATGGGCCAACGAGTAAAGTACCAATGGATAGAAGCTTGATAGGTCAGAGTGCGCCAAATACGTCTAAATCAACAATTACAAAGATCGATAAACTGAAGTACCACGAAGGATGAATAGCTCCATCAGAGTGATCCCGAAACACGGATGTAGAACAACGCGCACTGTCAGGCCCATAGTCACCGATCCATCTCCTCTAAAGCAAGTCTACCAAGTACCCGCAAAGAAGGGGTGAGCACTCGTCCTCGCTAACTCAAAAAGGGGCCGAACCCAACCGAGATAGGGTTTGAAAACAAAGGTGTAGTTCTCATAAATAAATACTACATATAGATTTCATTAGTGATTAAACAATTAGTAAAACATGCAACAACAAAAAACTGTATTTGGTTTTATAGGCAGATTTATATAAATTTTCTTTTTCATATGCCAATGCTAACATAAAAAATGACTGAGCGCTCAAAGTAAAATATAGTCTGCACGGCTTCACTGATCTGGGTGGCCGAATCTCTGGTTTGTCAATACAGCAAACCGGGACCAACTACCTATGTGTCCAAGGACGAATGGTAGCAAGAGTGTCCATTTACAGCGAATGCCCAACAAATCACTCATAACAACACACCGCACTTACGGCTCGCTTAACTCTGTGCGAGACGAGCGTAAGGGGAAAAATAAAATAAACAGGGCATTGCCCCTCTGGAGGTTCACGGTCATCGACACCGTGGGAAAACATAGTCTAAAAATTAGGTCCCGTCACTCTCAAGCCAAGCACCGTAAATCAGGACAACGATATTACTTTTCGATTCGAATTATCACATATGTGTCTAGCCTCGCTTTTCTAAATATTTAAGTGAAGTGATAAAGTAAGGAAAATATATATCGCGAGGCATCGACAATGTACAAACAAATATCATATAGCCTTTATATAGTAGAGCACCACAAATTTAAAATGCCACTAACTCGGAAGTTACTGCTCACCCTATCTGATATGACGAAACTGAAATCCACATGCTCCAAGTCTCGATCCTCAAGCTTTGAGTGTAGACGAAATCCTGAATTCGTCAAGAGACAAGTCAACGACTAAATAAGCCAAAAGTAGAAACGTAACGGTTATCCTATGGTCAACTATCTACTTCCCAAGTTTGACCAGGAAAGATCAAAGGTTGAATTTAGGAAGAGTATAATTATTTGATACCTTGATTCTCGAACCGGGCGAGAATCAGAATTATTATTCATTCGGTATTTACGTCTTTCCATCGTCTATTTAATTTATAATTTTCAAAACCAAGTTAGTAAAAAGGATGTAAACCTTTTGTAAACACAAAACCTTTAAATCACTTAACTGTAGCGGTAAAAACGTAAAAAGTAAGTTTGTTACAATAAAAGACAAAAGTCAACTTTAGAACATTAAAAGTCAACCACCAATGGTCAACCAATGAATAGCAAAAGTCAACCGCCAAATGTGAATAGTAAAAGTCAACTATGAATAGTAAAAATCAACCAATAAATAGTAAAAGTAAAATTGTAAAAAGGTAACTTGTGTAAAACTGTAAAACCGTAAAAGTTAAACTATAAAATTGTAAAAATGACAGTTTGTAAATAGTGAAATATAGCAAAGGTATTAGGGTCATTTCACCTCACGGTAAAATGATAAAAGAGTAAATCTGCCACGGTAAAAACCAAGATTTTTACCCTTGCTTATTCGATCACCGGTTTAGCTGGAATCAGAGTTTTCTCGGCCAAACCAAGCTCCTTCACATGCAATCATATATTCTACACGGTCCCAACAACCCTAAAAAGTCTAAAACAGAAGGAAAAAGAGTGGAGGAGTTACGCAGAAGAGCTCGGTGCTCCTCGTTGGAAACTGGGTTGTTGTTACCCCCAAACAGAAGTGGTGGTTGCGCCTCCAGCCTCTTCTGGCATTCCTCAGGGTCTTCTGAAGTTGCGTTGTTGCCTGGTTTGGATATACTCAATCGAGGACAATCGTCCTCCTTCCTCGATCTGCCGTCGAGAGTGGATACCTGATTGCTCTGAAGGCTGTGATAGGACGAGAAGAGAGAAATGAGTTGCATGGTGGTGGCAGTGAGGCGAGACGCGCGGCGGCGCTGCGAGTCTGGGGTGGTCTCCGATTGGCTAGGTCTCACAGTCGAGTGAGAGAGAGAGAGAGAGTGAGACAGAAGAAAATAGGGAGGAGAAAAAGGAAAAGAAGAGATAAGGGAGAGAGAAAAAGATTTTTATAAAATTTTCAACTACTAAGATTTGTCGATCAAATCCAACAGCCACTATTTAACTCTGATTTTTTAAATAACGAAAAACTCAAAAACATTTTTCGTAAATCATGTATTTGAAAGTAAAACGACAAATCACGTCTGTAAATATGACAAAATACGTGGAGTGTCGGAAAAATATTCTGTAAATACTCCTACATGTGTGACGATGTTTGCTCTAATATAAAAGTATTAGAGTACATTCTTGACGTACCGAAAAGAAATCGAAAATAAATCCTAGATGTGTCGGAAAATTTAATAAAAATGTCAGGGTCACACAATTTAAAAATTGGTTTGTAGTTAATATTTATGAAGGTTATTATTGTCATTTTATAACGATCTGTTCAAATTGGTATATGAAAGATTTTTATTAGAATGAGTCATGAGACCTTAAAATTAATATAATATGGGCATTTATACATAGACCCAAGCCCACACGTCCCTGGAGCGCGTACCAACCAAAACCCAATGGGCCCATTACCGAGCCAGTTACAATGGACTCCACTCTCTCCCACACGCCGAGAATCGCGTGGGAAACCTAAAGAAAGTATATTATAATCACATTTCTCTGTATCTGTTTTTGTGTAAATCCCAGGTATTTTGGCTTTTATTATCTCTCTCTCAGGACTCTCTGCTAGGGTTTGGTGGCCGCTCTCTGCTTCCTTCGTCTACTTCTTCTTCCTCCTGTTTCTTTTTGACTCGGATTGATCACCGACTCGCTTTCCCACCGAGTCTACTCATCAACTCGGGGTGAGTTGCGAATTTTATATTTGTCCTTTATATACGATTTCGCTGCCACTGTGTGTTTTCTGATCTGAATGTTTGATCCAGATTCGGTGTTGGTTTTCTGCTTATTTTTTCAGTATCGATCTGATGACTCAGTGAGTTATTGATTTTGATTTGATAACTGTTTCATCTGTGATCAATTCGAGTCGGAATCGATCGGTTTCGGTCTTCGATTGGTTTCGAGTACTGGATTGCTAATCGGTACTCGTTTTTCCATTTGATTTTTCACTATATTGATTGTTAAGCACAGTAGATTGTTATTTCTACTTTTTCTACCGCTAAGTTGGGACTCGTCTCAGTCTTTATGTGTAGAAGAGTCTCGGTCTTTATGTGTATAAGAATCGATATGCTTACGTATCAGTCGGGACTGGTCTCAGTGTTTGTGTGAAGATGAATCGATATGCTGATGTATAAGTTTTCGTGCTGATCCTTTAGTTATGCCATTAGGAGTGGTTTAAGAGTTCGAATCTTCCCCCAATCATTTGTAATTTTTTTATTATGGTTTGATAAGAGTTACGAGTTGGATGTTAAGGAGTTTCATTAGTAGGATGAAGAGTGATTTCATAAGAGAATTGATAATCTATTACTTTGTTGTAAATTTAGTATTTGTCGCTTTTTAAGAATTTGGATAAATAAGGTTAGTTCTGGAGAACTTGTTAGGTGGGATCGATACGCGTATGATTGGATTGTTTGTTTCGCAAGAGTTAAGTGCCTTTTCGATTGACACTTGCATGTTGCATTTTTTTCTTGCTTTACAGTTCCCAATGGCGATGGAAATCACTCAGTTTCTTTTAAATGCACAAGCAGTGGATGGAAATGTGCGTAAGCATGCTGAAGAAAACATAAGACAATTCCAAGAGCAAAATCTTCCGGGTTTCCTGTTCTCTCTTGCTGCGGAATTAGCAAATGATGAAAAGCCAGTTGAGAGTCGAAAGCTAGCAGGTTTAATTCTAAAGAATGCATTGGATGCGAAAGAACAGCATAGAAAGTTTGAACTTGCACAGAGATGGATTGCTCTGGATCCAAATGCAAAGGCTCAAATTAGAGCCTGCCTGTTGAAGACATTGTCATCTCCTGCAGATGATGCTCGATCAACTGCATCTCAAGTCATTGCAAAGCTTGCAGGCATTGAGCTGCCACTCAAGCAGTGGCCTGAACTGATTGAAGCTCTGCTATCAAACATTAATCAGCTTCCAGCTCACACAAGACAGGCAACACTTGAAACTCTTGGATACATATGCGAGGAAGTCTCCCCAGAAGTGGTAGAGCAAGATCATGTCAACAAAATACTTACAGCTGTTGTTCAGGGCATGTACTCTTCTGAGACTAATAATGGTGTTAGGCTTGCTGCCACACGAGCACTTTATAATGCTTTGAGTTTTGCTCAGGCGAATTTCTCCAATGATGCGGAACGTGATTACATTATGCGAGTTGTGTGTGAGGCTACTCTTTCCCCTAAGGTAAAGATTCGACAAGCAGCATTTGAATGTTTGGTTTCTATATCTTCGACATACTATGAGAAGCTGTCTCCATACATCCAAGATATTTTCACCATAACTGCAAAGGCTGTGAAGGAAGATGAAGAGCCTGTTGCACTTCAAGCCATTGAGTTTTGGAGTTCAATTTGTGATGAGGAGATTGACATTCTAGAAGAATATGGGGGTGATTTTACCGGGGATTCTGTTATTCCTTGCTTCTATTTTATTAAGCAAGCACTTCCTGCTCTCATCCCCTTGTTATTGGAGACACTTCTTAAGCAGGAAGAGGATCAAGATCAGGATGAAGGGGCCTGGAATATTGCCATGGCTGGTGGCACTTGCTTGGGCTTGGTAGCACGCACAGTTGGTGATGATGTTGTGCCGCTTGTAATGCCATTTATTGAGGAAAATATTTCAAAACCAGATTGGAGGCAGAGGGAGGCAGCCACCTATGCTTTTGGTTCTGTTTTGGAAGGCCCATCCCCTGATAAGCTAATGACTCTTGTGAATCATGCTTTGAATTTTATGCTAAATGCCCTGATGAAAGACCCAAATAACCATGTGAAGGACACTACTGGTTGGACTCTTGGAAGGATATTTGAGTTTTTACATGGGTCAGCTTATGATACACCCATAATCACCCAAGCAAATTGTCAACAGATCATCACAGTTCTCCTTCAGAGCATGAAAGATGTGCCAAATGTTGCTGAGAAAGCCTGTGGTGCTTTATATTTCTTGGCTCAGGGTTTCGAGGATTCCGGGTCTTCATCCACCCAGCTGACACCCTTCTTCCAGGATATCATCCAAGCTCTTCTTGATGTGACTCATCGAGAAGATGCTGGTGAATCTCGCCTTCGAACTGCAGCCTACGAGAGTTTGAATGAAGTTGTGAGGTGCTGCACTGATGAGACTGCTCCAATGGTGATACAATTAGTTCCTATTATTATGAATGAACTCCACCAGACTCTTGAGGCTCAGAGGCTTTCATCTGATGAAAGAAACAAGCAGAATGAACTACAAGGCCTTCTTTGTGGTTGCTTGCAGGTCATCATACAGAAGCTAGGGTCATCTGAACCAACTAAATATGTGTTCATGCAGTATGCTGACCAGATGATGCAGCTCTTCTTGAGAGTATTTTCTTCTAAAAGTGCCACAGCTCATGAGGAGGCAATGCTTGCCATTGGAGCTCTGGCCTATTCAACTGGCTCTGATTTTGCAAAATACATGTCTGAATTTTACAAATATTTAGAAATGGGCCTCCAGAACTTTGAGGACTATCAGGTTTGCGCTATAACGGTTGGTGTGGTGGGGGATATATCTAGGGCTTTGGAAGATAAAATATTGCCTTATTGTGATGGGATAATGACCCAGCTCCTCAAGAATTTGTCAAGCAACCAGTTACACCGATCTGTGAAGCCTCCAATATTTTCATGCTTTGGTGACCTAGCCTTGGCCATTGGGGAGAATTTTGACAAGTATTTGATGTATGCCATGCCTATGCTTCAGAGTGCGGCGGAACTATCGGTCCAGACATCAGGGGCTGATGATGATATAATAGAGTACACAAATACTTTGAGGAATGGAATTTTGGAGGCATACTCTGGTATCTTACAAGGATTTAAGGGCTCTGCCAAGAGCCAATTGTTGGTGCCTCATGCACCTCATATTCTCCAGTTCTTGGATAGTTTATACATGGCCAAGGACATGTAAGCTCTTCCGCATCCGGTACCTTCAATATATGTTACCCTTTTTTCCTTTAATTATCATTTCTGATTTCTGATATTTTTATTTGGTATTGTAGGGATGATGTGGTCATGAAGACTGCCATTGGGGTACTTGGAGATCTAGCTGATACATTGGGTGGTAATGCAGCTCCGTTAATTCAGCAGTGTGTATCAAGCAGAGGCTTTCTTAATGAATGTCTCCAGTCAGAGGATAATTTGGTCAGGGAAGCTGGTGAATGGGCACAGTTGGCCATCCGTCGGGCAATATCTTTTTGAAGCCCTGTTGCTATCTAGTACATTATCATTCTTGCATGCATTTGGGTGGCGTGAGTTGGGGTCTGGCATTGCATATCATGAGTCAGGTCATCACCATTTTTGGGCTGGTACATTTGTGTCAACAGGCAGTCGGTCTATCAATATCACCAGCGCGGAGTCGGGTCTTTTTTCTCTTTATTTTCATTTCTTTATTTTATTTCTTGGCATTGCATTGGAGGAAGTTGGTGATGGCCTCTGTGTCTCTGCTATCTTGGCAGAAAAAGGTGATCTTATCGAAGAAAAGAAAGTGGTGTTGGAGGAATGAGATAGTAGAATATATACCCGATTGCACCCTCTACCCATGCTGTGTTCTGTGGGTTGGTGTAGCTGTTTCGTTTCCTTTGAACTTGTAATGGTGGTAAAGGTTTTGGTCAGGAGTTGGAGCTGCATGTAAAGTCGGTCGTTTTTATCCCCAAATCTTTGGCCTTTTTTTCCTTTTAACCAGAATTTGGGTCTGAAGTACTGCATTTCTTACGTTACAATTTGTCATAGTCGGGTTTCTGTTATCTTTTGTAGTCATTTTGTATACATGCTCTTAGTTATGTTGGAATTTGTGAAAGTCCTCATAATATATGGGCGTTCATGCATTAGTCATATTTCATCATTGTTGTACTCACAGGAATTTTCTCTTTTTAAGTCAAATGATCAATCTCATGCATTTATTTATCTTGTGTTGCCGTATTGCGGTTGGGCTCTTGTATAGCTTTGTGTTCCTTCATACAATGATACAAGTATGTGAATCTTTGAAAGTTCATATTTTCTTCTGGATTATCATCCCCTTGTTTCTATACTTCCTTTATATGTATAAACAAATGAAAGTGAAATATACGGGAATGCTACCTGTATTTTTGAGCCTGTCTACGGAATGTAACTATGGTGATTACTTGAAGCAACGTCAAAGTTGTATAACATGGAATGACATCAACGTGGGATCAGCGTGGAATGACATCAACGTGACATTAACTTTCATATTGTTAAAATACAAGATCTGCAGTTCATTGCCAACCAATTGTTTCGTGGTGTAGTTGGTTATCACGTCAGTCTAACACACTGAAGGTCTCCGGTTAGAACACGGGCGAAGCCCTTCTACTTTTTATTTTGTTGGCAATTCGTTTTAGAAAAATATATCGTTGGAGAGAAATAAAAACAAAGAAAAAACAAGATTCTATTATAGACTATTTCATAACTATGAAGTAAAGATTCGCAGCTCGTGTTTAATGTTAACTGGTGCATTATAAATGTGGTCAGAGGAGGGGCTGTGATGCCTTGATGGCTAATGGGCCTAGCGGATTTGTTAAACATCTTTCATCATAAACTAAATTTTTAGTCAAATTTAACTTAAAAATAAGAATATTTTATAGAATCTTATTTTAGCTTACCAAACTTTCTCACCCTAAGCTAAATTCTTAGCTAAACCAATACCAATTTGGCTTAAAATTGACTCCCATCATAAGCCAAATCCTAAGCTAAAATCATTTTTTTTGTCATGTATTTTTTTTGAGTCAATAATTAACTATGAAATTTTTGTTATATAAATATACTTAATATGAGGCTCATATGAACATAGTTATTAGTACAAATTTTTTAATTTAGATGATAGTGTAAATTAGAAGGATAAATTTAAAGTTGAATAAAATATAATTAATTTTAGCATACCAAATTTATAAGCCAAATTTGGCTTCCCAAGCTAAATTTTTCTCATTAGGAATGATAATATTACTTATGGTGGAAGTAACTATAGTCCAAATTTAGCTTTTTAGAACCAGAAACGTTTTCGAATACCGCAAATAATCTGAAATGAGGGTGCCAAAAAAAGATTAGTTGTTGACTACTCACGTTGGATTAACGAAAGCTTCATAGCGACCGATCACTGATGTCGACATATAAAAGACATAATACCAATATTTTTATGATGAATAAATCCAAATTTCAATATACTTGATCATACATTTAATAACTTCGACTTAGTTTAACCATTTGTCTTTATTTATCTGATTATCTGACAATAGCGTTACTATGTCGACTATAGATAAGTAGTAGCCAAAAAAATCTGGGTTTTTGCAGTTAACCAAAACAAATCTATTTATTATTATTATTATTATTATTATTATTATTATTTTTCTTAGGAATGTTTGATTTTGATTTGATTTTATTTTATTTAAATTTAGATTTTTTTTATCTTGTTATGATATGTCAACAAATACAATGTGGAGAATTTCTATTCCCTATGGAGACATCTGACATGGTCATCCTGTAGCTCTGAAAAATCCTAATGTATTAATTGCTGAAAATCCTAAAATATGCCAGAAAAGAAAAAAAAAGAGAAAGAAAAAGAAATAGAAAAAGCGACTGGCCAGGTCGGTAGGACTATCTAATTTGGTAAACCGCTTTATCACAGCTTAACCGTTACTCCCTCACTACTCACTGTCTCACTCCCTCTCTCATTTCCAAAACCAGACACCCTCCTATGGCGATCGCCGCTCCTCCCTCCACCCCCACCTTCTCCGCCTCCTTCCGCCCCACTCGCACCCATTCGCCTCCCTCCTTCACGCGCCTCTTCTCCCCTCCCAAGCCCCTCCGTCGCCTCACCCTCTCCGCCCGCCTCAACTCCGTCTCCCCCGACAACGGCGACCTCCAGGGCGAGCTCTTCCACGGCTCCTCCCCCCAGCGCCGCGGCGGCCGCGGATCTCCCGTCTTCGTCACCATGCCCGTCGACTCGGTCGACCCGCTCGGCGGCCAGGTGCGCCGCCGCAAGACGCTGAGCCAGTCGTTCAAGGCGCTGGTCGCCGCCGGAGTTGAAGGAGTGGTGATGGAAGTGTGGTGGGGGATCGTCGAGAGGGATCAGCCGAGGGTTTACAATTGGCAGGGCTACTTGGCGATTGTGGAGCTGGCCAAACTGTGCGGTTTGAAGGTGAGGGCGGTGCTGGCGTTCCATCAGTGCGGCTCTGCCCCGCCCGACCCTTATTGGTTAGTGAGAAAAAGTTTCAATGGATTTTGATTTCCGGTTCAATTTTTTATTTGGATCAGTTTGGATAGGAAATGAATAGACATTAGTTTTTGCTTATTTTGACTTGAAGAGTGAGACTTACTACTTAGGGTGTAAGTAGGTCTTTGATGCATGATTTCTAGAGCATTAGTTGACAACAAAGTGGCTTGTGTGCAACAAAGTATATCACTCGACATTTCTTTCATCAGCTTCCATTGTTAGTTGTACTGTCAATTTGGTTGGTTTTGATGTAGTGTGTAAAGCTTGTTTTTCCAATCTACTGAATACTTGTCAGTTTTGTGCATTGAAGTATTCCCCTTCCTTTGTGGGTTCTGGATGAGATTGGTAAAGATCCAGATTTAGCATATTCTGATAGATTTGGAAGAAGAAATATGGAATACATTTCCCTCGGGTGTGATAGCCTTCCTGTCCTGCGAGGGCGTTCACCACAACAAGTGTATGCAGATTTTATGAGGAACTTCAGAGACACTTTTAAACAATTCATTGGTGTCATCGTAATAGTAAGTTGGTGTGCAGTAATAGTTCATCACATTAAAGTTGTAGTCATGGTAGTAATATACTTAATATATAATTAGTGTTCTATTCTTGCAGGGAATTCAAATCGGAATGGGTCCTGCTGGTGAATTAAGGTATCCTTCTTGCCCTACTCAGAAGCTGACATCAGCTTGGCGGACTCGTGAGCTAGGAGAGTTTCAGTGCTATGATAAGGTAAGCAGGAAGGTGAAAATTCATTCACTAGCTATTTAGCTGCTTTGCATTCTCATCTACACTCATAAGTACATGTGTTAATTTAATTTTGTTTCAATTCTCTCGCCAGTATATGCTCGCATCTCTTAATGCACGTGCTAGGGAGATAGGAATGCCTGAATGGGGAAATGGGGGCCCTATTGGTGCTTCCAATTTGATGCAGAACCCCGAAGAAACAAAGTTTTTCAGAAGTGATGATGGGTCTTGGAATACATCTTATGGTACATTTTTTCTTGAATGGTATTCAGGAATGCTGCTTTTGCATGGAGAAAGGCTATGCAGGGAAGCTGAGGCCATTTTTTGGGGCACAAAAGCTAATACATCAGCCAAAGTAGCTGGGTTGCACTGGCATTATCTCACTCAGTCTCATCCATCAGAGTTGACTGCTGGGTATTACAACACATCAACAAGAGATGGATACTTACCAATTGCTCGCATGTTTGCTAGGTATGGGTTTAGCCTGTGCTGCCCATGTTTTGACTTGCAAGATCTGAATGAGAAGCAGATGAATCCAGTTAGTAGCCCAGAAGGTTTTCTTAGACAGCTGCTCTCAGCTGCTAGGGTGTGTGACATACCCGTAGAGGGTGAACCTTATGCATCCAGTTTGGATGATAAATCGTTTCAACAGGTGGTGAAGATGTCAAAGTATTACTCGTATGGTCTGGAAAAGCCCTCCTTCTCATTCAACTTTGTGAGGATGGATAAGAACATGTTTGAGTTGCATAATTGGGTTCGTTTTACTCGTTTTGTGAGGCAATTGTCAGATGCCAATATTTTTCGAGCCAAGCTAGATGATGCAATGGCAGATTCACGTCAATTTTCCACATATCAGATGTTGCGAAATTTGGAATGGATTCTGCGTATTGTTAGGAATGTTCATTCACCACTGTTAATGTTCATAGGAAATGCTGTATGCTCACTCCTCCCTCCCATATGCCCATGTGATGTCAATAGGTACATTAAGATGATTTACGATCAGACAATTGTGAGATGTGTAGTAACTCCTCATTTTTCGTGTAGATGATTCGCATAAGCATTGTTCTAGTGGAGAGGTATTACAATGCATTGTAAATCTGTAAACCACTGCCTTCCTCGTATTTTAAGAATGGTTGGTGTATACTATCAACTCTAGCTTTTCATGGCTCGGATAACATGGTAATTTCTTTTAAATGCTTGGCTTGTCATGACTATTGTCCCTCCTGAATAAAATGATATTTGCTTTGATACTAAGACGCTAGTTCTGCTTGATGGATGCTACTTTGCCAGTCATGAAGTTGTGTTCATTATTTTCTGGGGATGTTTACAGAATCACTGAGCACTATGAGAGGAGCTGTGTTGAAATTGAACAAGTAGGGTTCTTTATTTTTCTAATTTTGTTTCTGTATATTGTGTCCCTGCTCCTATCATTTCGTACCAGAAAAGAAAAAGAAAAAGAAAAAAATCCATCATTTCTGTATAATTTGTGATGCTTATTGTTAGCAATTAGTAGTATAAGGGCTGAACCTGAAACCAAATATGGACTTGATCCAAATCATAAAATCATGCATTTTAAACATGAATACATATGCATCGACTAAGCCATTGTCCTTGGTCATAAGTTCATGATTGATGAACGACCAGGCAGAAAATGGACCTCAAAAAAGCTATATGTTGCTCAGAAGAATCCATTAAGTCAGCTATGAAACTTTACTCTTCAGCTATATTCATCATCAATCAATTAAATAAGGTACCTACAGACAGAGAAAAGACTCAAAGAGAGTACTGAAATTTGATATCTCAGCAGAACAGGAAGGCGATTAGTGTTTAACTGTTTATAAGGAAAGAGATGAGAGTTGTGTGGTAAACTCCAAAGGGATACTTTGATATGACCTCCAGCGTTATTAGAAACATCATTATTTGATGATGTAGCAAAACAAAATGAGGTGGTTGGTTTTCAGACCTTTCATTGCTTTTACTCTCCAGGCGATTCTTCTTTGGGGCACTTGGGGACCTTGTTTAAAAGGAGCTCTTCCCATTACCATCCAATATGAGCTATGACACCACAAAGGCAAAGCTATATGAACAGTGAATCATGCAAGAAGAGCAGTACTGAGATCATCCAAAGTTCCAAACTAATCATCTAGGACAAAGGTGAACTGTTGAATCACTATTTGCATGGACAAAATCAATTTATATCAAATGTCAGATTGATTCAGCAATGCTGGTGCTATTGTTCTACTTACACCAGAATCCAGATGCGCGATTAATTAATCTGACCCTTTCAAATGCTTTGACAATGATTTCAGTAGTCGGCAACTAAATTACTGAATATGAAGCAACAAGGGAGTGACTTATCCCACAATCCACAATAGGAGATCATATATATGGAGCTTAAGGCATGTCAAACCTCACTTTTGTTTCTATCCATAAATTGTTTTAGACGATATTGACAGAATAAGTTAGTGTGTGGTTGACTTTGTAATGGGTATGAAATGTTTTCACCACTGTTCAGAGCTTTTAAGTTGCACCATGGAAAGCAGTCATGGTTGCCCTTCCCTTACAGACCTATATATAGAAGCCCAAGCCCCTAATACTTCTAATCTCAATGTGCCTTCTGTGCATTATCATGGATTCTAGTTTTAAAACCACTGCTGTCATTCTCTTACTCTTTATAGGCATTTGTGCAGGTGAGCATTTTCCTTTAATGTTCTATGATCAGTAACTTAATCTAAGTTGAAGTTATATATGTATTTCTAAACTTCCTTTGCTGCAGGAAGAGATGCCAAAAGCCTCAGGAATGTTGTAAACCCTATGAAGCCATCAACAGAGGTAATTCATGAAGAGAAGAAAACTAATTATCAGTTCAGTTACAGCATGAAAATAATGTCTATTTAGTGAATTGCATGTAGAAAAGTTAAATGTCGATGTAGTCGATGTTTTACAGGGGAAAACTAAAAATTATCCAAGCCTGACACTAGAGGGACCATTGATACTCACAAGGTGTATACAGCAGTTCTCTCATGATGATGATGAATGTGAGACATCAGCTGTGTACACCCATTTTATGTAAAAATCCTTAACCAAAGTTACTGAGTCTAAGCCGCTTACTGTCTGCTGTGGATTTTCTGCTGATTACCTAGTGTTATGTTTCTGTTGAAGGTGATTGTGAAAATGAAGATGAGAGATCTGACAGAACTGGATACTTTTTTGGACTATGATAAGCCAATACCAAATCCTAGGCATGAAAAGGGGAGGCCAGGAGGTGGTGCTAATAAGTGACTGCCTTCCCTTCATTTCCCTACTAATGCCACACCAAGATGAGGACTGGAGGGCAAGGAAGGTTTTTTCTTAGATCTTTATATCATAAATAAATTTAGGTGAAATGCTAAGAAGAAATGTGTAGTTTCCTATGTATTGAATGGATTTAAAGCAAAGACCTTATGTCTAGATATATAACAAAATTATCATCCAACAGAGAAGAAAGCGTTTTTGGCAGTGACAAGACATCATTTTTCTGGGGACAAACATGAGTAAGGGCTAAACTGTTGAAATGAGCAGAATGGCTTCAGTAATGTATTAATGTATCATCAGTTCATCACTTATGATTTTCTTTACAAAATCAGTAATATATATATATATATATATATATATGTATATATATATCCTTTTGTGGAAGGGTCCTATATATAGGCCGGTTATAATGCCGTTTCTGCAATTTTGATCCACTTTTTATCATGATTTCTCATCTTAACCGTTCAAAATGTAAATATATGTGAGTAGATTATCTCTATAAAATTTCAGTAAATTTGGAGATCATTAAGACATCCAAAATGAATCAAAACTATGAACGTAATAAAACTGTTCAACCGGAACCGTTTGAACAGTTTTATTACGTTCATATATCTTCTTAAGAGTTGACAAATTCTATGCATATTAATCATGCCTGCCAATAATTAAAGAATAAGAAATATACCAGCAAAATCATTGCTAATCTAGAGGCTAAACCTACTTGGAAGAATGTTTTACTATATGTTTCTGATATAGCTTATGATAAGCCCTTCCAAACCACTCAGTAAGTTTCATCATTTACAGGACGTGAGTGAAAAGCAGAAAAGAAAAAAGATGAGTTACATGTATGGAGAATGAAATAGCTAAGATGACAACCACAGATATCACTTTTCTGGGTTAAGGTACTGTTGATCATAATTTGGCAATAGGGAGAAATTGTGGGCTAAAGAATTAGATAATGGGACTCAAAAGTCTTCTGCATTGGAGCTGTCAAAGCCCAGAAGTCAACTCTTGAGAAAATTCATGTTCATTAGAATTCTTGTCACAAAATTAGAATTCTGATAATGACCACCATGGTGAATTGATGATGATGAAGCATCACAGAGTTCTACAAGCACATTATCATTTCCTTTGCCGAAAACACCATTATTTGACAAAAACATAAACAGGGTTTTTGTCAGATGACAGAGCATATTTGATGGACACCCATTTCACAGATAAGGTCGGTTTGGTTGCTTCACATATTATGCAACTTTTTTGGTTACAAAAATGGTGATGGGATGAACTATAACTCTCATGTTAAAGTAGGTTAAGGTCAAATTCTCTTCTTATCATGTATTTTGCACTTGATAAAGATCGAATCAGAGACCTCTTACGTCAGAAATGTTCCTATACACATTTGTCTCGACAAACAGACATGTCCTACTTTTATCACAGACCAAACCCACATGGGTCACATATTATGAAACTTTGATTCATGAACTTAGTTTGATACACTAAGGTCGGTTTGGTTTCGTTCTCGAAATGAAAATGATTCAATTTTTCAAGAAACAAAATACGGTTCCTCTTTGAAAATGAAATTATTTCTTCCAACCAAACAGGCATAAACAGGTCCATTCTTAACTGAGGACAGTAGGTTCTCATTGGATGCATGAAAGAATTCACTATATTATGGAGAGGAAAGCTAAAGAGGGTACTTCTAATTCTTAGTTGGTTCCTGAAAGTTTCTGTGTTATATTAAGTATGTCTTTGTTATGATGTTTGCCGACAACCTCGAGTTGTGGCAAAGCCAACATGGAGAATCTTCATCATGCTGCTACTTAAACAATTGCTGCAAAAGGGCCAGTATTATCAACATGAAAAATCCTTATATGCATCTGGCAGTGATATTTTTAATAGCAAACAGGAGCAAACTCCAGTTCTATATTATAGATCTTATCTACTGACTCATTCACACTATATAGATCTTCATGCCAACCCTAGAGGATCAAATTTATGGATATGCAACCAAAGATCTGAGATAGTTTATAACAGCACTACCGATGTAAAAAATTCTATGTATATATCCAAGTACCTAACTAATATGTAACCTCTAGATGAATGGGCTACTCAATTATCTTGAGGGTAAGATTGTTTTTCGCTGTTACCGCAGTAGACAAACTTACAATTTTACAGATCAACAACAACAATCAAATTCCAGCCTTTTGAAACCCACATCGTGCTTTCAGAATGATTTTGTTCACACACTATTCTTCAATTTGTCCAGAACTTCTCTACCCTGCAGCTTCATGGATTGAATTGTTAATTGCCATCAGCCATGAGATATGAACTATAAATGGAATGATGCCTAACATCTGAAGTGACCCATCTTAAAGTTAGGAGCTTAACCAGTAACTAAACTAATCGAAAGGAAGGTGAATTCCAAAAAGTGAACAAAACCCACATTCTATGAAGATGAAGTGTTCTTCTGACACATCATTGGAGAAACCAAGTTCTTCTTTTTCAAGGTTTCCTGACATTTTGGTGCATGAAGTTGACTCTGAGGTGGGGATGAATTATAATGGGTGCTGTGTAGTATCACAATCATATCACAAAGCAATAGTGCTAAACATCATCATGATTCTCTCTTTTGGCTCCATTCCCTTCCACTCACCATAAAAGCAGACTTTGGATTACCACTTCTCGTCCAAACACACTGCAGAAAACCTAAAAATGGTTCCTCAAGTCAAGATATTCATCATCCTCCTCCTTCTCTTTGATATTTCAGTAATTTCAGGTAATTATAACAAGTTTATCCATCAAAACCATCATTCAGTTCCAAGTTTCTACAGCTCAGCTAGGTAGAGTTAGCATGAACTAATCTATTTTTTGATTCTGTAGCTGATAATAACTACAAGGAAGGCATGGAACTAACTTACACCAGTGATCTCAAGGTAAGCTACATATATATCTACGTATCTGTAGTTGATCGATGCTGTAGTTCTTATACAAGTGATTTTCTTAAGTCTCTTAGCTCAATTCTTGCTCGATTACGATGATATCTTTTCGAACAGATGATTAAAGGAAGAAAGCTGCTTATGGAACTTGATGCAATGTTGGATTACCAGGAGCCAGGAGCGAATCCTGGGCATGAACCGCATAAAGGAGGAGGTGGTGGTAATAAAAGTGGTAGTCCTTGAATAACTAGCTTGATGATCATCATAAGTTCATAACCTCATCTGCAGCAGCATATGATGCTCTTGTGAAAAATCTACAGACAAAGAGAGATGTCATGTGTTTCTTCAGTGACATAGTTATATTATTGAAGTGTGGAATTGTGAATACCATCAATGTATTTTGATAACAGAATTTTATTAGAAAAAGCTTGATTTTTGGAGGTGTGGAAAATCTGTGTGGTTGTTATAGTATAGTGCTACTGTGTATGCTTATCTTGAAAAAACCTAGAATATATAACAGATAAGCAAATTATATGTATGTGGGTTTTAAGTACGTAATTAGTGTTTAATTGCAGTTGCACCATATTAGTGCCAAGAAAATTATGAGATTTCATGGCAGTAATATCATAATTTCTTTATTGAGACTATTATTTCGTGTTAGGTTGTGAGTGACTGCATTTGAAGCAAAAACTGCAATGAAATCAAATATCCTATAACACTACTTTTTGTGTCGAGTGTCTTCATGCCGGTATGGTGCTTACGGTGTTGCCTCATCAAAAACTTTGCCAAGTAACAAAAACTCTGTAGAAAAACTAAACCTTGGTCGAAGGAAAAAGAATACAACACACCAATTACTCCATTGAGAACTCGACATGTGATGCTCCTCCTGATGTGTGCTTCAATATGATTTTCCTGATGAATGGTGCATTCCAACATGCTTCTCAAGAGTAGATGTGAGCCAAGAATTGAACAAGTCTGCCATGATCAACCACAAATAGGGATCAATGGTCTTAGCAGTGTGTGCAATGTTGCCTCGTTAAAAACCTTGTCAAGTAAAAACCAAGTGGGATAAAAACTGTGACTAAGGGAAAAAGAGTGCAACATGGTTGACACAAACAACCACACCATTCACATTTGATCATGACATGTATATGCTAGACTATCTTTCAAATCTGCATCTCCCCCTAATCTTAAGATCATTCATAGGGCGCTTCCGGATCCCTAGTGACCACGGAGTTGTCTTGCCAATCTGGTATCTTTGTGCTCTTTTAACATGTCTCAAATGTGACATTACTCAGTGCCATGAGATATGTGCACGGTGCCTAGCAGCTGTATGCTCAGCGCTCGATAACTGGCGTGCACAGCGCTCGGCAGCTAGGTGCACAGATGCACTTATAGTGCCCGTCAGCAATGCAGGCGTGCATAGGCAGTGCACATGAAGCGTACACAAGCAGTGAGCAGGCAGCGTGCACAAGCAGCGTGCTATATGTCTAGCAACTCGGCCACTAAACCGACCGGTGCCTAGATCATGATTCCGCTTCCTATGCATCTCGATTTATGCATGGCTAGCGATGACATAGGCAACAACATTTCTCTCATGCCATAGGGATTGAATATGTCAGATACTCTTATTGTATTCAAGTGATGTCCTTTGCCATATAATTGGCATTGCGTGGGCGCAATACTACTTAGCTTTATAATGAATGTTGGAGAGGTCAAGTCTTTCTTTTGATTAAACGGATCACTCTCTCTTGGAGTAAATACCTTGACTAATCATGAGAGCATATGAAGGTTCCATTCTTCTTCAGAGGACCTAAGCCGATTGATGAAATTACATCATCAATACACAATCGATCGACTTCAATACGAGATTGTGTCTTTCCCAAGATATTTTTCATTCCAACATCGGACGTTCAACATATCCTGCGATCATCCGGAATCAATACGCAATGACATTATTCATCATATCCCATCCGAAATCAAGGAGTCATGTAATATGCGACCAAAACACTTGGACAACGCAAGCTTCACTTGATTTGGGCTTATGAAGTCTATTTAAGATCTTCATGCATATCTCTGATATCATAGAGACGTCACTATGATCATATTCATAGGGCTGCATGTACAGTTATTGGGGAACTACCAAACTGACAAAGTAGTGGAGTGCTATGACATCCATTACGAGAGCATATCTCATCGTAGTCGATCACAGAGCATGTTTGTGAAAAACTTTGTGCCATAAGGGAGTCTAAGACTCTTGTTCTCACTACGCTAACTCACAAAAGTTTACTTGATAGGGTTTACGCTTGCGGTGTCGGCAACACCTGCCCAATGACCTATCCCTTTGTCTGGGTCGTATCTTTCCATTAGGCCAACTCTGTTTTGTCAACAAAGTGCGGTTTGACAAACTCATTATTCCATATCCTCATTGTACACTAGTGTAATGTCTGTAAAGCTCTATATGAATTAGATTGAGGTGTCCCCCAACTATAATCATAATTCAGACTCCATGAGACGAATTTGAGTGTCATTGATCAATGGATCAAGTTGTGCCAAACTCGTTTTCTCTCTAGTGCGAGTGATTATCGAACCTAAGGGTCTCCTCCTAACCCTTGAGGAGCCGCAAGGCCTGTGACACCATATTGCCACATTATGGCATCACCAAATCACCACCCACAATGCTCGAAAGCTGATACTCAGCAGCGTCAGCAAGTACTCAGAATCAGTCCCAATACTTGGCATGATGATGGCGTCAGGACTATCTCAATCTGGTCCTGCCATGTCCTCTTGATATGACATCATTCCTTACAGACATAAGCAGCATTGATCTCGTCGCTATAGTTCTTTTGGAATCATGTTGAGACTTAGTAGTGACCAACCACGACATTCGCGTCGTTCCCACTTGAACACTGGTGTTCGTATCTCTCACTAACGGCGGGATTATAATTTCAAAGTGACAATCAGCAATGTAGCGGTTAAGAAGATCGTTTGTCAATGAGATTAAGGTGGAGAGCACTAAAGTGACTCATATCCAACCTTAGAACATATTCATCTTACGCGACACATCATCATTGGGCACTGTGGCAGTGCAATTTGGCACATTGTGGAACTCAAGGCTTGGAGATCCGTTACTATCCGGCCGAGTTCAAGAATTACAAATTCATGTCAATCCTAGCACATAGTTACGAGCTGTCATGTATCAATGCAATAATGGTAAGTCGTGGACTAATTAATACATACCTACATGTCCCTATTTCGGGATGGGTAGTGAGCCCATGGATACATAAACAACATGTGGTAGACGATGTTGTAACACATTGACCAATGTGTTAGCCCTTCAACCAACATCATAAAAGCGTATACTGTATCCGTACGTTGGTTGCATCGGTCTACATAATTCCTCTTTGAATTTTCAATAAGAATTATATCTTTTGTGGTATAGCATAAAAGGATCTTTCACCTTACTTAGCTAAGGAACAAGATTTACACAACGAAAGATGAAAGATTTACTCGGCTGCCGAGGACATCATGTCGGTGCACAAACACAACATACAATCATGAAGTAGTGTCGTTGTTATCGGGGAATGGACGCCCAAGAATATCAAACAATTCTGGCTCGCATATCTCACCCGGTATGACCAAAATATCATAGCTTGTCTGAGTCAATTGTCCCAAATCTACTATTGGCAACACCTTAGGACTCATGCTCTTCTCCATGATGCTTTCAATCGGCACTCATGAGAATTATACACAAAAGTCTCAATCATTCTCATCACGGTAATCGTCGGTGTGTATGCTCATAACACACTTCAATGTTTAATTTCCTCTCTCACCTAAGGAGAGCATTTGTGACTTGGATGATCGAGCTAAAGACATCAAGAATTAGTTCAACCATGTCAAACTTAATCACAAAATGATTCACAATCTGTGAAAAGTATGCAGTTTTCGTGCAGTATGACCTATACTCACTAAAACGGCCATAACTCTCTCGTCTAGACAGATATGAACAAACCGCTTGAACCATTGGAAACTTGATTCACATAGCTTTCCAATGATATAAAGTGCGCATTCCAGTTCATCCGAAGCTGATCTGGGGACTCTGACAAAGTTAAGGGATAGCAGGATACAGTCTGTCATTTGGCAGCATGACCAGTACGCACTTAAACTGTCATAACTCTTTCGTCGGGACAGCTATGAATGAGTCGCTTAAACCACTGGAAACTAGGCTCATATAGCTTTCTAATTATATAGAATTCGGCTTCTAGTTCATCTGGAGCCGTTCAGAAAACTCTGACGAAGTTACGATACAGTAGGTCCAACTTACTTTGTTCGCAGATTTTGACATGATGAAGCTTTCAACTTTAAAGTGGCATCGCTGGAGTTCTCCTCGGTCAAAAGTAAAGCGTACATATGGCATTACAAGTCTTGAACGTCCATGAAGAAAGACATTTGGTAACATCATCATGGGAGATCCAAAATCAAGGGAGTAGGTAACCTTGGCTGAGGTTAACCACATCATCCGATGATGGAAAATCTGTTGTTAGGTGAAGACTAAACCATGAACATCGGCACACCTTTATAAGGCTGTGCATGATCATGTCATAGTGTGAATACACTTATCGAACCAACGATTTCATCGAGGTCTCATTTCGTTTGGAGAAAATCAAAGAGCCCTTCATGACGTTAAATGTCAGAGACATCAATTTGATGTTCCGTACACTCTTTTGTATGTTTCTTGTATGCATTCATTCTTACAAGTGAGCTCAACAATAATGAACCGGTGATCTAAGGATCTACAACCGGGATCGGCAGCTTGTCTCAAGTGCACAGCATGAGGTGCAAAGAGCTTCGGCAGCTGCTGCACAGAGCTCAGCCCTGGTGCCCAGTGCTCGAAAGTCGGTGTCATGTGCACGTCCTCGAGTGTTCTGTGCTATGTAGCTCACTTAGTGCTTGTCCTTGATGTAAGTGAACAATCATTGATGATCAGTGCATGGTTCCTTATTTTCAGTGCTAACATCTGGTGCTTAGTACTCAACACCTAATGCACAGTGCATAATAGTTCATGTGTAGAGCACAAAACAACAAACACATAACTATCGACATCTGACAAAAAAGTGGTGGCATTCCTCACACAACATGAAGCAACTGACACACAGGGGCAACAACTGACACACAATATTGGCAAAAACAATCAAGGGGCAGTAACTAGCATGCAGGGTTAGCAACCGGCACGTTGGGGGCTATAGACGTGTGACTATCAGCAGCTGGCAGCTAGGTCCACATGGGCTCGGTAGAGTGCACGGCAGCTCGACAACCATGTCGGCAGCTTATGTAGCGCTCAGTAGCTTCTAGGCATCGCTCAATAGCTGCATGCTTTTAGCATAAAACAGTGTTGCTCAGCTTCAAGGGTCAATATGTTAGTAAGCGGCAAACTACCTTACTCATGCATACAATACCGAACTGTTAAGACTCGAGAGTGGTCATCTCGCTTTATTGGTTAGAGTTTCAGCGTAGGAAGCAGTGGCTAAATCTTCGAGCAAAATCTAGGTCATGCTCGGCAGCTGGGTGCTCAATGGTTGGATACTAACACTTGGCAGCTATGCAACACTGGTCGTTGGTAGTTGGGCAATAGGTGCTCGACAGCTGGGCAGCCTTTGCTCTGTAGCTTGGCGGTGGTGCTCTGCAGCTAGACGCTGGGCATCCTACACCAGTAGCTGATTCTCCTACCATATTCTCAACGAGACTTCTAACCGGAGAAATGTGCTAATGTTAATCAAACACAACGCGTGTTCAAGGAATGAGATGATTCTCCAATTTTGAACTCTCTTTAATAGCATAATGTAAACCAACGTTGGATACCTCACAACGCGGACCTAAAAACATCTTGGTGCAAGACAACAAGTGCTTGTCACTCAGTGGCTAGTGGTGCCAGTAGCCAAATGCACATATATTTTAGAATTTTTCATAATAACTTGCAAAGACAAACGTCCCAAACATAGAATGAGGATGAAGAAGGGAGGAACAAATTTTATCCTCCCCGAGGTTATTGAACTTTGAAATTACTCAAAAGTTTAAAGCTTATTACTTGCTAGTCTGCCAAATAGACTGCATTTATATAAGTTGCTCCATGCTTTCATGCTCAAATCCATGCGTTTTCGGCGATCGTTCGCGTAATTCCATTGTGAATTGTCGCATGTGGAGGCCATGAAACATATGAAAATCATATGGTTAGTTAAACTTGCCATAAAACAGTAGCAAATCATTGAAAAACATCAACCATATGAAGGATTCAAAGAGAAACTAGGAATACAACCAGTTTTTCTCAAGGAAAAGTGATTTCCATGCGTGTTGTAGCCATTGGGAGGATCTGTTCACCCACTTTTACTCCGGTTCTAGAGATGCCCTTTTGATTGAAGGATTCTGACATCCTTGTGCATAACCTCTCCAATTTTCACGGCAAGTGACCGAACCGGTGGCTTGAACAGTTCGGCTGGTTTGGGGATTCCAGCGACCGGTTCGGTTCTTTCCCTACCGGTTCTTGTTGCCGGCGGTGTTGGAATCGTGAGAACAATATCTTCAAGTTCTATGTTGGTGTCGAAAACCAATTCAAAATTTATTTTATCGATATTGGCGTTTGAACCCTGAGACAGATTTTAGGGTTTCTTGGTGCGTAGGTGCACAGGTGTGTGCAGGGGTGCCCAGAAGGTGCGCAACAGTGGTGCGTGGCAATGCTCAGGGGGTGCGCAGCAGAGCGCAGCGGTGCCCAGGAGGTGCGCATCGGTGCCTAGAAGGTGCGCAGCAGTGGTGCGCGCGACAAAATTTTTCTTTTTTTTTCAGCGGTGGCCTACTTGCTATTTTTGGATTAGAGCTAAGTGTGTGATAACGTGTTCTAGGAGAACTGAATTCTTCTCTCTTATTGATAGAATGAAGCTTTATGTAGGAAAATACATGGGCCTCTTGGGCTATTACATGGGCCAATGAGCCTATTACATAAATATGTATAAAAACTTATTACAAAATACATTGCTACATAAAACTTGTATACAAATTAAGTATGAACTAAGATATATATATATATATATAGATATGTATAAAAACTTATTACAAAATACATTGCTACATAAAACTTGTATAAATACATTGCTACATAAAACTTGTATACAAAGTATGAACTAAGATATATATATATATATATATATATATATATATATATATATATATATATATATATATAACAAGGAGACAATACAACACATGGTTTTCCGGTACAAAAAATAATTTTTCTAATTTACCCGAGACGACGACGTAGCCCCAAAGCCCAATTTCCAAATTTGTCCTCATCCCGCTCAGTGAAAAAAGAACTGTAACCAACTTCCTTCCTCTGTAGCACAGTCGAGGAAGACATCTGATCTGCATCTGCAAATTCCAAATCCTTCTCTCTTCCATCCTAACTTAATTAACCTCCTCTTAATGACGTAATTAACACCCGTAAGCCTCTCCTTCCCTCTTTAATCAAAATCCGTATCGTCGTCTTTCACAAAGCTCTTAAGCTATGCCGGGATTAGTCTCCGTCAAAACCCCGCCGGACTCGGTGCCCCTCCGAATCTCCGTCCTGGAGTCCCCCATACCCCGCCGCAAAGATCCTCTCAGGCGGCGGCGGCGGCTCCCAAAACGCCGTTCCTCCTCTAACTCGCCCGCGACACCATCGCCTCCGGCGAAGGCCCGGCGCTCGACTACGCCGTAAGGGCGGCCAAGTCGTTCGAGCGGTGCGCCGTGGAAGGCGAGCCCAGCCTGGACCTGGTGATGAGCCTGCACGTGCTCTAGTCTGGGCCGGTTCGAGGAGGCGGTTCCGGATCTGGACCGGGCGATTCGGGTCCCTGACGTCGGGAGAGGTGCGGATCACGCGCTGGCGGCGTTCTCGGGGCATATGCAGCTGGGGGACACGTACTCGATGCTGGGACTAGTGGACCGGTCCATTGAGTGCTATGAGGAAGGCTTGAAGATCCAGATCGAGGCCCTGGGTGGCACTGATCCCAGAGTCGGTGAGACTTGCAGGTCTGGTTTTCAGTCTCTATATTTTTATATTCTATTTCTGTTTTGGCGCGGCGCGTGTTTTCCAATCGATGAAAACGCTTTCATTGTGCTGTAGATGGAAATATGATTTTGGATTTTAATTTCATGTGAATGTGGTTATAGAATTTTTTTCAGACTTGGAGACTTTATTATAGTTGTATTTTCAGTTATGGAGAACTAAAGTTAGAAAAACATGAATCTTTATGCTTTCTGTATAGATATTGCTGAAAATGCAAGGAGTTGGTTGAAGCATATGCCTTTGAGGTTGAATGGGTTGTTCGAAACTTGAGAGTCTTGCTTAGGATGTGTCCTCATGCTGCCTAATTGGCGTTAGTATCAGTGTTTGATAAAACTTGTTTCCCAAGCTGCCTAGTTTGCGTAGTTTCGAATGTGGAATTTTTAATGCTAATTTGAGTTGGATTTCGCAGGGACAGGAAAAGATGACAGAAAGTTTCATGTCTTTCTTTACCCTGAAACGCATAAGTAAACATCTGGGATACATTAATAGCTGGGTAGAGTACATAGACATTGATCGACAGAATAGTAATCATTCAAGGTATACTATTAATGGGCTTTATGAAAGCAGCTACCCTTGAGGAAATACAATCACATCAACTTTACCCATCTATTACAGTTGTGCAAGTATTCAGCTTTCATTTTTGGATCATGTTTATTAGAGGATGTTTGAATTCTACAACTTAAACTGAACTAGTTTTCTTAATGCTATAAAGACTAAAAATTTGACTCAAGTATATTGGTCTTGAAAATGCAGATATCTAGCGGAGGCTCATCTCCAAGCAATGCAGTTTGATAGAGCTGACGAATTGTGCAAGAGAACTCTTGAAATCCACCGTGCTCATAGTGAACCAGCATCTCTTGAGGAGGCAGCTGATTGCCAACTGATGGCTCTTATATGTGAGGCAAAGGGAGATTATGAGGCAGCACTTGAACACCTTGTCCTTGCTAGCATGTCGATGATTGCAAATGCACAGGAATATGAGGTTGCTGCTATTGATATCAGCATAGGCAACATTTACATGTCTCTTTGTTGCTTTGATGAGGCTGTCTTCTCCTATCAGAAGGCACTCACTGTTCTAAAGTCATCAAGGGGAGATAACCACCCTTCAGTTGCCTCCATCTTTGTATGCCTTGCCGACCTATATCACAAGACAGGAAAGCTCCGAGAGTCCAAATCATATTGTGAGAATGCCCTGAGGATATATGTGAAACCTGTGCCTGGAATAACAGCAGAAGATATTTCTAGTGGATTGACTGAAATTTCAGCTATTTATGAGTCCATAGACGAGCCAGAGGAGGCACTTAAGTTATTACAAAAGGCAATGAGTTTGTTAGAGGATAAACCTGGACAACAAAGCACAATTGCTGGAATAGAAGCAAGGATGGGAGTGATGTATTTCATGCTTGGGAAATATGAGGCAGCAAGGAGCTCGTTTGGAAGTGCTATAGCAAAACTCAGAGCTAGTGGAGAGAAGAAGTCTCCCTTCTTTGGGGTTGTGTTGAACCAGATGGGATTGGCTTGCGTTCAATTGTTCAAGATAGATGAGGCGGGTGAATTGTTTGAAGAAGCGAGGACAATATTAGAAAAAGAGTGCGGCCCTTGTCATCAAGATACTCTTGGGGTGTATAGCAGTCTTGCAGCAACCTATGATGCTAGGGGAAGGTAATATACTCAGCATTTTACTTGTATTGTGGCTTTAACTGCTTTCTGTTTTTTCATGTGTTTGAACTCTCCCCAGAAAACTTATAAACTCTATTAAAACTGGCAGTGTACTATTGCTTTAGGAGTAGCTCTCACTGTACAAAAACTTTAAGTGGTGTGGTAACAGCATGGTCAGGCTTGTGCCTAGCACCTGGGATGCCCCCAAAACGTGATCTAAATGGATGCAAAGTGCCCTATATGTCTAATCAGGACAAATTCACAGTCGGTGCCTGCTGTATTGTAGCTTTGCATAAATCTGGTTAACTGATAGAATTAGCGTATTTCCCCTGAATATTCAAATTTCTAACCATCTATTTCAGAGTTGAAGATGCAATTGATGACAGGCGCTGACATCAATGCTAGTATATATTATAGGATCATGACAAACAAGCCCAAGTGTGAATCTTTCTTAGTTAATGAAAAAAAGAGAGAGAATAATTAAAGAGGACTAAATAATGTAGGGTTCTCATCAATTAGTAGAACTTTAGCAATATATTAATATAAGTATAAGTAATGTTAAGTGAAACACATTTTGAGACTGAAGTGACACAACCATATCATCAAGACATGACTTTTTATTTTCTTTTATTTCAATTTTTCTTAATTAAAAAAATTCATTTTTTATTTTTACATTCTTGATTTCATCTTTTGAACCCTATTTTCTTTAGAAAATACTTATGTCCAATCTAGGTCGGGCACGTGTGTTTGATATCTCTTCTATTTACATATTTTTATCAATGTCAATTATAATATTAACCGTTCAATAGTTTAATTAATCAATAAAAATCATCTCAACAAAAAATCAATGTAAAAGGTGATTGTTTGTTCAGCTGAATTCATCAAACAAATTGAGAGTACTTGTTAAAGTTAAGACCCTTATGATCAGCCATTCATTTGATTGATGCATCTGGTTGAGCATGTTGGAAAAATGGTCTAAATGATCATTAATTAAACCAAATAATTAAAGTGAGTTGCACTTTTAATTAGATGATTACATGCATGAATTTGTAATCCTTGTAATAAGGGCTATAAAATCATGTATTCATATGCATAATTTGATTGTGAGGTGAATGAGAAATTGTCACCCAAAGATAGCTAGTTCAAATAAGAAAATGATTTTGTCTCACATTGAAAAAGTGTGAGATGAATAAGATTTTAAATAGAATCACATACCTTGAATGTGTAACTATGACAAGCATCCATGCTCTCTCTCGCGCGCAGGGAGGTGCGAATCCCAGGTCGAAAGCCTAATTTCTTCACGAATGCAGTTCAAATTTGTGGCCTGAGAGCCCAGGTTGTTTTTGAACTGACGAATTTTATTTTTTTACCTTTCACATGTCTGCAAGCTGTTACAGAAATTCAATACCACCATTAATCTGTAACAGACATACATAAAGCCATCAATTGGTAGGTGATTCCCAACACTATATAAAGGTCACTAATCCTTCATTCTAGACACACCAACATCAAACATTTCTTCTCCAAATAGCTTCTCGTACTCAGTTCTTTCAAAATTCGGTAATAGTTTGAAGTTACTTCCTAGTTCGTTGAAGCTCTTGTTCATAGTGCAACAACTTGAGCTTGATTGTCGTTTTATCCCGGAAGACCAGGCGATATTGAGGTCCTTACACCGACTGAGATGTCATAATTCGTCTTAAGGACACCGTGTGATACACGGGACTCGACAAACTTCCATTGGTTGAATTTTTCTTCTCAAATCCTCAATTTGTCATTTTATGGTTTTGTTCATGTTAATGCAATTTGAATAATTAGAATTAATTTTTGTTATTTCATTTTGTTAGTTTATAAACAATATAATTACCATATTTTCTAACAATCTTAAGACGAATTATTGTTTATATTTTTAGAAAATTATACTAACTTATGTGCGTATTTTTTTAAGAAAAAGAAAACAAAAAATGACTAACGGAAAAGGAAATGGCTTGGGTGGTGACAATGGTGGTGAGAACACCATGCAAACTGTGGTACCTTCAACTGCACTTGCTCCTGCACTACCCGTCTCTCATGCTGAGAAACCTGAGTTCACTAGAGTGAATTTCAAGAAGTGTCAAGCAAAGATGAAGTTCTACTTGACCACCTTGCACCTTGCAAGATTCCATACTAAGATGACTCCCATGCTCACTGATGTGAAAAATGATGACTTGCAAAAGGTTGCTGCTATGAATGCATGAAATAGCTCTGATTATCTGTACATGAACTACATCTTCAATGATTTGTCTGATAATTTATACAACGTGTACATTCATTCGGAGACTGCTAAAGGCTTGTGAGAGTCTATGAAGAAGAAATACAAGATTGAGGATGTTGGGGCCAAGAAGTTCATTATCGGTCGCTTCCTTGATTGGAAAATGGTGGACTCTAAGACTGTGATGAGTCAATTCTATGAGTTTCAATTGATCATGCATGAGATGCAAAATGAAGGAATAAGCCTCACTGGACTCGTTCAAGTAGCATGCTGCATTGAGAAGTTGCCTAGTGCATGGAAGAACTTCAAGAACTACCTAGCTTAAGCACAAACGAAAGGAGATGAGCATGCAAAACCTAGAAGTCCGTCTTCAGATTGAGGAATACAATCGTGGGAATGAAAAGAGGAGCTGGATGAACACTACTAAGGTCAATGTTGGTGAGCATGGCCAAAGCTCATGGATCAAGAAGTTCAAGGGCCAGAGGTCCAAACCTGTCCCAAGAGGAGATGTTTTCAAGAAGCTAAAGTTTGAATTAATATTAGTGCTTCAATTGTGACAAAGTTGGCTACAAGTCTGTGGATTGCAACAAGAAAAGGAACAAGAAGCGTTTATAAGGTAGGAAAATAGCATTTGGGGATTAAATAAAAGTGAGCACCAAACAACATTGAACTAATCTTGTACCTTTTTTCAATCTTAAGATATTAACTTCTCATTCATCTCAACAATGCAGGTGCTAAATTTGTTATATCTGGTGATATCACTACTATTCAAAGGAAGCAATTCAGGTCATTTTGCCTTCCATAATCTGTTAAATTGCTGATTCTCTCTCTCTATGGAAAATAATAAGCATGCTTAGTATTGAAGCAGCCCAATGTCAGATCTTTATCAGGAAACTCTAGTCAGGTTGCATTTGAAGAGAGTAAGATTGTGTATAAACAATAGATCGAAGAGTGGAGAAGGGACGTGTGAGGACTCATATCGTTGAGCACTTCATCGATGCAGTGATCAATTGACTATAGTGAGTATAGTAATCAATGGGGTTATGTCTATTTCAACTCATGTTTGGGTCTTTTTGGTTACTGAATTTGTATCTGAAATTTCTCCAAACACTATAGAACACATTGTGTTGGATTCTATGACACATCCACAGAAGCAAGGCCTTGTCATATTAAATTGATATGAAATAGTTAACTTATGCCTAATATGAAAATTAAATTTTTGATTAAATACAGAAAATCAATTTGTTTTAAAAGTGAAAATAATTCTATGGCGTTTTTCAAACGTCATAAAATTCTATTTCTGTAGAGTTTTTCAAACGTCATGAAATTAGCTCCAAAAGTATGACATTGGTATAGACGGCGTTAAACCATGACATTAAAAAACGTCATGGAATGTCTTCCATGACGTTTTTCAAACGCCGTGGATGTGCTCCTGTGTAGTAGTGTTATTACAATAGTTCAAAGTGCATTGTCATTTTTCTCGGACAATAGCGACAACTTCATTGGCAAACCATCTTGCTGCATTACACTAGGGCAAGCCAAAGCCTCTCCTGGTACTAGTCTTTGCTCTAAGGCCTCAATGTCACCACACTGAGCTCTCCTAATAGTTGACAATAAATCAGCATCCCTACATTTTCATAGTTACATAAAGTTACTACTATAGTTTTGAAAGTCTACTACAATAGTTGTATAAATCTACTATTCATTTTTAATTGTGATGCTCAAAACTCATTGGAATAATTTTTCCACATTGACCTCGATTTTCTTGGTTGACAGAATGAACTCTATGGACATTTCAATATCCAAGTTCACCAGATTGTTGAAACCTATTACTACAATTTAAATGGAAGAATTCTACAAGAACAAATAAATAACAAAGTGGACTTACATGGACAAAAATGTTAAGGTAGACTTATGAGAAAGAAAATGTTGAAAACGAGACTTCTATAAAATTTTCTATAACTTTAGATGGTTCCGCACTTCCGCTAAATATAGTTAATTTACTTAGCATTATTCTTAAATAATTAGGTTGTTTTCCATCAAAACGATGAAAATAAAGCATTATTGGTTAAGTGATGATCGGGTTGCCCAATACCTAAAATGGAAGATTTGGTAACGACCAAATGCCGCCATCAAGATCATATATAATTAATCGAAGATTTGGTAACGACCAAATGCCGCCATCAAGATCATATATAATTATGGCCTTGCACAGTTGCACAATAGTTTTCGAAACTATGCATACACACTGTAAAAAGGTTTTAGCTGATATTGGAATGGTTGGAACGTTTCTGCTACATCAAAAGCATGGGAAAAAGAAGAAGAGCATTTCCTGCATAAGGCCAAGAAGATCAAAGATAAGGTTAATGAATAATCCAATTGATATTATAAATTACAAATCAATCAAATCCAATCCACCAAGTCTTTTCTACCACGTTCATAAAAGGATAGATGAATATGAATAAAAAAACAGTGAGCCGTTAATTTTTCTGGAATATTAGCATGATAAGGGAGAGCTTGATATAATATTGCTGGAAATCTCTATATTTTCGACAAGTAGTCAAGCATCTTAGGAATGATTTGATTAAGAGAATCGTATAAATGCCGAAAAATCATGTAAAAGCCGGTAATATAGACCAAGGCCATTGGGAGAAGCTGCATTAAACAATTACATAGACGTACCAATGACAAACCTCTAAAACAAATAAAATCAGACCCATTATTCTAGTTTCTTTTCGTTGGAAGGATTAATCTTGATCTTGTTATCATATAGACCTTACAATGCCCATATATTCCTTACAGTGAAAGAAAAAGATAGATAACGTGCCATCGAAAGTGCAGAGACAATGTGATCTAATTTAACTCGTTTTGGTGTTTGGTGATACCTTTCAAAGTCCAAAAGAATAGCTAGAAGGTGATCACCCCTTTAGAGTATTTGAGACTTGCGTATATGATTTCTTAGGAACATAGTTGTGCATATTAGTCATAGAGTAAGGAACATCATATATATTGATAATGTCGATAGAGATGTTTAGAAGGTATGTTTATTCTTTAATTTATATCAAAACGATCCATAATGATTGAGGAAACGTGTATTTGTTTTTTACTTTTTTTTTGAAACAATGATGATAATCATTAATCAAATGTAGAAATACAACATGACCACAATCCGTCCTTACGGACTACGTAAAAAGTGAACCATTTTGAAACTACCTAAGCAGCCCTAAACAATCTCTATGTCGCAACCATTCCTTAAAGCTCAAGAAGTGACCAAGTAATCGAGACCAGAACTTGTCAACGCTTGCCAATTTATTGAACAAAACCGGTATCAACGTACACCAAAGAGACCTCCCTCAGGTCAGCCCAACCAAAGAAAGAAGTCTAAGGCCCAGACCTAAAAAGCAGAATAGGCCCAAGGCCCAAATAAGGGCTTGACAACAGCGGGTCACCAACTCTGCCGTCAGCCTTCATATCAATCCCGATCACCTCTGATCTAATCCCGATAGCCACTACTGGTCTCGGCAACCACACCGATAGCCACTAAACTAGTCCCGGCAGCATACAAACTGGTCCCAACAACCACACCGGTCACAACAACCAACACACTCACCTGGAATCAATGAAACCAAGGTCTGGGGGTTTGATTACCATCCCACGTCTCCCCAAGCCACCGTCTATCGCACGCATTCCACTAGCCAGAATAGCATCATCCCTAGTGTTGGTTGAACCTCCACCACAGAAACTCCATCCTATAACAGAGGCCTTCAATTGCATCGACTTCCCCTGACAGTCAAAGCTCTAACGCTTCGTTCTCCAGAGAAGACCAACTTCATCCAAGACCGGACGCAGCAAACCAAATGATGGAGATCAGACTCCAATTGCTAGATTTTGAAGACAATAGATTCCTCTACCACCACCGATCTCAACAGAATAGCCAAAATGATTAGGAGATCCAAATCCTCTGACCAGTATAACCAACACGCCGCCAAGGAGAAACACTAGCAGAGCACTCGCCTTTTTTACAATTTTGTGATATGTATTTTTTTTTACTTTAGAATAAAATTAGTTTGCATATATATATATATATATATACATATGGCAATTCTCAATAGTCATATATTCATACATAATAGTGATATTAATTACCATCATTTTTATCTTATGGATAATGCATCTAACCACTTGCCAACAAAGAATTTTCCCGTACTAATTTTTGAGGTGTAAAACTAAAAAAACCACTGTTTCATAAGTATATATATTGTTATAAAATATTATATATTTATAGATGTCCAAGTAAATAGTCAATAGCCACGTTTTTACAATGTAAACATTATTCATATATAAAGGGGTCAAATAAAAATGAAATGGACACTTCTTCTTTCTCCTACATTATATCTTTCCCCTTTCTCTCTACCTTATTATTTAGGTTATAACACATACCGTTTTTGACCTTAGAACCGACCTCTTTTTATCAGATCAAATAACTCAAATGCATGCAACCAATTTATGTTTATTCTTTATATCAAAACTATCGATAATAATTGAGAAAAAATGTATTTGTTTACTTGAATAAAATTAAGGTGCGTCTATTGCCACCCCACAAATTATTTTGTCCATCCCACATGTTGCTGATTTATTAAAAGATCAAAATAACCTGATGTAAAATTACGTACAACAAGCGACAATATAGATGTTACAAATTCTTTTTTATTTTTTATTTTGGATGGATACATACTTCATAAATTTGAACTTAAAATTTATCATAATCGATCGTTTAATGGAGTTTGAAGATGCTAGCATCGATCAATCAGGAAATGAGGTGAAGTATTAGTAATTTTTTTTTCATTCTTGATGATTCGTCTATCCATTTACTTATTATTTCCTATATCAATTTTGTATGTAAATTTATATGTCTTGCCGCTCACTTATATATATTCAATTTGCTTTTCGTTTTTTTTCATTGGCGTCAGATCTTTTTCTATTAATGGTCATTTTAACAAAGCAAATTTGAAATTAAACTATATGTAAGGTGAAAAGAGAATGTAAGGTAAAAAACATAAAACTGGGAAAATTATATTTTAAGTATTGTAAATAGGTGAACAAAATAGACTTACAATTAAAATTATACAAATAGGGTGAGAAGGAAATGTGGGTTTAACAAAATTGTTTATGCAGTGACAATAGATGTTAACTATGGAAATTCTCAATAGTCTATAGTCATATATTCATTTATATTAGATATTAACTACCATCATTTTAATTTATCTTATGGATAATGCATGCTACCCAGTACCCACTTCCCAACAGAGAATTTTCCCATACTAACTTTGAGGTGTAAAACTAAATAACCACTGTATAAAGAACACAGCTTTTGACCTTGGAACAAACTTTGATGCAAAATTACTAATTACCAACTCTAATATGAGAAAAAATCCTTTGGAAGAAAGAAGATTCCATGGACAAAAAGAGCAAAGATAAGCCCTCTCCTAAATGCATGACCAAAATTCATGTTAGAAATGTGATCGACTCAAGATCACTCATTGTCACTGCTTTACCAAACCCACCAACCTCTCTAGTGATGCTTGCTGTTAATGACCCTCTCTATAAACTTTTTTTCCCTTTTCGCTTAATCAATCTGTGAGCTATACTTCCTTGGTATAGATTTGGAAACAAATCCAGGACTATTTGTTCCATCAGTAAAAAAAAATCCAAATACGAACTAATAATACATACTTGAAATGATGAATACTATTTTCATTGATTGGTTTTTACTGCTGAATTAGCAAAGTTAATAATAAAACATGGATTTTACAGTTAAAAGGCACTGATTAGATATCGAAAATAATCTCGAAAATTGGATTCTGAGTTGAAGAAAGGGGTCGTAATACCCCAATACGTTCTTATAAATAACCTGATCATATGTAAACGAGTAAAACTCATGCCATTGAAAACTCGAATTTCCAGTCACTTTCTGAGAGTCCCAAGTCCCTAAAAGAAAGCTTCTGAGATTCTTCAAGCTAGCTAGGTAGCTCTCTCTCTCTCTCACACACACACATAGCTGAATTGATATTTGATATTTTCCATTGCGTTTTGGAGCTATATATATATATATATGCCATGCAAATGACCTAACACCAGCAACAACGAAAGGTTTGCAATGAGTTCAAACTAGTACGTTTTCAAAATCACAGAGTCGACACACAACATACACACCGAACGTACATCAAGTCCTACCCAGCCGTGTCATTATTTTCCCTTCCTTTATCTCTCTTTTGACACCCAACCAATCTGTCTCAGCTGGTTTCCCTTGTTCTTTTTTCTTCAGACGCCTCTCGTCTCGATCTGTTGCTTCTTCGTCTTCTTCTTTCGCTGTTGATCATCATCACAGCGCCATGGTTTCTGCAGAAGCTGCTCGGACTGTTGTCGGTATCATAGGTATGGTTTAAGACTAGCTATTTGGTTTGTATCACAGTACTTCTGGATTAACGATGAAGATTATTGATAAGGAAACTTGTTGCTTTAAGGTTTCTTTAATCTTGTGTATGTTAAAATGTGTTATCTTGATCAGCTGGATATGATCGAAGATCGATCATGTACGTGGGCTGTTTTTGCTTACTTCCTCTTCTTCTTTTCCTCTTTTTTTTTTTTCCAGGGAACCTCATCTCATTCTTTCTGTTCTTGTCGCCGGTGTAAGCTTTTCCTCCTCTTTCGTTTGATTTGGCACTTATTAATTAATTTTGAAAAACTGAAAATGCATGATTAATAATAAGGTATACAATTTCTGTTTACAATTTTTTTTATTTTGGGTAGATGCAAAAAAATGGTGTTGATATACGGACAACATAATCGTGTATAAATGGTGTTCAGATAAATGTAGACATGTGAATGATAGATACTATACTTGAATATATATGATATTTATGTTAATATTTCATGTCCATATAGTATTAATTTTTTTATCAGAAAGAATATTTGTTGTAAGAACCAATATAGTATTAATTACTAAAAAGAAAAAATTGAGTTTATATAAAAGAGGTATGGGGACATATATATATATGTTCAGATATACGGACAACATAATCGTGTATAAATGGTGTTCAGATATACGTAGACATGTGAATGATAGATACTATACTTGAATATATATGATATTTATGTTAATATTTCATGTCCATATAGTATTAATTACTAAAAAGAAAAAATTGAGTTTATATAAAAGAGGTATGGGGACATATATATATATATATATATATATATATCCTTTCTTACCCTAGAAAGGTATTTAGCACATGTAAAGACTACCAAAAACATATGTAAAAGCCTTTAAGCTTTTAACAGAAGTATTGTTATTTCCTATAAAGTAGCGTTGGAAGGGAATGTTACTCAAGTTATATGCCAGAAAAAATACATTTGAATTGATGTAACAAAAGAGAACTTTTACTGCTAATAATGAGGTTTTTCCTTGTTTAGTGATTACAACCTAATTTTTCTTTTTTTTACTATAACATAATTGATAATCTTCACTAATGAAGTTGTTTTCCTCTATTCGTGAACCTTTTTTGTCAAAAATTACAATGATTAATCATGGTGCAGTCCAACTTTTGTTCAAATATGGAAGAAAGGTTCAGTGGAGCAATACTCACCAGTCCCATACCTTGCAACCCTAATCAACTGCATGGTCTGGACCTTATACGGGTTACCGATCGTGCATCCGGATAGCACTCTTGTCTGGACCATAAACGGGTCGGGTACAATCATCGAAGTCGTCTACATCATCCTCTTCCTCATTTATTCCGACAAGAAAAAGAGGCTCATGGTTCTTCTGGTTGTGGCCGTGGAGCTCATTTTCATTGGTGTTCTTACCCTTCTGGTTCTCACTTTGGCTCACACTCATACCAAAAGGTCCTTGATTGTGGGCATCATATCCATTGCCTTCAACATCATGATGTATGCTGCTCCATTGACTGTCATGGTAATTAATCAATCATCCCTAACTAAAATCCTACAAGCAAATTAGAATATATCTCACCACTCAAAAGTGTTACTAGGGATGGCAATAATACCCAGCAGGTATTCGACCCTAACGGATGAGATAAACGGGTAACGGGTACGGAGATCTCCAGTATTCGGATAATTAAATTGGATACGAGGCGGGTATGATATTTTAATATTTGTACCCATCCTCACCCATTTAGAATGTAAATATTAATATATATAATTTATTATATATATATATATATATTAATTTATAAAAATATATTTATGTAATAATTTTTTTTATTCATCGAATGCTAGTTATTATATTGCATTAAGCATATGCATGCATTGCGGATCTTCTGGTCGAATACAGAAGTTCATTTGCTATTATTGTTTTTTTAAACGTAACTTTATTTATTTACCGTTATTGTTCTTTTTAAACGGGACTTTTATTTGTTTTCATTGGATTGAAGCATGAAATTTATTTAATTTAGTATTTGATTTAAATTTTGTATTTTTTTTAAAATTAATACATAATTATTAACGGAGATCGGGATGGGTATGAGAATGTAATCCCTAGCGGGTACGGATACGGGGAATACATATTATCTAATTACGGGTATAGAGACGAATACGGAGATAAAACATGTTAAAGGGTATGAGTATGATATTTTGATCCTCTAACCCTACCCTACCCTACCCTACCCATTGTCATCCCTAAGTGTTACCCAACTTTCAATCACATACTTATGAAGACATGTAAATATGCATATAGTCGGACAACATAACGTGTCAGATTGTCTAACAAGATAACTAAATCATGCGGACTATATTTGTTCATTCTCATTCATCTGTGTTCCGATCCAGTATTTCAATATGCTACTCTTTGGTGACAGAAATTAGTGATCACAACAAAAAGTGTGGAGTACATGCCATTTTTCCTCTCGTTTGCTTCGTTTGCCAATGGCGTCGCCTGGACTGCATACGCTCTCATCCGTTTTGACCCCTTCATCACGGTAATGATTTTTTTAACATACAGAAACTCCAATCGATTATGATACACTGATCTCAAGTTCACAACTTGTTTGTTGGCCACAGATTCCTAATGGTTTGGGCACAGTTTTTAGTTTAGCTCAGCTGATTCTGTATGCCACATACTACAAGTCGACTCAGCGGCAGCTTGCAGAAATGAAAGGCAGGGAGGTGAACCTGTCAGAGGTAACCATAGATGATGACCCCAAAAAGACAGCAAGCCGCGCTACTCAGAATAGGCACACATAACTTGATCACCAACTCCGGCATCAATCACCGGCGTCCAGAGCAGTGGACATCCATGACCAAAAAATAAGTTTTAATTAAGAGTCGCTTTCTTTGTTTCCCTTGCATGCATCGGACGACGATGAAGTAATGTTAATCGAATTTGGTTTTTGTGTTTTGGGTCATATCTTGGCATAAGCGATACACATCTATACTTGGACGTGTGTTGATATCTACATGATGAGAGATGTGATCTCATCAAGTGTAATTATACAAATAAGCTCTTCTGTTCACCCTAGTGGCCATGGTAATGTTTTCCCACAAAGAGGTGACATTGTACTTATGATCAAGGCATAAGCCTTTTCAACTTGGCAGTTGTATGAAATATGCATGAGTGTGACCAAATAACCTTCTACTTCTGCTCAAATCTCTTCTTTACTTGTTAGCTCCATATGTGAGTTTTATTCTTTTCCCTTTTGAATTGCTGAAGCTACAACCGTAACAATAAGGAGGTTCTAACCTCCTTATTGTTTAATTTATAATTAAATAATAATTATAAATAATGAAATGATGAATATAAAAATAATTACTATGAACAGCATATGAACAGCATTGGTTATCACACTTAATTCAAGAAGAGATGAAACTTGTGAAAGCTGAATCACGTGTTTTGGAACACTTAGTACGCAGAACACCAAAAACGTATCATGACTCTAAACTCAAATGAAGGATACGAAGAAAGTGATGAAGTTGAGTCGTGTGTTTCACACACTTTCCTTAAGATAAATTATGCCTCATCTACCGATGCAAAAGGCTTGATGACAATTGTCTTCTAGAATACAACGACTACTAGTGTTTTGGAGCTGCACTGCTGTCAAGAACACCCGACAAACTTGTAGTACCTTCAATCTATCACCAGAATGTTATAAACTAGAGAGAAAATAACTCTTTGAGTGGAGGAAATGATTATCGAAAAAGTATTTCAAATGATGATGTTTTCATTCGTGTTTAGAACAAAGGAAGTGTCACCTATTAATACATGGGGGAAACCATCCACTACTTGAATTGTCATGAATTCTGGTTGATATGTTACAACCCTTAGCATTCCAACCTTTGACATTCTATACTACAACCTTTCACATTTTGTGTGGTTACAACCTTTTATATTAGTGAGGTTACAACGTTTCACATTTTGTGAGGTTATATCATTTCACATTTTGTGAGGTTATAGCTCCTAGAATTCAATCGATCAATAGACTATACAAAGTCTATAATGCATGGTTTCAAGCAATTAGTCATTTTTGGGTGACTATTTCTTATTCACCTTATAACTCATTAAAATTGGTTAAATAAAATGGTTATTTTCACTATTTTTCCAACAATTTCCCACATGAATGAAATAGGCGATCAAAGACTCGATAGACTTGGTGATAGATTTCTACGGTCAAAACCTGCATAGGATATGTAGGTTTTACCCTTTGAATTTTCCTTTGTGAAAGTATGCCGACTTTACTAATTAGATAGTAAACGCGATGTCTTTAAACAATATGTTATTTGTGTAAATGATAACATACCACACACATAAGTCTTCCTGGTACATACAGTTCTCACTTTTGTGTCTATTTTGACCCTAGACACGAGCCTGGATTTGTAAGAGTTTAACATGAATTGTGCTATAAACAATTACCTTAGAAGTGGCCCTACTTCTCTCTTACTTATGTGATTTCTTAATTAATAGTAACTCGCATTACTACGCTCGGAATTCAGTCGCATAAGAATCATTAAAAGCTTTCGCTTAATCTCATTCCTACGCTCGGATCTGCAATCACTACCAAAACAACCGCTTTAGCCGACGAAATTTTTTCGTAGTCGGCTAAAGTCATTTATTTAGCCAACGAAGAAATTTTTCGTCGCTTAATTTCTGGACTTTAGCCAACAAATTTTTGAACCTTAGCCGACGAAATTTAATTAAATTTCATCGGCTATAGCTATTTTATTTATTTATTTAACTATAGACGACGCATTACCCTAAAATTCGTCGGCTAAAGTTATTATTATTTTTTTCTTTTTAAACTTTAGCTGACGAATATTAGGGTAATTCGTCGGTTATAGTTATTATTTTTTTATTTTTTAAATTTAGCCGACGAATTTTATTAAAATTTGTCGGCTATAGTTATTTTATTTTATTTTTCATATTTTTTTCTTTTTTTTATTTCTTGTATTTTTGATTAAAACTTTTTACTTCTTTTTCGTTTTTACACCGGTGGTGGAGAAGGACAAGAGGAGGAGAAGAGGATAGGAGCAAGGCTAAGAGGAGGAGAGAGAAGCTAGGGGAGGAGGAGAAGGTTATGAGAGGAAGAGGAGGAGAAGGTTAGGATTTAGAGGAGGAGAAAAATTTAGAGGACGAGGAGAATGATTTAGAGGAGGAGGATTTAGAAGAGGAAGGAGGAGGAGAATGATTCAGAGGAGGAGGAGGAGAATTTAGAGAAGAAAGGAGGAGGAGAATGATTTAGAGGAGGAGGAGAAGGAAGAGGAGAGGAGATAGGATGAGGAGTACGTTGTTGCCGCCGGAGTAGGAGGAGGAAGGAAGATGAAGAGGATGAGGAGGAGAAGAAAAATGAAAGATATAGAAAATTTTGAACTTTAGCTGACGAAATTTCATCGGCTAAAGTTCAAAATTTTAGTCGAAAAAATTTCAAAATTTTAAAAATCCCCGCCAAAAAGTTTGAATTTTTAATTAACTTTAGCCGACGAATTATCCGAAATTCGTCGGCTATAGTTATTTATTTATTTTATTTATTTAACCTTAGCCGACGAATTACCCTAATTTCGTCGGCTATAGTTATTTATTTTATTTATTTATTTATTTAACTTTAGCCGAAGAATTACCCTAATTTTGTCGGCTAAAACCCTATACGTAGAACCTTCAAACGAAAAAAAGTCGTGAAATTAGATATGACCGGAGTGCTGAAATACGTCTACTGTTGAAAAATCACGTAATTCCGGTGAAGTCTCGGTGCCGATAGTTACGGGTAACGCAATTTTCCATTTTTTCTCCCTAGCGGTAGCCCTATCTCCGGTGGTTATTTTTCATAAAATTTTTATACCACTGGTTGTGTCTCATCGATTTGAAACTATTTTCAGTTGAAGGTCCGGGTAAAATACGTAATTTAGACCGTCAAATGACAGTTTCCATGCGTTAAGGGAGGTTTGACATACGGGATTGACTGTAAGGATCGAGCCCTTAACGTTGTCAGATTAAGTTGAATATTTTCCTATACACATATTTCAACATAATGATCATATCAGACAGTCAGAATTTTGTTTCTCAACTTTGATCATCGGAATCACAACATGCGTACTAATGTTGTATAACTTGTTTACTAAGCTTTAAGTAAATGTTCCGTTTCTAAAACAAACTCTACGTAGAAACTTCAAACGCAAAAAAGTCGTGAAATAAGATATGACCGGAATGGTGAAATACGTCTACGGTTGAAAAATCACGTAATTCCGGTAAAGTCTCGGTGCCGATAGTTGCGGTCAATACAATTTAGGGGTTTGACTTACGAGATTGACCGTTTAGATGAAGTCCTTAAATTTATCAGATAAAGTTGAATTTTTTACCATAGATATATTTCAACATATTGACGATATCTGATGGTCGTATTTTTGTTTGTGAATTTTGTTGACCACAACATGCCTACTATTTACCATTATTTATTTATATGGGGAGCCCTATCATCGAGGGGTAAATGTCTCAAAATTTTTATATGGACAGTTGCGTCTCATTATGGTGAGTGTTTGTTGTGTTGAAGGTTTGACCAAAATACCTCATATAGGTGTAGATATGGATATTTTCGTGTGTTAAGTGTTTAGAAAAACTTCATTTAAAGCCTTAAACGAACTCGGATGACCAAAAAACCCAATATGTCATGGCGTTAGCGATGAGTCTGACTCGTAGGGCCGTTCTTCTTCCAGATTGGTATCACAATAGTCAATCGGACACCGAAATATCCGTAGTGCAATTTTGTAACTAAAAGTTACTTTAGCCGACGAAATACCCTAATTTCGTCGGCTAAACTTTTCAAATTTCGTCGGCTAAAGTTTACATACTATAGCCGACGAAAAAAAATTTCGTCGGCTAAAATTCCACTTTAGCCGACGAAAATTTAACTTAGCCGACGAAATTTTTTTTCGTCTGCTAAAGTGGACTTTAGCTGACGAAAAAAAAATTTGTCGGCCTGTTTTTAGATATTTCGCCGTCTAAAGGCTTTTTTCTGATAGTGATTTAAGGACTCGATGTTGTAGTACGTGTCGAAATGAGTCTTCTAGTATTTTCAGAATCTTTTTTAGATCTACCGGCTATTTTCTACGAATTTCTGAAGTTTCTAATAATTTTTAATTACCATTTCGGTAAACTGTTTTTACATTTAATCTTTTACTTTTTACCCTTCACTAAATCTAGACCGTTGGATCTTTTCCAAATTTAATCTGAATCGTCCATTTCTGTATAAATATGGGTTAGACTTTTGACTGAGGTTAAAAGCCCAAACCCGGTCAACTCTCTCTTACTTCTCTCTCTCGACTCCTCTCGGCCGAACCGGCGACCTCGACGGCGCTTCGCCGTTCAGCCACCTCACACCGGTGCACCACCGCCGATATCTTCCTTTTCCTTTCCTCTACAAAGCTCAGCCCTAAGTTTCCACATTCATCCACTCTTCGTGGAGATTGGTGGAGGAGAAAACTCAACTGAGTTCTCCGATCTCCGGTAAATCTGGGCGGCGATGACGACTTTGATGGGTATGCTCTTCTCCTCTCGTCTTCTTCTTCCTTTTTCTTCTCTTAATCTTCCAGTTCATGCCCTAAATCGAAATCTCAATTTTCTATTTTTTTTTCTGGCGTCTGGGTTCTCTCCCCAGCGAGTGCATTTTGGAAATTCCAGGGAGCTTCTCAATGTATTGGCCAGTCTTGGAAGCTTAAGGTGAAGTCTAGATGAGTCTTGGAGAAAGCAGCTACGATATGGACCAAGGCAAGACCTGGTGGAGCTGAGTCGAGAGGACCTGAGGCGAGCTGGTGTTGTTCTGGAAGGAATGGTGACTGAGGCAGCGTGGGGATGTCTAGTGCCTCTACATGTTGAGTTTGGCTTGGAGGAGGCTACTGTGTTCTTGAATCTGGGTATGGGAGGTGAGAATTCTAGTCCTAGGCCATTGTGTTGTTGAATAGTGTGTTATGGTGATTAATCTGATGTTGTTTTGATGTTTCATGTCGATAACTTGGTGTTTCGGAACTTACGGGGAAGCTGTGGCGAAATTCTGGAAAGTTGATCGAAATCTGGCAGAGATTCCGGCAAGTCACATGAATTCGGTGAGAATCCGACAAAATGCCGAGAAGGTCGACTTCGACTCTTTAAAACGTGTCTTTTCCATTGAGTAGTAACAAAGCGTCGATTTAAGAAAACTTACCATTTTGGGAAGTTTCATTTGTGGAAAGTTGACTGGTAAAAAAAGTCAATAAGGTTTAACCGGTTAAATTAAGTAAAAATGGAAACTTACTATATTTAGAAACTTTCTATTTTAGGAAAGCTTTCCAATTAAAGAAACCCTCTCGGGTGTACATAGTAATTTTCAAAGATTCTGAATTAACATGTTTCGATATGTTCGAGTTAATGAAAAACGTAACATGTTGGTTAAATGATATCGACGATTACTTAAATGGATTTTCAAACATTAATGTGGGTGTCCTTAGTAATTCAACGAGTTATTAAGTGACGCCTAAGTGTTTAACGTTTAGTAAGAAGTAAAGTAAAATGACTCAGATCGTTTAACCGGAAGTTAAGTCAAACACGTTGAAAGAACGTTAATTGGTCAACCCTTAATCAAATAGTCAATTCCTGGTCAACTCAAGGAAAAGGTTGGTCAACCCTGGTTAAACCAGAAAAATGGTCAAAGTCAATGATATTTCTAAAGACTTGTATTAACGGAATCGTTTCTACAGTTATTGAAGGACTTGGTGTACGACTCGAGAACGTGGACGCTTAGAGGAGCGCGACATTGGAGCATGCATTTGGAGTCGACATATCCAGGTATGGGGAGCACACCCATTAGGTGAGCCGTAACCTTTCTGGGTTAGTGGCTTTTTATTTATAAGAATTAAAAGTATGAGCTCCATGATTTATTGTTTTACCACAAGCTTTTACTCACATTGGTGTGTGTGTGTTCTGGATCGAAAAGTAGTACTGTTGTCCTGATTTCTGGTGTTTGACCTGAGAGTGACAGGACCTAGGGTGTCGATGACCGTGAACCTCCGGAGGGGCAATACCCAGTTTATTTTATTTTCCCGCTTACGCTCGTCTCGTACAAAGTTAAGCGAGCGGTAAGTGCGCTGTATTCTATGAGTGATATGTTGAGCATTTGTTGTAAATTGACACTCTCTCTACTACTCGCTTTCGGGCGCATAGGTAGTTGGCTCCGGTTTGCTGTGAAGACAAACCCGAGATTAAGCCGTCGAGATCCAGAGAAAATCCTACAGGTGTTACATGCATGTTTATTTGAGCTCAGTGTTCACATACATACTTACATACATATACTCATATATTTGATTATTTTCCTCATGTTTTGAGATGAGTTTTATTATCAAGGTTTCTCTCGAATATTTTCTCTTGATTAATCTATTTGAATTTTACACTTTTGGCGTCACCCTTTTATTATATCTCACTTTTGGGTTTTTCAAACCCTAGCACGGTTGGGTTTCGGCCCCATCTGGGTTAGCGAGGACGAGTGCTCACCCTTACAATAGTTCGTGGATGCAAGTACTGTGTACTGAAACGGGACAAGCATTTTGGAGGTTTGGGGGCATGATCTATTCATTTTGTCTTCATGTTTATTCGAGTGTTCACTCCTAGTATGATGTTTTTCTTTACTTGGTTGGTTCATTTTATGATTTCCTTAAGTGTGTGGAATGTTTTATGTGTTGTCGCATGTTTTCAAAGTTGAGTCATGTTTTACTTACTATTTTTCGCACTTCCGCTGTAAATTCTGTTTTCACCCTGCGAAAAAGAAAAAGAAATTATTGTAGATTCTAGTTTTATTTTTCATACCCTTGTAGTTTCGGCCTAGTGTGTGGTCAATACGTCATATCGACGTATTGATTGCTCATTAGACCGAAATTACGACGGTTACTACCGTATTTCGAACCGATAAAGGTTCTGGGATGCGACACTTAGGAACGACAGAATTGCCAAAAGGGAAGAAAAAGATAGGAGTAAAATGGATTTTCAAGACAAACTAAATGAACAAGGGGTGGTAGATAAGTTCAAAGCTCGTCTTGTAACCAAGGGATATACTCAGCAGTATGAAATTGATTATTTGGAAGTATTTGCTCCTGTTGCTAGATGGGACATTATTAGAATGATCTTGGCCTTGGCTGCACGAAGAAGCTGGGATGTGTATCATCAAAAGTGCATTTCTACATGGAGAACTGGAAGAAGATGTGTTTGTAGAACAACCACAAGGGTTTGAGAAAAAGGGAGAACAACATAGAGTTTACAAGTTGAAAAAAGCATTGTATGGGTTAAAACAGGCACCTCGTGCATGGTACATCAAGTTAGAAACTTATTTCTTAAATGAAAAGTTTGAGAGATGTCCTAACGAACACACATTGTTTGTTAAAACTTGAGAGAACGGTGAAATCTTGATTGTCAGTGTGTATGTAGATGATCTAATCTTTACAGGAAGTAGCATGTAGATGGTTGAGGAGTTCAAAGCTTCAATAAAGTTGAAGTTTGACATGACATATTTGAGAAAAATGAAGTTCATTCTAGGAGTGGAGATTGTGCAGAATGAGGGAGGAATTTTCTTAAGTCAGAGAATGTATGCACAAGAGGTACTAGAAAGGTTTGTTATGGAGAAGTTGAATTCAGTCAAAAATCCCATTGTGCCAGGCTCTAAGTTGATGAAAGATGAAGGTGGTACTCGTGTAGACTCTACACTGTAAGCAAATGGTAGGCAGCTTAATGTACTTAACTGTCACTAGACCTGATCTAATGTTTGTTGTTAGTCAAGTTAGTAGATACATGGAGAAGCCTACTAAACTTCATATGCAAGCTATAAAGAGAGTGATGAGGTATGTTAGAGGAACTGTGGAACTTGGTATTGGCTATGAAAGGGAAGTTAATGCTAGAGAAGAATTGATAGCATTCTCAGATAGTGACTATGCAGAGACATTGATGATCGAAGAAGTACTTCATGATATGTTTTTTATGAGTAACGGAGCAGTGGCATGGAGTTTCAAGAAGCAACTAGTGGTCATTCTTTCCGCTACAGAAGCTAAGTTCATTTCTGCAGCAACTTGTGCATGTCAAAGCGTTTGGATGAGAATGGTGCTTGAGAAGCTCAGCTGCAAACAAAGTAAGCCAACCAAGATTTTTTGTGATAATAGCTCAACTATAAAGCTGTCAAGAAATCCAATAATACATGAAAGGAGTAAACACATTGATGTCAGGTTTCATTTCCTTAGTGATCTTTGCAAAGATGGCATTGTAAAGTTAGAGTGTTGTAGTTCACAAAACCAAGTTGCAGACTTTATGACAAAGGCACTGAAGTTGGAAAGTTTTGAAAGGTTAAGAGAGTTGGTTGGTGTGTGCAGAGTACCAATTGGAAATAAACTGATTGCTGAATGGAATTAAGTTTAAGGGAGGAAATGTTAAAGATTGAAGCTCAAGTAACCATCCGGAGGGTTACTGCATTCCAATGTATGTTGTTAATAAACCCTAGTCTTAGCAAGTTTGTTTCTGTTGTAAAAAAACCCTAGTCTTCAGGATTTTCAGTTTTCAGTTTGATTTAGTCTTAGCTAAGTTACCTTGAACTTAGGTCAATTAGTTTGAGTTTCCCGTTGTAATTAGCTGTTATAAAAGCCAGCATTTGCTTCAATAAGAGATTATCCATTCTCAAAGTTCTGTGTTCTTCATGTACTTGTTATCAAGGTTTGTAACACATTTAGCAACACACTTAGAACTCCTTAATTTCCATCACAATCACATTTACTGTTACAAGTTCTTAAATTAGTTCTGTTACAATTAGCTATGAAGCAACAAGGGAATTCATTTTACATTGGAATATGTAGCAATGTCCAGCAGTTGTGGCAGTCAATTAGCTGAGGGTAAAGACATCAAAAACTTCCACCAGGTCTGGACTGTTTTTCTTCTGGTATCTATATATATATATATATATATATCCCATTTCTGCATTGTCTCATTTACGTTTAGATCACTCTGCGTCTTTCAATATATATATATATATATATATATATATATCCCATTTCTGCATTGTCTCATTTACGTTTAGATCACTCTGCGTCTTTCAATAAATAGAAATGCTTAACGTCGACCAAGTAAAAGGGGCATTGTTAGAAATTTTGCAGACAACACACATGCACAGCTCTGTTAATTATACTTTATGCAGATAACACAGGTTGCAGTTCATTTAAGTAGATTTGTAGCTTTGCTACAATATTTCCAACTTTGCTGAAGCAGCTTCATTCAGACCATGTCAAAGCTGACACTGCACAGCATAATACAGACTGTGTCTGATGAATAAAGATCAAGTTCATATGTGTCGCCTGTTGCTGCTGATGACGAGAAGATTGTATCCCAGGAGCGTAGTTGTGCAACGAAACTAGCATGCCTAAGTTTTGAACTAGAAGCCCCTAGTTTTGATCTTGGATTTTAACCAACCTAAAATCATTTGTATATATACCTTGTGAATTGTGACAGCATCAAATGCATAGTAACACCATACTGATACAACTGATTTGCTCTAACATTGTGGTCTGGAAATAGGAATGATAAATCTCTAGATCCTTTGTTTCTATTGATTCAATAAATAGAAGTATCTATGGATTATTTCATTCATTCTTTACTTTGGTGAAAGCCAACAGTAAAACTGTTACCACTTCTCTTAAAACATCACAAGAAGCAAAGAGAAAACTGAAAAGCAAAGATAGGCTTATACTGCTGTGTTTTGTTGTTCTAATTCTTATCCAAGTATTTGTACAATGCCTTGTCACTTCTAGATTTTCCCAACTTCAATAAGGCTTTATAGAACTTCTTGTTTTGCTTGAATCCACTTCAGTGTCTTTAGTCCTGTCTCTTTCATTATAAAGGGATAACGAAGCTGATCTCCTAATCCGAGGATCCGATGGGTACTGAAATTGTAACAGAATGCCTCATCTTAAGTTCATTATGTATTGTAACCATATCTAATAATGCATTTGGAAACAACATTTTCAGAACAAGCCTAAAACCAGAGTGAAGTATTGAGCATTTTGCTGCTAACAGCTTACCCGCAGTTTCACAGTAGAAGAAGAGTTCAGAGTGCTTGATCTCTTTACAACAGAGCCACACCGTAAAAGTGGAAACTTAAGTGGTGAGACACTTCGTTTCTCTGAATATACATTGAAAATAAAAAAAATGTAAAATTGCATCAAGTATTAATGCTTGTTGAAAAAAACAAGAAGAAAAATGACACAAACCTTGTTTGGATCCGATTCTTGCGAACTGAAATGCTCCAGGTGAAGATTGTGGAGAATGCACTAGTGAATACTCTTCAATGCATCAGAAACAGGTAGAAGACTTTGGGGAAGCTTAGATCAAAATATGTAAATTGACTTGAAAAATGATGGTTCACAATATGTACCTGACAACTGTTGGAGAGGTCTCCCTAGTTGTGGCTTCAAGATATTCACATAAACAAATCATCAGCTTTTCTAGTCTTGAATTCTAGTCATATTATGATAATTGGTAGCTAAGAAACAAACTGTAAGGATGTTCTATCTGATGAATAATATACCAGTATTAGTCCCAGATAAATTTCTGTGATGATATATCAATGCAGACTGACCACCTGTGTGAGTTGTTCCTCCACCTGAACATAGATTGTCACTCTTACATACATGTGTAAATGATAAATAACTGACCAACAGGAAGTATTCAAAAGCAGAAATGTAATTGTGATCAAAAGCATGAGAGTATGTTTGCCTGGCAACATGTATCGCTTATGGTGCTTAGGAAAGTTTATGGCGAAGGAATGCTGGAATAAGCCTGCTTGATTGCTGAAGTCTCGGTATGTCCTCAGTCGCTAGAATTTTCCGAGAAGAACAGATGAGTAATAAGTACAGAAGAGGTATAAAGTTCAAACTGTGCCATCCCAAAATGCTTAATGAACAACATTATTAAATATGCAATATGCAGTAAATATGAGCTGAAGGATTAAAGTTAAAAGTTCACACGGTACTGAGGGACTCAGAACTGACCTGTTCAAGGCAAGAGAGCCTAAGCTCACTTTCTGAAACTTCACTGACTTTTTCATCCAAAAATCCATTGACTTTATATGCCACTGAACCCAAGTGGTCCATTGTGTTGATAACTGCTTTGATGACATAATCTTTCAAGGTCTCCACCACATTACAATCACAATTAGAGTAAATAGTATGATATGGAAAAGGCTGTTAAGGACTACTAATCTAATCACTCAATAAACTGCGTATTAGGAGGAAGAACTAAAGCTTACAGTTGTTTCTGGTCCTCATTGCAATAAGATATTTCGAAATATTCGGCTGCTGAGTACAACTGTTTCCTCAGATTCTTCAGCTCCTAAATTCCCAAATGTTGTAAAGTCATGAAAAAGTTTCATATAAAATAACATGAACCCTATTTCACATTTTGTATAGTCATTAAAAAGTTTCATATGGAACAATATGGACAGTGATTTTGACAAGGACATGAATAATACTTTTTTTTTTGATGAAAGAAAAACTCACATTCAGATTCTCTGAGAAGAGCACACTCTGCTTCATGAAGAGTTCATCATTGTGTGAAGGCTTTTGAGGGGAAGAAAGCATTTTCTGCATACCTGCACCATTTTTATTGAAAAAAATAGTGATATTACTTAGCAGCCATGCTAATCATCTGAAAAGAATTGCCAGAATTATACTAACCAAAACTAATTACTTGAACTCTCAAAGAGACAAAGACATGCAAATATCTGGCTTCAATGACTTGCTTGAGTCAGATAATCAGATACCAATATAAGAGTGATAAGACCACTAGATTCATATAGAAACAAGACATAACAGACATGTATGACAAAAACTTCAACCCTGCAGATATCATTCTTAAAATGGCCTAAACGTACCACATGCCATGGTTTGATGAAAACAGGAGAAAAAGAAGGTATAACATTTGAAAGTTTTCAAAAATTTCTGCTCAGACAAATATAGAATAGGGTTCAACACAGAACAGACTACAAGAACACACCTGGGTTTTGAGGAACTGCAATCCAAAGCTGAGACCTCCCACTCAAACCCAATATGTTAAAAGAGAAAGAAGCACCCCAAGTAAGACTTGCAGAAGAAACAGAATGTGTTTTGTTTCATGCAAAAAAGTCATAAACCTCACTTTTATTAGAGCAGTCTCAGTCGATCAAGTCACATATTTATCAAGTGGATGAACAAAAAAAAGCGCCATTCACAAGATCAACAAAACAAAGTCACTTGTTCTATTTAACAAAATTAATAGGAGAAGATGAGTCTTCAATTTGATCTTCAACAAAGATCAGCAATTTTTGCCGACTTTGCTGCAAAAATTTATTTCGTGTAACCAGATCAATGCCTTTGTAGCTCATAAACATTTACTCGAGTGCTTCCCTATCTATGGTATGCAATTTACAAACCAACCACTTTTCACCCTTTTGATTTATGAGTGTTGGCTATAATGCAAAAGTCTGCAATAATGGAATGTTAATTCATTGTTAATGTGAATAACGCCATTAGAGAATGCCAACAAGATATTAAACATAGTGCAGGTAGGAATTCCACATCAAAGGGTTGGATTATATGAAAATAAAAAATAAAAATAAAAGGCCAGAGTGATGGAAACATTTGATCGACTATATATTATCAACTAGCTCTTCGATACAGACTCGATCGATGTAAGAAATTGGTTATGCTTTTAAGACAAAATGTTATTAAAATTGAAGAATCACGTAGGCAATAGGAATAAGATCGTTTCTTTTCACATATGCATCACACCAAAAGACTCATGTAAGGGAAGCAAGGTTAAGCATACAAATAGATATGATGTGATCTTCTAACTCCGTTGGATTGCATCTTTGATACAATCATACCTCTCAAAAAATTCTTATCCAAAATAGCATACAATTTTGTACCAATAACTCAAGAGCACCGAGAAACTATGCAAATGTTCATTGATTTTCCCACACGGAGCAAAGCCAATTAGCCAATGAGCTTAATAAGAACTACACCTGTTTCTTTAGTCGAGCAGGAGTTTCCAACAAAAACATTCTGAAAAGTATTCGAAAATACATTAATCACAGCAGTAAATGCTAATTACCACAAAAGGAATAAAATGGAAATCATATGTTGACAAGTTTTAGGCTGCATCCTGCATACTACTACGAATGAAAAGATATTTTGGAGTGACACAGTATCAGCAGTATAGGGTTGTGAATAACCACATGCAGCATCTTTTTTCCTTACACAATCCGCTCCAACTCTCTTGCATAACTGAGAGTTTGGTTGATAAGCTGCAGAGAAGGTATCTCCTTGCAAGGGGTGGTCTCTTTGGCCTTCTGAAAATAGACCCCGCCATTCTTTACTTCCCACGCAGGATGATCCTGTACTCAAGGAAAACAGTCTTTAAATTTTGGAACCAAGCAGAAAGGCAGTACGTTTCTCTGTGGGTGTGAATTTGCAAGGGTATGTATGCTCAATTTCCATCAGAGAGCTAAAGAGGCATTAAATACATAGCATGCATATGACATTACCTCGCTGATATAGGCCAAAAGTTCACGCTCAGAAGGGAACAGCAAGATTTTTTGAGATAATCATATGCTTTCTCACTGCAGCCAGCTATCTCATCCCTACAAGTTAGAAAATAGATCAGCCAACAAGAACTTTCTAAAGTAGAAGAACTAAACTATGCATAGAAGTTGCTCATTTCACATCATCCACAACAGAAACTGAAATGCATTGACAGACTTCCGAAGAACAAATACCAATAACCAACTGCTACTATCAATTACATTTCTTGTCACTCCATATTAGTAGTATATCTCAGGGGGAAAAATTACCTGACTGTTTTCGCCAGCAGATCCATGAAGTAAACATAAGTTTCATGTGGCGTTGTCTGCCGAGCATGCAAAACCAGATTGTAAGCTCCCTCCATAAAAGATTGCTCCAACTCCACTGCATGTTTGATACAAGGGTTATCCAAAGCAGCGGATGAGAGCAGTTCCAGTTCTGTGTGAAACTCAGCTATTCTATTCTGGACAAGAAGCCTCAACAGGTTGAGACCTAAGATTGGGTACTCTTGGGTGGATGGAGGAAGACGGTTACCTCTCCAAAAGAAATGTAAAAACCTTCCAACCCATGTAAACCAAAATTTTAAGGAACTGAGAAATTGATATAAAATAAAAAACCATTATAACTGCACATTGAGATTCAACCAACAATAGCTTAAGAAATTACATCTAAAGCCACACGCACACACACACTTCTCATGTATTCTCAGAGACGGTTGTATGTATGCGTGAGAGTGCTCAGTGTCCCAAATTTGGCCTCTACTCAATATTTCACAGTATGTGCTTATACATTGATGCCTCGGTTTTTGCAGTGGAAAATGGAACTTTAAAAATGGTTTAGGGTTATGATAAATTACCGAACATCTGTGTAATAGTGCTTCAGCTGAAGGAAATCCCTCGCAAATGCATCCTGATCCTCAGTCTTCACACTAAGAAGAACAGCATGCTCATATATATCCCCTGAAATTTCACAAACATTACAGATGCGAGTGAGTCAAGGCAGATAAATATTTGGAAACCAGCACACTTCTCTTACAAAACATTAGGCAAGATAATGAACTCTAAATGAATACAAAATCGACAGCACATTTCGGTCAAGAACATTACTTGCTGTTTCTAAATCCTTAGCCGCATTAGGTGTATCTTGATACAGGGGCTGTAAGCTGGTGAACTGAGTAAGCATAACCTGCACAAGCAACAACTAACTTAGTTCAGCCCATACAGAAACATTAGAAATCAAGCCAGAGCGTCTACGATATGCGTTTCTTCACCTATCAGCTTAACAACTAGCTGAAAAAATAACCTCGATTCTTTTGACACCCTCAAACAGATGCGAATCTTTGCCAAAAAAACAGACACAGAATCATACCTAAACTTGCACACCATTAGCTGTATTAGGTGTATCTCAGTTCTTATAGGCCCTCAAGTATAGAATTGGGGTACATTTACCTATTTAGGTTTCACACTAGTGCTCTTACCTCACATCTATCCTACACAAATTACAGCTGACCTAAAAACACACACCCATCGAAAGCAAAGCTACAGAAATACAAACTTGCTTATTCAATAAGTGCCGCAAGACAAAAGGTACCGAATTTCTTAAGATAAATATCGTAAAAAGACCTAAACTACTGCCGTAGCAATCCAAACTCAACTACAAATGCTAATGGAGTAACAGACCTCCAATAAACCCAAAAACCCTAATCAAACAGCAGCAATTCACAAAATTCTCATCTAATTCAGCACTGAGTTAGGATTTTGAGAAATCGTTACCTTCAGATCCGAAAGAAGATTAGATGCTGTATCGAAATCATTACGGATCAACGCCGTTTTGAATCGCCCGAAGTTCTGAGTCAGCTCATTCAACTTCGCCTCCATGTTTGGACCAAAATAATATTTCTTGGCGAATGCTTAAGAAGAGAGCCTAGTGGACCAATTCTTGCGGTCTAAGTTATTATTAATGTGTTTCCTTTCAACTGGAAGTCATGATTAACAAGGATTTGTGGTTGCTTAAAGAACCCTTTGAAGATCTAAGAAGATTTGATATGTCTTGATCCGCAAGAAATAACAAACCCTAGTGTTCACGGGGCAAGATACATCCATCAATAGACATCTCAAAGATTCAATACAACTTTTGCACACTGCAAATAAACCTCTCCGGAGCACCTCTACCAGAAAGATTCCTCGAATCTTTTTGTCCACCAAAGCCCTATCCGTAGGCATTCCCCGCGGCTACTCACCAACGCCCGACTTGTCGGCATTATCTGCTGCTACCTCACCAAAGCCTCATCCGTGAGCATTACCCGCTTCTACCTCACCAAGCCTCATCAGTGAGCGAACAGTCCATCACCGCTTCATAGAGCCCTATCCGTAGGCAAATACCTGCAAAAACCATTGTTGGAGTGAGAACTCTTGCAAATATCCACAGTTTGTCAAGAAACTATTTGGCGAACGCACTACACTCCTGATTTTTAGCTCTGCTCAACCACACCAATCTGAGTAGGAATGTACACTTTGCAAGAGGAGGAGAAAAATCCTAGTTGCTCTTCAGCTAGGTCTAAAAAGAACCTAAGTGTTGGTCTGACCAACGCCCGTATGACAATCGTTTGAGAATAAGACAAAAGACGAACAAGCATCAAGATCAAGGTTGTACATGACCCATAGGTACTGGCACGCCCTCAAGCTTGGTTGTTCGAGAAAATACATTTTCACACCGAACACTCCATTCTCAGTCTTTGCTTCTCTCTTTGGTTTTTCCCTTTCGCTTTACTCACTTCAAACTCCACCCTTCTTTTCCAACAAGAAATATAGCTATGAAAAGTGGGCTAGGCTTAGTCTATACTTGAATTGGGTCTCGTTACACCATCCAGCCCAATTAAAAACGACGCGTCGTATATACTGATTTAGTAGTACAAAGAGGTAATTACCGATAGTTACACTTTTAAGATCATAATTACCAATAGCAGACAAGCTTTTTTACCCATAACTAATTTTCCATTTATTTTAACTAACAGATTCTGTTAAAGTAGTAAATAACAAAATTGCCCCTTTATATTTTTGTACCATTACTGAGTGTCAGTAGAATTACGATAAAAGTACTGACCCTCATTAAGATTAAGGAACCGTTTTTAACAGCAGTAGGTTTGTAACATGCAAATACATGAATACTGATACTCAGTACTATTAACAAACACTATCTTATTAAATTCTACATTTATTTATATAAAAATACATAACACTGAGTCACTCAACATCATATATACATTCATTAATATGAAAATATAAGGGTACTGAACATCAGTAGTATACTGAACAACATATATACATTAGTTAATATGAAAAATATAAGAGTACGGAATATCCGTAGATACTAAACATGAATATGAAAAATATAAAAGTACTGAACATCAGTAGTATTACTGAATCTCAAACTATACCACTCTACCATTTCATTCACACCACAAAAACATTTAAACCATATATATATAGTAGGATTACAAACTTTAAACCATATATATATAGTAGAAGTCGAAGAAGAATCAAACCCAGGGGCGGATCCAGCCCAGTCTTAATTGGGCTGGAGCCCAGGTGAGATTTGAAAAAAGTGTAAAAAAAATCCTACGTGATACAAACATTGGTTTAGTTCAGTTGGAAGTCGTTGGAGTTTTACTCTCCACTTCCATAGTTCAAGCCTCACTAAAGGCATTTTATGCTGCTTTTGATTTATTTTTTTGTTTCCTAATTTCTTCAACCTATTATTTATTTTGTTTCTATTTCCTCTATTTACACTCTCTTTTTTCTTCCTTTGCTCAATTTTTACACATTACTTCATTTGTAGTAGTTTGCACCTAAATTTAGCAGGTGAGAATTGAAGAAGAGCTCGATGAAGTTGGGTGGGGATGTTTCGCTCAGAGGAGAAATTGATGAAGGAGATTCCCTTTTTGTTTTGAGTATTGAGTTAGGCAAGGTAAGCTGTGTACATACATATATAATTAGTATATACATATGTTTAATTGTCAATATATGGCTGGCTGGAATGTGGTTGTACACCCTCAACCAAGTTTTAATTTGGTTTACACACGGCCAAATGTTTACCTCGGTCGATGCATGCCACATCAAATTGTGGTCAAGTCCACCCCAGGTCATGGTTTTAAGGTATCAGTTTTTCTATTCACTTCTACTGAGAACCCTCAATCGGCCGTATCAGTTTTTCTATTCACTTATACTCTACATGCGGCTAAAACCTGGCTCATGAGTATTTCTATCCAAGTGACGCGACCGAGGTCCATCGTTTGGCCGTCGCGGTCGAAGTTGTTAACTCGGCTATCACGACCAAGGCCATTACTCGGTCCTTGCGGCCGAGTTTGTTTCTTAGTCATTTCGGTTTATGTTGACCTTAATGGTATATGGGTTTATGTCGACCTTAATGTTATATGGGTTGAAGCCGAGTTTGTTTCTTGGTCATTTCGGTTTATGTCTATGTTTGCACCTAAATTTAGCAAACATAGTTATATGGGTTGAAACCGAGTTAATGTTATATGGGTTTATGTCGACCTTAATCTTATATGGGTTTATGTCGACCTTAATGTTTTATGGGTTGAAGCTGAGTTTGTTTCTTGGTCATTTCGGTTTATGTCGACCTTAATGTTATATGGGTTCGGTTGGAGTCGAACTATCTCTTCGTGTTTTGGCATTGTAAATTCAAAGTCTTAGTAACCAAACGGCTCGCGAGCCGATAGTCATGAGACTTGGAAGACCTATGTTTGCACCTAAATTTAGCAATAGATTGCTAAATAGTTGGCTTCAGAGAGATGGTTTGGGTTGCTAGGCCGAGAAAGGAAACACGGCCGAGGGAAGAAGCGTAGCCAAAAAAAAGTGCAGCCGAGAGCGACATCTCGGTTAAGTACAATTAATTCAGTCACACGGCCGAAATAAAGGTAATGTGAGGACATGTTTCACATTATTCGAATTTGGACGTCTGGGTGTTCGGACGTAGCAAGTGGTTTGGACATAACAGTTTCGAACCCAAACCAAGCTAAGATTTCTATAAGGAAACACAATAATCCAATCAGATCAAGACATTTATGTATATTTCAAACCCAAAAAGGAATAGGGTATCTGCAAGATCTCACAACGTGGGGAGCAAGTTAGCTAGGTTTTCTAACTTGTATATATAGTACATTGTAACTCATTGTAAAAGGTCATGCACCACACAAACAAATCAATATACAACTTTTCATACAAACTTATCTCTCTATCGTTAGGTACTCTATCGTTCCTTTCAAATTCCAAGCCAATCTTATTTCTTAAGCTTTACTTTGATTCTGTTCTTTACGTTATTGCACTTTCATCTTAACGTTTTTTTACTTTACATGCTCTTTACTTATCGCACTTAGGAGTAGTTTTAGCATAGAATTCTCGTCCATTGATCTCTTTCGGCCAGCCCGAATTGGGTTGATGTGATTCAAAAGATTCGACAACCGAGTCTGTTTCACCTTCGCGTTCACAGTGATTTGCGAGTGAGTATCTTCATCTAATAGATCTCTCGCCCGTCACCCGAACGTTCGAGTTCACCAAAAGTAAACGTATTCGAGGATCCGGCGACGCCTAGCCAAAAGTCCTTAAAACATAGGCATCAGGACCATACGGCCGCGAGGGTTCTTTCCTCGGCCTACAATCAGTTGAAGAAGAAGAAGAAGTCAGATCAAGCGCACTACATCAATCAAAACCTCGCTTGGCCGTTCGGCCGCGAGTTGGCACGATCTCTACCATTTTTAATTTTTAATTTTTGAATTTATTTGTATTTTTAAAATATATAATTAAATATATATATATATAATAAATATAGTCAATCCCAATTTGGACTGTCAGATCTCTACCATTTTTAAATCTCAGTCGTCGGTTCGTCTGTAAAAGGAGGAGGAGAGTTGATTGAGGTCAGACTCGCCCTTGACCTGCAACTCGAGCACAGACAGGTGATTTCGCCACCGAGCTCCTCCGCCGCTGTCCCAACGACTCTGAGCACCCCTGCCGACAAAACCACCATCAAAATACTCACCGTCTCCTCCCCTACAAAACCCTCAAACAAATCCACCATGCATCCACTCCTGGTGAAGATCAGAGGAAGAGAAGCTTCGACTGTTTCTGGCCAAATCTCACCGTTCAGTCGACGTGGATGCACATGACTGGTATCTTTTAGCTTCTCTTATCTTTCTCTTCAATCATATGCTCGTACTTGTTCAAAACGAAGCCCTAATCATAAACCCCCCCTCTTCTATGTTTTCTGGATTTCTCGGTTCTCTCTCTAGAGAGTGCGTTTTGGGAATTCCAAGGAGCTCTTTAGCGTTTTTACGAGTCTTGGAAGCTTAGGGTGAAGTCTGGATGGACCTTGGAGGAGCAACTACGGTCTAGACCGATGCAGAGGCTTGGAGATGGGGAGGCGAGGTCAGAGAGGACGACTTGACTGAGTTGGGCCGACTTGACCGAGTTGGACCGATTTTTCCCTGAGTTGCCCGACTAGTCGGCCGATTTTCTTCCTGCTGACTATTGTTGACGATCTCCCTAAAATCAGCTAGCTCGGCGGTAGGCTGACTACCGACTAGGCCGAGTTTTCGAACCATGGTTCTTATCAACATGTTTGTTTGAGCTCCTACAGTTTGCATTGATATACTAAATTTTTTTTGTCTTCGACCAAAGTTGAAGCCCATATGATGTTTAGATCCTAGATCCGCCACTGATCAAACCATATAGCTCTTACCCACACTTTATTCACACCAGCAAATATAGCATTGGATCTAATAGTCCAATGGAATCCAACCAAATTAAAGCCCAAAAATCTCTAAAATCACCATAAACATATCCTATTTTGGAGCTGAAAGCCCCACTTTCATAATCAACTATGAGAACCTGGATCTGATGTCGGTTCTGGTCGTTGCATGTTTTGCACACCTTCTTGCCCAGATCTGCTGCTCCTCACCGCAAGTGAAGGTTGACCTTGTCGGCGTCGTCGATGGAAGATCAAGGACAAGATACGATGGACATCGATCGAGGTCGGAGGGAGGGAAGCCAAAAGAGACAGCTTGTTAGAGGTGGTAATTCTGATGGTAGAGAGACAGAGTTAGAGGTTGTGATTCTGATGGTAGAGAGAAAGAGAAGAAATAGAGAAAGAGGATTTGGGCAGGAGGAGACGACGGGAAAATTTAAGAGACGGGGTTACTAATCTCCGTTAGTAAAGCCCTGGCGATGGGAAAAATTTGATAGGAGTTTACTACTAGTAAATATAGGCTTTAAAATGTGGTTATGAGTAATTATTTATACTTTATAGTTTAAATGTGTGATGAGAACTGAAGGCTGTGATGGAAGGTACTGGATGCAGTTCCTTTAGGATTTCAGGCATATATTTTAGTGAGCCTTGAATTTTGACAGCTTAATTGCCGTATGAAATGATTTTCTTTATTGGAATGAAATACTTTTCTGATGAGCTGAACTTTCAAATATCATGACAGTAACTTTGGGGTCTATTTTGTGTGGAGAACCAATCTTAACATAATGTGTTTAGTTTCCACAAGTGCATTGAAATATATCTGCTTAAACAGTTGATACAGAATATTTGGGGTGGGCTAGTAGATTTTCTATGCTCTTATCCAGACATAATGATATGCTATTATCAACCTTGCGATTTTTCTGAAATATCTAGGATAATGGTGTCTGTGGAGCCAAGGAAAGATAGTTCAAATACAAACCACCAGATTAATTGTTAATATATGTCTTGAACCAGTTATTCGGGGATCTCGCTGACCGGTCAGCGAGTCGGGGTCCAGAGACGACGCGCCCTGGTTTGGGGGTTAAGAGGGCAACGCTTCTGAGGCCCACGATACCTGTTATGCTGGGTTATGGTTTTTTGTTGGACTTAGTATATAGGGTTTAGGGTTTAGTATATAAACGTTCTAAATCTAATTGTATTATGAATTCGGTGTTTGTTTTTCCTCAAGATAATAAAACTGTTCTCCTCTGGACGTGGACGTAGCTAACACATCGTTAGTGAACCACGTAAATCTGTGTTCTTTCTTACATTCGTTACAACATTAACATATGCAACTTGTAGTTCCTATGAAGTTATAGAACTTAGAGAAGTTTAGTTGTTACTTGTTACATGTTTGATGGTGCATGTTCTTGCAGTTGCTTATAGCTGGAGGTGGCATGTATGTGGAGGTCTTCAACAGAGGAGTGATTCCGCTAGCCTACAGCATCCAGAAGAAAAACAAAGCTGGAGAATCCAACACTTACCTACTTCGCAAAACCTGAGTATGGAGTTTCTTGAACAGAATCTGAAAGCTGATGACAACGTCATCCAATCTCTGAGTTTCAAAATAACTCTGAAGCACGGACACATCTATTGAAGGAGTGTCGGAGTGTCAGACACTCCCCGACACGCCGACACGGCCTGACACGGTGTCCGACACGCCACGTGGCGTGTCCGAAACATTTAACTTTTTCGACACTTCTTTGACATGTTGACGACACGTCACGTCACTGTCGACACGTCACGTCGTCGATTTGAGAATTTTCACCAAAATAAAAATTAAAACCTAAATCGTAAAGGGCAGTAAGCCACTAAGCCACACCTCATCTAAAACACAAATAGAGAAACACAGAGAGGGATGTGAGTTCTGACGACCAGTTTTGACCTCCACGCTCTGACGCCCAGCTCCGGCAGCCAACCTTCGAGTTGGGATAGCCAGGCGAGACCTTCGACATCTCACCTAAAACTCAAATAGAGAAACGCAAAGAGGGAGGCGAGTTCCGAAGCCCAGCTTCGACCTCTTCACTCCGACGCCCAACTCCGGCAGCCAACCTTGGAATTCCGACGGCCAGGCGAGACCTTTGACCTCCGCACTCTGACGCCCAGCTCCAGCGGCCAATCTCCAACCTCCGAGCTCTGTCCCCAAAAACTTCTTTGATCTTTGAAAATTCTTCCCGTAAGTTCATCACTTGATTCACTTTGTCTCATTCTCTTTCATAATTATTGTTCCAGAATCTAGAATTTGTGGGGAATGTTTGATTGTGTGAACTGTGAAGTCATGATTTTGTTGAAGTATAAGTTATGCATATTTGGACTTAATTAAACTAGTTTCTGTCCAACTTTGGGCACATTTGTTAATTCTCTTTGATGTTATTTGTTAGGATTATGCAATGGAATGGATTCAGAACATTATTTTGATAATATAATTGATTTATTTCATATTTTAGTATATGTTGATGTATAAATATATAAATATATTATTCTATTTGCCGTGTTGAAGCCGTGTTGAATATACAGTTTTTAGGTTTTGTCGTGTCGCCGTGTCCGTGCAATGTAGCAAAATAAGGAAGAGGAAGTACTAGTTTAGGTCAAGTCTTTTGTCTATCTCTGAGAGGAAGAACAGGAAAGAAAAAAAGATTCATGTACGATGTAATCCCAAACGCGTTGAATCTTGCCCCCCTTGTTATTAAGATTCAGTTCATTCAGTTTTTGTTGTAACATAGTTGATTGATGATCAAAGGAAATGTATGCAGTTGTTATCTTTCAAAATTCGACATATGAGCCAGTATCATGATTTGGAAAAGCATATTTACCAGAAATTTGAAGGGGATAAATCGAAACCTTGTTTTTACGTTCTGGATTTTGAAGTCGAGTCAGATAATGAAGCAATGCATGAAAGAAACTGGAACTTCTCCTGTCATTAGAATATGTGTATTTTGATCTGTCGCAGGTTCCTGTCATTGTTCACAATGTCCCTTTAACACATTAGGCTGCACAATCTCTATGGTGGGAGTTGGTTTTATCATCTTTAGGACCAGTGATTTATAAACCTTTTACGTATCCTTCTTGGCTAGCACCAAGTGATAATTACTTGCTTTTAATCATGGGAGCTTATCAAGCATGACATAGGGGGCAGAAACCGCCGGCTAATAGTGACTGGAGTTGTTCATTCCTTTCATATAAACCTCGTGATATCATGGCTGCAGCTAAAGGATTACTACTGAGATTTAAAGTGCAAGCACTTTACTCAGTAAAAATAAAACAAAAGTGGGTATTATGTCATGGGACTTTTCTATATTAGCTGGAGGATCTTATTGCTATGTAAGATCTGATCCCCAACCCACTTTCTGAGATGGAGCTTTCTTCATGATCCACCAGTAACAGTGAGATCTCCTCAGCTCAATCAAGGGGCACCAGTGCACCACCAAATCATATTGCATACCAGAAATGGTTAAACTAGAGTACAAGTTACACCAGGGAGAACATAGAAGAAGTGGAAAATACAATAAAAAAGATGATGAACACAAAAGCACTGAGATTCTTCTTTCCCTTTGTCCTTTTTGGTCATGCACTCATGTTTGCTGGAGTGGATGAATAAAAGAATCAAGAATTCTTGTTCCTTATTTCATACTGTAATTCACTCCTGGGAAGAAAGCAGGATTAATGCTTGGCTTCTGAGATTATTGAGTCACTTGAAAAGGCCACAACCAAAAACGAATGTGTATCAAATTGACACTTGAGTCTTGTTTGTGAAACAAAACAAAATATCATATATGTATTCCACATACAATAGAATAGAATGTGCTATATGTTCCTATTTTCAAGCCTCTAAATATCATGAATCCAACAAGGTACCGTAAAACTATAGAATAGTTCTTAAGCAATTCATTAGCAGTATGCTTTTCCAGTTTTCCTCCCTCATTTGTTGTTGTCTTATAAAAATGGTATAGTTCGTAGATTTGACATTGTAGATGCCATGCTTTTCTTCACTTTAGCAAAATATGCTATGTAGCTAAAATGCAGTGTTTACGTAATGATGAAAAGTTCAAAGGCACCAAGATCACTTTAGTCTAGTGCTTGGAGAAAGAATTTGTCTCTTGGCTAAAGAAGTAGTCGAGAGCTAAAGAAGGTCTAAACACTTTGGAAAGGGAAATAATTCTGTTCCTGTACTTGAGAAGAACAAATTCTCTTGCTTCTACAAGAGAGTTAGGGTAATTTGATGAGAGTTGAGCAAATGTTCCCTGGTTAACTAGTGACCAGGTGAACTGGACTGGAGTGTTATATATGGTAGTCAATATTCAGAGTTCTCGTATTGGTATTTAGCATTCCAGTTCAAACTCCTTTGCTTTTAGAATCTTGAAAGCTTCAACCAAAAGGAAAAATTGAAGAAATGGACTTTCTATAGAGAGGCCAGGGTATACATAGCCCTAGTATCTATAGATCGACAGAGTTTGGCCTCAACAAGTCATTTACATGTGAAAACACACCTACATTTGTATTTAGCCCTCAAAGTTGGCTAAAGATACCACAAATTAGGGAGGATATGGAAATGATGAGTTGGGAATGTTTCTTTTTATTTTGATATTTTTACAAAAGATTAGTTAGGAATGTTAGGTTGCACATCTTAAGCAGGCCAACAACTCTAATGTCCATTGATGAACATGTACTTCCCTGTTAATGTAAATTGCGGGTTAAGCATAAAATTATCTGGACTGAAGGTAGATGTGTGTCACTTAGTTGAAGTTGGCACAAACCACCTTGTTAACACTAAACATAAATTGTGGTTTTATAGGTTTGTTAGGTCATCGACTTTCCAACCATGGATGATCGGATGGACCAACATCTTTACTAGGAGAATGAGATTCACATCTAATTATGGTTATGTTCTTTTTTATTAAAGATAACTAAAAGGAATTTGGTAAAATTGTCTAATGATGATGTTATTTGGGTCCATGATGTTACAGTAAGCATTACTGAGCTTCTCAGTGCTTGGTGTGATGAGGCCCCAAGTTTTTAGTGATGGACATGGGTATCCCATCATTTGAAACTTGAAACAAGGAATATATGCTATCATTGGATCTTAAAAAACTTATTGCCCATTTGCCCTTGCTCTTTTTTTTCCTTATTCCTAAGGCTTTTCCTAAATTTCTTCTTGAATGGGATGCATGATGGTCCGTCCTATTATCTTAATTAACAAAGTTATAATGTGTCCTCCCCCAATCTATAATCAATCATTATGTCAAAAGAAATAGGCACTCAAACAAGATAGAAGTCCCAGTACGTATGCAGTAGACTACTGAATAGAGTTCTGTAAAAGATTATATTCATCCGTGAAAAAGTTACAGGTATACAAAGTTCAGGTTAATAGTAGAATCTTCAATCTCTATTTTCATGTTGATTAAGAAATTATATGATCAACTACTTACTGCATGTCGATCTGCAATTCTGCTTACTCTGAATTTTTTTCATGTCCTGAGTAATTAAGCCATCATTTCTAATATATTTAGTTTTTTACCATTACGTATCTGATATCTTGCATGATCCAAACGATTGATCATAATTTAAAATACTAAGAAAATATATAGATTATTAGTCCTAGTACTGCAACATTTACAAAACGAAATTGATCTCGTAGACATTAACGTTTTATAATGCATGTAATTAAAACTGTTCATGCAATAAAAGTATAAAAAGCTGCTCATGCAAAACAGTCAAATTATTAAGCTATTTGATAATCACGATCAACATGTCACTTTTCCTAGACTAGTGTACTCGGTTTTTTCACAAAGAAATACAGAAGAATAACTATTGATTTGGATTATTACATTACACAGTAGTCGGAAAAAAATAACATAGAAAAGATCTCATTTGTATATTGCCTTTGTATATAAAACCAAATGATCTCTCCACTTCTTGTATGAAAAATAATTCTTCGATTCCCTTCATATTTGAACTTATCCCACCTCAAAAGTTCTAATCCCCATAAATACTCTCATCAACTAGAAATCAACTCATTTGTAGTATTTCCCCTACATCTTCAAACTATAATAAGCATCAGAAGCAGCTGCTTATTAATTCGATCACTTAGATATGGCTCCTTCTGATCAAACTCAAACTACCAGTTCTACGACTACTACTGGTTCTCAATCTCACCTTTACCCTCAAGCACTCCAACTCAAACTTTACCAGGCCTTCATATTCTCGATTCCTATTCTCTTCTCAATCATTCTCTTTCTCTTGTTCTACTTGTTCTACCTCAAAAGGAGGGCTTCCACTCTTCAATCTTCTCCTCCGATTTTCATTCGAAGACGAAGCCATAATCAAGCTTCAGCACCTTCACAATATGTTTCCTCAGTAAGCTTTCCTCATAATCAAGCTGTATATTTTGTATATCACATATATATGTCTAATTCATTTACTTGTTCCTTCCATCCATATTAGCCTTGTCCAATGGATTTGAAGGGAGAGCTCAAAGAGAAGCTTCAGATCATTATTTTTGATGAAGAACTGAGGCAAAAGGATTCACAGTAAGTTTCAGTTATTATCTTCTTTTATTTTGATCCTTTACCATATTGTTCTGGCTGGATTCCAATGATAAGCCAGATGAAGTTGAACTGCTACGGTCGTCTGTGTTGGAAACATCAATCGTATTAGGTCCATAATAGAACAAGTGGCATGTGCCAAGATGGTGTTCCATCACATCTTAAAGTTGAAAGGCTAATTTCACTATTATATATTGGCAACCAACTATTGAGAATTAGAGGTCTTCACCATTTAGAATAAAACCCATAATATATACAACTATACAAGTCACTAGTGCGTCGCGTCTGGTCTTCAATATCTTCAAATTCCGTAGTGATATATAGTTGTATTCTTATTCCGTAGTGATATATAGTTGTATTCCGTAGTGATATATAGTTGTATTCTGAAGGAAACTACAGGTACAGAAACTTGTATTTCTTTAATTTCAGACATGTAATTTGATGAGTTATAATCTCTCATAACATCCACTATAATTCCCGAAAGTGGCTTTTGAGAAAAAGAGAGATTGATAAGCAAGTAGAATATATAGTGTGTGTGTGTGTGTGAGAAGGACATCTTTGGAGGAGACAAAACGTGAAAATAAAGTTCAATTATAGAATTTTTGTAATTATATAATTGTGAAATATTCTTCAAGAAATTTTTTTCCCAGCTAGAAGTGGATCATAACCAAACACCAGAAAATCACAACTGTGCCCTATTATATGATTAGAAGGGACTTTTGAATAAGTGAATTTGTGTTTGATGCTTTATACAGGTTACTCTTTTTCACTAAGTAAGCAATATAACAGTTACACGTATATATGTCAAATTATTTGTGTTCATCACTAGATTTGATGGTTAATTTGATTCTTAAGCTAAATTTGGACCTGCCTGCTAAATTGTTGGCTGCAGATGTTGTGTTTGTTTGGGGGAGTTCGAAATGGAAGAGGAGCTACTGCAGGTTCAATCGTGCAAACACGTCTTCCATGTCGAATGCATACATCACTGGCTGCATAACAACACAACCTGCCCCCTTTGCAGATGCTCTGTGATTCCGATTAGTATGAGTTCCAAACTCGATACCAGTAATCCGGCATCAGTAACTGTTAGTACCACCACGTCAACGGAACCACCTGCGCAACAACTCCAGCAGCATCATAGCATAGTAGTCTCCCACCACAGTCCCGGGATAGTGTCCCTGGAGCTACGACAACACCAGCAACAACAGATGGACAATAACGTAGCTCCAAATGTGACATCAGTGGTTGGAGAAGAATCATCATCAACTGCAGGGACTGGTGGTTCAACTTTAAGCGAGTCTGGATGTTGTAGTACTGGTGATCGAGATTTAGGAGACTCGGTTACTATTCATATCCGAGACGTTTGAGCCATGCGTGCTTTCCTACTTCAACCAGGAATAACATATGTCCATTTTTGGCGGCAACTAGTTAGCTAGATAGACGAGAGACCAGCTATATACCAAGACCTCGATCAGAGTGGTCTAGTGTACGTAATTTGAAGTGTACTTCTATATATAGAAGAATAAATGATTGATATTGGCATGGATATCCTTTCCCTGGAATACTAATTAAGGGCACCATGTTAATTTGTTCCTGTAATAGTTGCAAACTAGCTACTTACAGGAGGTCATGCATGCATAACTCTCGATTAAACTCAGTTGTAAAATCCTATTAGACAGAAGATTGATACCTGAAAACATGGTACATAGTGTTACTTTCATTTTTTATTTTTTATTTTACTTTGAGAGAATGATCGAAATTACTTCATTGACATGAGATCACTACACACTGAAGAAATAAGCTCCTCCACGAGCGGAGAAGGTACATGAAAACAGGGTAAATAGTGTTTGTTTAATTAAATAAGAAGAAATTAGAGAAAAACCTAAAAAATATAGTATCTTTTAAGATAAATTCATTCACATATTTTATTTTAATTTACATCAAATTCAAATTATTTAACATATCTTATAGGTTTTATTTTTAAAACTAAAATTTATCACCATTTTTCTCCTGACGATTTTGTCATTCTGATTTAATTATGTTTTCTACATTTTAATTTGTACTTATGGTGTAGACATGCATTTTATTTATAACCTTTAAGTTATGTTACAAATAGATGAATTGAGTTTTGGGTATAGGGTATAGGGTTTTAGGTTAGGGGTTAGGGTATAGGGTTAGGGTTTAGGGTTTAGGGTATAGGGTTTTAGGGTTTAGGGTTTAGGGGTTAGGGTTTAGGGTTTAGGGTTTTAGGGTTTAGGGTTCAAGGTTTAGGGTTTAGGATTAGGGTTTAGGATTAGGGTTTAGGGTTCATATCTTCATGGGATACCATTTTATTAACGCTTAAAGATAATGACAACTTCTGTAATTCTAGAAACAATAAGTTTTTATTTTTTATCCTAAATAATAGGTTTATTTTGTTTAAACAAACTTAATTAATAAATTTGGGTGTATTTTAAAAACAATCTTAAAAGTAGATGTAATTTAAAATGGATCTAATAAATTGAGTGTAACATCAAATATCTCATTAAATAACTTGTGACTATCCATTCTTTGATATTGATGTATTAACCCTAATTAATACATATCAGATTTTAGGCTAAAAGGGTGGATGAACACAAGATCGAAACCCATGAATTGCCATGAATTTTAAGAGGTATGAGAAGCATGACCGTTCTAATGAGAATATCAAAGGAAGAAAATGATCGATCGATCTCCAATTCTCCATCACTTACATCAAACCCTTCGATATATATGTAGACGAAATACCATGAACTTGATTATAATTAAGTGACCAAACAACTCATGTGCATGCACCTATATATATGTGAGTATATAATGAACATCTTCATGCATGTTTATGTGCCTCACTGAAGCTTTGGAAGCTATTTCAGAATGATACCTCAGGCTATGTCGTCATAAATGGATAATTACGTAGTTGAAATTCACGGTCTTGTAGTCAAGGTTAGCGTATATGATCATGCTACTTTGATTAATGAGAAAGTACCAGAACTTCGCTCCAAACAGCTGGAAATTCTCTTATGGGACTTGATATCAAGAGGACTACAGCTCAAAGTGGTGCGGCTTCTATGAGTTATTGCCGTGATGCTGCGATGTCACTACTTTGTTCTGAATGTCGTTGCTTGATTATCCCAAAGCTTCAAAGAGCTTTCGATTATTACTCCAGCTCTACACCTAGTAAACTCTCATCGCTTCTTGCTAATCCGGGTATTTGCTTTGTCGGTATGAATTGACGAAGAATAGAAGTTGCTGTCCTGAAAAGCTGCGCGCTTGTATGAAGGACGAAGGAGTAGATTTGGGTCATTTTGCGGCCAGGATACTGAAGAAACCGAATCTGGAGACTGCGAAACTGAGTGAGTTGGCAGCCATAGTCGGTATGGATCTTAAGCCTATGATTGGTTCTTGTCCGGCGTGGGATGCCCGAGTTTTCACAGATGAAGGGATCAAGCATACAATCCATGATGTTTATACTTAATTACTACCTCATTGGCAAGAAGCTCTTGGTTTAAATAAATTCAGTGTTGGTTTTTAATTTTCGAATCAACCTTATTATGTACAACAGTACTACTGCTACTCATGCAGACATGCTTACTTGAAATAAACAGAGGCTCTTGATTGATTGTGTTGCAAGTAAAAAATTATATAACCAAAAAAATATAAACGTCGACAGCAGGGTTCGAACCTGCGCGGGCGAAGCCCAACAGATTTCAAGTCTGTCTCCTTAACCACTCGGACATATCGACTTATTGTTGACATGATCCATATAAACTTTAATATAAAAGTAAATAGTAGTCTTTTTTATTAAATTGTCTACTGCTTACACATTCATGTTTCTATGAACTTGAAGTAATTTCTAAGGATAACATTCATGAAATTGATAGCAGGTTAAGCTACTTAAAAACTAAGCTACTACATAGAGAGCAAAAGCTAATTAAGAGTAACGAAACCATAGTGGTTTTTGTAGGAATCCTCCCTTTGTCACTCCTACTGATGATGGCTTCATAAATTGGTATACAATTCACAACCCCAAAACCAGCTATAAACACCTGCAAGAACATCCCCTCCATGGCAATGCTTCCCTTGAAAGCCTCTACATGCCCCCAAGCAAATGCAGCCAAGTTGACAATGGCAGCGGACGTTATAGGCACAAACATGGGTGATGCCACTCCAAACTCAAAGGTTCCTTGGTCATATCTTTTGCTTTGATCTTCATCAAGGACTTTGCTGGTCACATTGAAACCATGGGTGGAAATGCCTAAGGACTTGAGAAGGTACTCAATGGATCCAAACAAGAAGGATGAGAGTGCCCTAACCATCCACATTCTTTGGTCATTCCACCACTTAGAGAATGTCCCTCCTTCTACCATAAAGTCTAGGCAGTGTTTGGTGTAGGATCCAAGGAAAAGGAAGACATACAAGATAAACCATGGCTCCGAAACCTGCAACACAAACTACAAAGTTACCAAAAGGGAAGTATGAAACACATAATTTGATTTAAAAGATAAATTTTAGTCTACAAAAGATGGTGATTATAAATTAGAAATGACATATTATATTGTCAGATTGTCGATCTAAATTATTATTAATTAAATTTTCATCATAATATACAATTTTAAAGAAATCCCTGACAGAAATGGATGTATGTTACCTTAGGAAAGATGGTGATGCCATTGAGGAGAGCTAGTTGGGGGAGGAAAGCATACACTGAGACTGGAATTGACCAAATGGGCCAGAATGCATAGTGAGCATATGAAAGGCCCATCAAAGGGCCCATGGCCTTAATGCCGAATGTAATTGGACAATATTTAGAGAAAGCAACCTCAAGGAGGCCTATGGACCATCGCTTGGTTTGATTGAGCACATCAACAAGGTTGATTGGGGCATCTCCATAAAATGCTGCCCTAGTAGGATTGCAGAGTACAGCTTTCCATCCTTCACATTGCATACGATAACCAGTGTAGTAGTCCTCCACCAGAGAGCCGTATCTCACACCAATCTACACATTTTAAGACCATTTAACTACATCATTACGACTCAAGTGAGATCGCACATCTCGTACATTTCTTAAAATATGGTTCATCTAGCATTGCTCTAAATGATAAGAGTACATATGCATTGTAAATACAAAAATACATATCTCAATGAATTAACTTGGTTTACCTTCAATCCCCAATCGGTATTTGTTTCATAATTGCAAGCAGCGACACGATGTGCCAATTCAAGAACCTCCGGAGATTGAATGAGCTTGTCTACCACCTTATCTGGGGCTAACTCAGGAATCTCCGGTGATAACAACTGCGACGGACCTCCGAAGAAGCCTCTTCTATTGAAAAAGCATCCTGTTCCGACATAATTTGGCCCCGAATATCCATCCATTCCCTCGGAATTAATCACAAACAAATTTTTGTGTTCACAGCCATATATGTCATCTTTATTAATTCCGCGAAATCGCTGCGGAAATTGCACATATCCTAGTATGGATCGGAGTTTAGGGTCCGAGAAGTAGCATAGTGCTCGAGAAGGTGTTTTTGGGTCATTTGAGTACATGTCACAGTCTAGGGTTAAGACTACTGGAGCATTGCTCATGGCAGCTGAAACTCGAATCTTGGCAGTAGTACATATACAAAAACCAAACAGATAATTCAATTCAATATGTATGCAGTTGAACAATATACACAGTAAACTAGTAAAGGAAGGATAAAAAATGGAGCTTACAAGAACATTAAGGGCACCAGCTTTAAAATTATGGTCTGCTTTGCTGCCCTTTTCTCTAGAAACATATATGAGGTTTGGCATGACATAATCACTTATATCCTTGTCTTTGCTACTGTCCAATAAAACCTGCTCATAACCAATTGTGTAACAAAGTTAGTTATGATGTTATATTGATGATTTACACTGTTTAAGCTAAAAATTTACCTGGATGATTGTGGGATGATCTCGCCGGGTAAATCCATCGGTCCATTTGATAAATGCCTGTCTTTCCCGTTCTCCGGCTATATATTCACCGTCTACTTTGCCTCTCTCGATTACGTTGTTCACTCTCACTTTCATGGCTTGGTACATAATCTGTAACATGATTTAGATCACAAAATATGACACTACTGCCATAAGAATGAGACTCGCATACTGTTGTTTTTTTTTCCTATGAGGATTGGAATGAAACAGTTACACACTAGCTGTTGAATGTTTATTTGACCTTTGATAAGATTTTTGTATCGCATCAGACTAAGCTGGTTTTGTCCAATACCTATAATTCTATCAACTATCAATCTCCAATCTCTACCATTTCTTATCTTCTCGGATGCTGGGCGCCTCGGCGTGGGTGTCTCTGGTGCTTGGGTTTTCTATATAGCTTTCGAATCTTATTCGATCAACTCAGGTACATGTAGGGTTGTTTATGGCAGTGAGATGTATACAATACACATAAGTCCGACTTAGGTACATCTAGGTCATGAATTTGTGACAGAAATTTTCACCAACCCTAGTTTGAGCAAGTCGGTGTAACACTGTAACTTTATGTGTGCATGCATGGATGGTTAAATAAAAGAAAAACACAAAGCTTGTGTAAATGTTTTGTTACCTTAATTTTCTCAGCCACAGAGAACGGTCTAGAGTGATCCATTTCGAAGAAAGCTTCTGGACACCTTTCCACTATGTTGTTCTCCCTGCAGAAAGGTAACCAGTGCCTTGCAAACTTTGCAGCCTCCATGAACGCAAACAGAGTCAGAGCCGATCCTCCGTCGTCGGAAACGTACACCGACACCTTCCCCGTCGGATAATCGTAGGCCATCGCCGACAACGCCGTGTTCACAACGTTCATCGGAGGCTCCTTGTGAGGATCCGCAGTGCATATGAACACATCAAGCGCAGGGAAGTCGGAATGTTTTCGAAGAACCCTTTCGAGGGTTTCAGGGTGTTCTTTGCGGTAGAGGGGATTCATTCGGAAAGCTTGCGTGGTGATGTTCATGAAAGCGAGGATGGAGTCGGAGATGAAGAGGGTGAGGGTGATGAGGAAGGATGTTAGAGTTGTGGAGTGGAGGAGGGAGTGTGTGTGGTGATAGAGTAGGGCTAGGATGGCGCAGAAGTAAATCAGAGCCCAGATGCGGTTGAAGGGGGTACGAAGAGAACGTTTGTAGGTGTGAAGAGGAAGGTCGTCCGTGGCGGCGGACATGGTGGTGGTGTACTACTGCAACCTCTTTGAGCTTCCAAAGTTATATATTCTGGTGATGCTATGTGAGAGTGGGAATCAGATATCAGGTTATACTGGTATTATATAGATTCTACGCATCATCATACTATTTGCATCTCTCGGTCATACATAGATGTATAATAAAAAAATCTCATTATCAACATCCAAGTTAGTAATTGGTGTTGTAGAGTGAAGTATGGAGACACTCAACTTCTTTAATGCCTTTAATTTTTGATCCAGTCAAATTAAGTGTTTATAGTAAGAGAATATCTTCTTCAATCTCGAGTCTTCATTTTTATGTTGAAAACATTTAAACCATCTTTTTCGTTTTCAATTTTATTAACATTGGTATATATGTATGATAGTAACAATTTATACGGATCAAATATTAAATATTAGTAGCTCGATTTACATTTACACATGTCACTGTTTTCATAATGTATATGCAAGGTAGTGTTGTCACTTTGTGTAATTACCCGGATATGTTGATATCTATAGTGATTTTATGGAACTCACGCATACCTAGATGATAAAGAACTAGGTCGATCCTTGATCATATAAATGTGCATCGATATGTAACACAACTCTAGCTATTAGTCAATGTTGAACTTCAACTATTAGTCAAGGTTGACTGTCAAGAAGTACGGCTTAAAACTAGCATGTCAAATGCATATCTCTATCCCACTCTCTGTCTCTCTATGGACCATATGAGAACTACGACAGATCTTTGTAAATTGAGAACGGCAGATCCCCGATCCCCAAGTTTTCTGTATGCAGCATTATTATTATTATTATTATTATTATTATCAACATCACCATTACGTTTGGATCCTTCTAGTTCATCAGAAATGGCATCAAGAAAAGACACTCCAATGAGTCCAGTCACCAATTCATTATATGAAAAGGGATTTTCATATACACTCAATTTTAAAGAGTGATTTTAAATAAAGTCTAAAATAATATTTATTTTAAATAGACATCTAAAATGTTTTAATTATAATACTGTTATATTTTTTCTAAATTTTACACAATTACCACAACTCAATTATAACATATAAACACCAATTGATACTGTTTTAAATAAGTTGATTATGATTTTTTTCTAACACTAACATTTTTCAATCAATTTGCAAGAATTATGCAATAATCTTTATTTTTAGGAAAACTGTCATCTAGGTGAAATGATTTATTTTTTCATTTTGTGATCTATACATAAGGTAGAATATAATATAAATAAGATATCTGATTATTAAAGTAAAATGACAAAAATATAAATCCTATACCCTAAACTCTAAAATTGAGAAAAATATCAAATTTAGTTTTTTACAGTCTAGAGGGCAAATAAAAAAAATTTAAAATAATGAAGAAAACTATTAATTATAGACATTGTCTATATGAGACGTTTGGTATGTGGAGTGAGTGTATAACAAAAGAAAAATATATATAATTTTATCTTAAAATAAAGGTCTAGTAATTAATTTTTTTCTGAAAATTAACCTCCTTTTGGTGCTCAAGCAAGTACTAGTGGAAGCTAGTGTCGTCACATACATTTTTAGTCAAGCACATGATTGACAATGCATACAGCAAATGAAAGAATACATTAATGTGGTCCGGAATTACAATTTGTAGTTCTGGTTATCTGATCGCCAATATCTATATAAAAGAATTTGTCTGGTATGCAGATTGGTATGAATTTTTTAAATATATTTACCCAAAAATTAACCATGTATATATATCATCTGCATAGCATAATTTTCCGGTAAAAACGTTTGTCAAAGACTCAAGACAGGCCTTAAAAGATTTTTCATATCCAGTATTGATGCCAGTCGAACCCTTGACCACTAGTATGCTAACTCTCACAACCAACCACTAAGCTGCAAGGCAGACCGACACTACCTTGAGGGTATCTGATCCACCATCACTCAAGAAGAAAATAGAGTGAAAGCTTTTGTGAACCTATGCTCTCAGTTACATTATGTGTAGCAATAATAGTGTCAGAGACTGAGACTAGTTGCAGGTGGCCCTGCAGCCTCAGTAATTTGTAGAAGACGACCGGGAACTGTGCATGATAGCAATCTGAGAGGAATAATGTTGTTGTTTTCATTGTCCACTATTCCACACCACCAATGGACCAAGTTACCAATTACACAAGAACTAATTATACGTAATTACCTAATCAAAACATGTGTAACAACAATTTGTATACGTTACGTTCCAAAAGATAAACTAGATTATGGGACCTTTCTTGTCTTTCATTTTCAAGGTGGCATGGCGGCAGCACCTGTCGAATTTCCCAAATTTATAAGGAAAACGAATGTGATAACGAAAGAAGAAGCATCTCAGAATGTTTCATAGAAATTTTACCCAAATTGTATTGCTAGACAAGGGTTGGCTATTTCTGTCACATCCTGCATCAATTTTCCATGCTCAGATTCAAATGTTCACTAGGAAGTGAACTTCTGAGAAGAGCAGTCTCAAAATTTACATCTTGAGTTGAACACAAGCTGATCAACCTTTGGATCCCTAAAGCCAACTGCCCAAAGCATGAAAGGTCGGTATATGATGCTGACCTTATAGACAATGGCTTTCTTTCTTCCTATTTGGGGAAATGAGATGGTGAGTGTGGCTTTTGGTGAGAGCTGGAGTTACAAACTCCGATCTCACATGTACAGGTGAGATGCTCTTACCCACTATGCCGGTAAGTTCCCAGATACATCATACTCCGGCGATGCTTGCCGAGAAGGCAATGGCTAACCCATTGAATGGCATCCAATAGGTATGCCAGTCAAGGTTTTTGAGCTTGAGCATGTCACTCATAGGACTGAGTTTAGGACTGGACTTGGGCCTTAGCAAATGCTTCATCTAGCCCAATGCAAACCACAATCAAATGCAGTTTTATGAGGCACCACCAAACACAAGAAAAAAGCTTTCAGAGAAAAAAACAAATAGCACTGATTTATAATAATCATTCTTAAAACTAATGCAGCAACAGAAACGATACATACTGCCACTCACTAAAAGACCAAGATTAAAAACTGCTACAGTACCAAATATTTACAAGAACATGGAACAAAAGACTCCAACCCACCACAAACAGCTTTAAATATACACAGATTCTGATCCTACCGGCTATCCAACAGACGATGCATTACTCTTCAGTTACCCAGTCAAATGCCTCTTCTAGTTAGCCCTAAATAGGCGAGCTACTAATTAGCCGGTGTCCTCTTCTTCCAACTTCAGACTTCTTCTTTTGCCCAAAATTAAGTCTCCTCCAACAACAAACTAACAAAGAGCATGCCCCGAAACGAAAACAGACAAAAGAGATGAAGAATTAGAACCAGATGTTAATCCAAACTTGTTACTGTCCCTTCAACTTCTAGTGAAGTCATACTAAGCCGTTTTCTCCCCGCACTAATTTTCTTCACGTCCTGACTTGAACATATAAAGATTCTTCTCACCATGTTACAGAATTCCCTGCAAAAAAAATGACGAATGAATCACTAAATCTAACCAAAGGGACACCTACTAAAAATTTCCAAACATAAGCCATTTATGATATGTTGTGATAATGAATACTCACAACCAGGGGTCGTCACCGGCAAGCATCATGTCTCCTTCATCATCAGTGAATACAATTTCCCACTTGTTACGTGGGCCGATCTGTCCCTTGATATCGAACATCTCCTCCAGTTCAACTATAAGTTGATCATACCCCTCAAGCATTGTCAAGTCCACTGCTCGACCAACAGCTATTCCCTGCATTTGAACCTGTTGGCATGCCATAAATAAGAAATTTGTAATCCACATGTAGTTAGTGAAAATGCAAAAAAGACCAAAAGCACATTACTGAGCACCTTGACACGACTCCTAGTGGATGCAAAGCTACTCTGCTTGCTCAGTGTCTCTTTCGGTGATACTTGAAACTGAGCTTTGCTTTCTTTAGAAGCCTTTGAAAGGTCAGATTTCTGGTCAGACCCAGCTTCCACTGAGATACTAACTTGTCCTTCAGGGGTTCCAGTAGGTGCAATAATTGGTTGTGGGGGTGGCTTCTCCACTGAATGGGCGCTCTTATGATTACTGCTGAAATCTACACCAAAAATTAGGCAACCAGCAGCCGTCTCAGTTTTTTTACTCTTTTCAACATGGTCCAGCATCAAGTCATTTTTAGGCTTCGATGAAGTTGGAGTTGAATGTCCAGAGAAAAGTGGCCAAGCAGGACCACTTTTACTATCATCCACCGTAGGAGAAGAAAACCAGCCCCCATCAGTCTGACTCCTCGAGATACAGCTGCTAATGCTGATAATGTCTGCCTGCTGATGATTCAATGCAACATGATCTTCACTTCTCTGGCCCTCAGCAGCACCACTCAATTGTGTGACGTCATGCCATGTTATTGAACTCGCAGTATCTAAATCCCAACAACAAAAAGGCATACATTGACACTTTTTAAATCCTAGGCAGTGAACGGAAGAAAAAAAAGATGTTGAGACGTATAAAGTTGTTACCTGGAGCTGGGGTTTCAGGGATTAGACGAGGCCTTTTGCTCTTCAAGACAGTGGATTGAGAAAGGCTCGCAGGTATGGAAGCCACATAAGGTTCTATCTCCCAGGGCGAGACCCTGTCAGGTCTGGGAATGGACGCAGACTCATCCCATTGAACCTGGGATCAAGTTAATGTTAGAATTCTCATTTTAGATAAAGTACAGAAGGGAGAGGTAGGAGCAGAATGGGCTAGTAAATAGTAAAAATTTGATTTATTCTTTGGTCTTAGGTTTGGGACTCAGGTACCTTACGGTCTCTAATATAAGGTTAGTGGTGGTATTACATTATTGATATTGTAATTCATTCGTTAGTTCATTCAGCAACAGCGACAGAGGAACAAGATTACAACAAGGGCAAGTAACCAAGTAGAAGAATTTACTTTAAGAGATCGCCATTTTGAATCTGCCCATTGAGGAGATATATCCTCAAGACCAATTATAGTGCCTGAAAATCTGAATATTTAAAGGGTACATAAGAAAAATACATTCGAAGCTCATCATTAAGGAAAACCCAAATAATAATAAAACAAAAAATCTACAGAAGTCCAGTGTGCTACCTTCTCTCTGGAGCATCCTCCCCCTCAAACCTCATCGGGAATCTCATCCCAACCGAGAACTTATCGTTCACAGCCTCCAAATACTTATTCAAACTAACAATGAACTGACTCGTCCTGTAAATTTAGAAGGAAAACGTGAAACAATTCAAATAAATCCTTTCAGGATAATACAAATTTTAACACAGAAATAATCTCAAGGTCATCAGAGATATAATAATATGTCAAACCTTGGCTTATAATACACTACAAAGAGTGTCTGGGTTGCAACAGCATGCGAGGCAGTAGCAAGCACCCCTACATGCATGCTTTGACTTGAGATCACAGATGATGGCATGCTGCTCTGTTGACGAGCAACACGCCTAATTCCAACCCGTAAGTCCCCGTTGTCGCCTCTGCGGAAGCAATTTTTTGCATACATTAATATTTGTTGCATTGAAAATAATGAACATTAATGTCCCATTGGCATCTTGATTTCCAGCCCAAGTGGTGTTAGTTGCGGTCAAGTGATGAAAGAAAAAATATATCAGATAGAAAGGAAAGCGGTATATACCTGAGAAATACAAAGGAATCCCCGGCACTTAACCTCTTAGAAGTAACAAAAACACTCCATCCTGTTGTGAGCAAGTGTCTCCGTGGTTGACCTGTTCAGTTAATCACAGATCCAGGAACTATGAGTGCGAATTGACATCCAAAACATATAATTACATATAAACAGTCTCTTATCATTGTGGTATAATTATAGATTAGAGACATGTCTAAGGGTGCAAAGTAGATGAGGTAGGTCACCTCTGAAAATGTGCTTAAATCGCCACTCATAACCATGAAGATCCTTGGCAACCAATTCCTGAGTTGGGGTTGCCTGAGTCATGTCCTGGAAAGGAAGACATGACAGGTGATGATAGGATCCATACACAGAGATAAACATCAAGGACATAGTAGACATTAAAGCTATTTCACAACAAAAAGGTAGAATCTGGAATGAAAAAAATACCAGTGGAGGAAGGCATTCAGTAGCGTGTTTGCGCAAAACAGAAAACCCACCATGAGTACTCGTATCCGATGCAGTAAGAACCTTGCAGAATGAGTAGACCTTCGGTCTTTCAGGTTCAGAAAGACACTCATCGGGATCAGGACTGGTAGGTTCCGTGAATTGCTACACGTACAAATACTAAACTATTAGAAAATTAACTTCAAATATTCAAGCAGTTAAAAGAAGATGGAAGCTCAATTGGTTCTTACATTTGCTTCAGGAATTAAAGTAATTTGCGCATAAACCTCGTCTGTATCTTGTTCAGCCTAAAATTCCAGAAGAAAAGAATCGGTCAGTTTCTAACAAAGCATCAAAGGATCCAGCAGATCTGCCTTTCTATTTTTCAGTCCAAATGTTTGACCAGAACAATCCATCAGTGTCTCAGTAACCAAACACAGAATGTTTCTCGAAACGAACAGAAGAGAAGGAGGAAATACCAGCAGCTGAACATGCATGACTTGACAGAGAATCTTCGACCGGAGATTAAACCGAGGAATCACCTGATTCACTTCCGGATTTGCTGCTGTTGATGCCTCTAACTACACATTCACAAATAGAAAGCAAAAAATAGCAAAACAGTTGTCAATTTCAACCCAATAAAACACTCCTAAAACAGAAACAAAAAATCAACAGGAAGAAGAAGAAGAACACACACTTGCTCCATGTGGCCTTGTGGAAAGTAGTAGACTCTCTCCTTTAGGCGAGGAACTTCCACCAGTGGGCCCGCACAGGCCTTCCATAGCTCCGGATACAGAACATCTCCTCCTGCAAAAATAATCAAAATCAATCACCGAAAACACTCGAATTCGGAACAGGATGAGCTGAAACCAAACCTTTATCGGGAATATTCGGCTGCGAATAACACCCTGCCTGATGCGCCATTAACAAAATCCGAACAAAATATTCTCTAAAACTTCGGGTTTTGTGTGAGAAACTCTTTCAGAAAATTGAGCTCATATAATAACTTGTTGGCATCACACATGCTATATAAAATATAATTTATAAAAGTAGATGAATTATTTTTAACTATGTCAAGATCTTTTATAGTTAAAATTTAATATCTTAATTGTAGTTAAGTTTGGACTGTATCAGTATAAGGATGATTCACGGATCACATTTGTCGGTGTTTGACTTGATAGAGCGAGTCCCTCTCCAATTGCGTCTTCAGTCTGTCCGCGTGCATTCTTTCACGGGTCATAGTCTTAGTTTGGTTATTTGGAGTTTGATCTGATTTTGGTTATGATGAGGCCCGAGTTCAATTTGTTTTACGTGCAGACCTAAAATTTAGGTTGCACGTTAGAGGAGTCATGGTCCTGGTCTGGTTTTTTGGAGTTTAATCTGGTTCTGGTTATCATGAGCCCCCAGTTTAGTTTGTAAATCTGTTTCACGTGCAAACCTAAAAGTTAGGTTGCACGTGAGGGAAGTGTTAAAGAAGAGAGATCATATATCAGAAAAGTGACAAATAAAATATAACTTATAAGTGGGATGCATCATTTCTAATTGTACCTAACACCTTAAGTTGGGACAGTATCGATACAAGAATGATCAACGAGTCATGCTTGTCGTTGTTTGACTTAACTAAACATGACCAGCAATAAAAGCCTCTTAATAAGCCCTTAATCCGCCTTAAATCACAAAAAAACACCACTCCACCTTCCCACACACACACTCCTCGTGTAACAATCCGGATCGAGAACCAGCCGCTACTAATTGTCGCTTCTCCGAAAACCGTTACAAAACCGCCTTTCTCTCAATTTGGGGGAATCTAGGGGAAAACACCGTAAGTATATAAGGAAATCTTAGTCATTTATAAACATGCATACGTTGAACCAACATTTCTTCGTAGTAGTGTTATCTAAACTTATGATGTATAGATACACGTCGTGTAATGAATATTCGAGATTCATCTTAGACTGTAAAATCAATTGTTTACCTTCATATGAGTAACTAACGACATTGATATTTTTTAAGGCATGTAACTTTCAGATGGATGATTCAAGTAACCTTGGTGGGAGAAGTATGGGCCGCAAAATAACGCATCCATTTATGTAACCAAATCTATTCACTGTCACTAAATAAAGGAATGTGACGAAATACATAAACAACAAACTCTCATATTGAAATTTTTTAATCAAAATTAAAATAAAAAGAGTGTCTATTGCCACCTCACAAACCATTTTGTTCATCTCACTTTCTCTTCACACCTCATTTATATATTTTTATTTGTAAATCTATTTTGTTCATCTATTTACAATACCCAAAATACTCTTTTCAATTCTACTTTGTTCACTCGTATACAATACATAAAATATATTTTCCTCAACTCCTTTTTATTCACCATACATTCTCTCTTTCATAACTCCTTATTTCTGAGTTTTTTGAACTAATCTATGTTGTTCATAAATACGGTAGTTGTCCCTGAGAATTTATATACAAAATTAACATCAGAAATAATGAGTAAAAGGGTCGACGAAACATCAACAAAGAAAAAGAAAAAAATAAAGAAATACAAACAGTTTATATCATCTTCAGATTGAATGCTAGTGTCTTCAAACTCTATAGAGTGATCAAATATGATAAATTTGGGTTAGGAGTTAAGAAATATGTGTTTATCCAAAACAAAAGGATAAAAAATAATAATTTGTAACAACTTAATGTCTTTTGCTGTAATTTTATATCAGAATATTTTTATCTTCTAATAAACCAACAAAATGTGTGATGAACATAATAATTTATGAGGTAAAAATAGACGTACCCAATAAAAACAAAAGACGAATTAAAATGTAGAATTCGATAATAATAATGAATTGCAAATAAAACAATGAACGGAATTGAAAATAGAAACCAATAATGCATGTTACGTCAGCTCGGAGGTTGCTTTACCTCTTCCCATCTCGGAAGAACAATGAAAAAAGATAATGAAGGATTAGTTTAAACCCAACTTGGTTTGATATAATTTAGTACTCCGTTCTAGTCTAAGTAGTCTCTCTACTTTGCATCTTTTAACAACTTAAGCAACTCTCTCTCTCTCCCCCCTAACACGAATAAATCTATCTTATACGAATTATGATTATCAAATCCAATATGCCTTCCACAAGCTCTAGCTACTTTATATGCTTCTCTCTTGTTCACTAGTTAATTTAATCTAAATCAATCCTTTCTTTGTTAATGCCACACATAAGGTAATGCTAAGCTTCTTACTTTCCCCCTATCTTTTTAGGGTAATATACAACTATGTTTGCTTTTGGTCCAAGTGGTAAATTGATGTGGCAAAGCCTTGTACATATACTTCTGTTTTAAATGTCAACCTTGATCTACATAAGTTGATCCAAGTGTGTAATGATTGATTATAATGGCCTATGAACCTTTCAACCAATTTACTAATTTAGAATACTTGGTTACTAATTTTTTTGAGTAAATTTCTATTTAGTTGGGTTTTATTGCCATTCTAATAAAAACATTATTTATCCATTTCGATTAATTTAAACACAATTACAATTTTATCCTAACCTAGTTATGTTTTACCTCACTGATGTGACTCGTCGGAGTCCAGGTCGCCGGTGACCGGTGAGGCTTTGGTAAAGTGTTCACTCTCTTACACTCTTTTCTCTAAGATTGTATAAGATTTAAGGGTAAAAATGTATTGAAAAATATTATTTTAATATGATTTTAATGACGATTTGTGTATTTGAGCACAAATAAGTGTAAATTTCATTTAATTAGGTTTCAAACTCTTATTTTTATTGAAATAAGGTTTGACATTTATTTTTCTGTGCAAATGGTCATTAGCCCAAATTTTTTTGCATGCATTTAGGTGCAACTGAACCTTGCAACTAGGGCTGCCATTTGGTTTGGTAAATACCAAACCGACAGAATATTTTAATAATCTGAAACTTGGTAACCAAAATCGAAATAACCGAAACCGAAAAATATTGAAAAAGTTGGTTTGGTTTTTGGTAAATACCGAATTTACCGAAATGTTAGTTATTTAAACAATTATATTTGCAAATAAGGTTAACAATTTTGATCTGAGCACACACATTTCCTAAAATATGTAATTTTTCTACCTTAGCCGTATTTCACTATACTGATCATATCTTATTTCACATGAGTATCAAAAATTTTGCTTTCTCCATACAATTGGTTCACAAAGATCTACACTTGCAAATAACCTACTAAACAAGTAATACCACATTAATATCCATGTTATGGTTTCTAACACTGAAATTTATAAAATCAAAATTTGTTCGTTCGATTCAGTCAGCATACTTAAATAAGACTATGGAACAAATTTCACATATTTTCGATAATGTTTAGAACTTAATAAATGCGTTCAACCTTAATATGATATCACTTATTACACAAAAACGCTATTATTTAGTCATTTATGTCTTATTTTGATCAATACTTCCGCTCATAGCCTCTCGTATGAATGAGAAGGGTGCTTCTGTGTAAAAATATTAGAAAATTTACATCCTAATGATATGGCTCCCCATAGGGAATCATAAGAATAAATAATGTTGACTGATTTGATCAAGACCTAAACGTTACAGGCACTATGTGATTTTTCTACCATAGTTATTTTTCATCATATTGATCATCCTATTTAATAATATTTTCAAAAATTTTGCATCATCTATACGGTTGGTTCACAAAGATGTACACTTGTATATAATTAACCTACTAAACAAGTTACACCATATTAGTAGGCACGTCATGGTGTCAATGACTATATTTTCAAAAAAAAATTGCTTCCTCTATGGTTTTGTTATATTCAGAAAATATTTTTATTGTAAAGTTTGGTAATACCAAAAACCGAAATACCGAATTTGGTAAGATTTATCTCATACCGAAAAAAGTTGGTTGGTTTTTGGTAATCATATTTCATTACCGAAGACTTTAGTTTTGAAGTTGGTAACACCCATTACCGATTCGAACAGACCGAATGACAGACCTACTTGCAACTAATATGCAATTTCAGCATATTATTTGATCAACTCACCCACATGACACTACCATGTATATATGCAAACGTCTTTAACAAAATTGTAACCCAAAAAACTAGTCAGTGTTTCAAACACTGAAGATGATGACATGTGATAACTCTAGGATGAAGAAGATATTCTCTTATTATGAGCGTTGAATATGATCGAATTAAAAATAAAATGGATAGAGGAAGGAATTGTGGTGTACCGTACGACAATATACTTTTGAAGTGGTATTAGGAGTCGAAGTGGCATTAAGACACGGTGTACTTTTGTTTATCCAATACTACATGGTTGATGAGGTTGATTATCTATTAATATGAATCAAAATTCCACAATTGCATATTTCTTTTTGAAAATAAATGGGATTAGAGGGTCAAGAAAGGGACAGAGTGTGTATCTTTCTTTTTTCCCACCACCACCCCCTCAAACCTGGAATGCTCTTCATTATTTGTCACTATAATAATTGACTAAAAATTTAAAAGAAAACAAAAGCAATCTGATGCTATCTCTCAATTTTTTTAATTTTTTTTAATTATAATTGAAATTACATCTTGCTAATTTTAGTGTTTGAAACTTTGAATAAGACATGTTACTAACATAAAAGACTGTATTTTTGTCAAGAGGTAGGAAGAGAGAAGGTGCCAAGATTGGTGGGGTTTGTGGTACACCCCATATGGAGACCAGTTTGGTTGCAGTTCCTTGGCTCCACTCACAATCTACACAGTTAGAATGAATTAATCCAAAATTTTTACAATTCACACACAAATGAAATGAAGGAAAAATGATGAAAATTCTTCTATTATGTTAACTAAATATTTATTTAAAAAATTAACTGTTAATAATTAGATTTAGATTTTATTTAAAAAATAGATATAGTATTATAAATGCAATCTAATGTTTAATTTAAATTGATTTACATGTATCATCATACATTGAATATTCTCCGAAAAAAAGGGAACAAAATGAGAAAATTTGAGGGAGACTTGGGGTGGGGTAGCATACCTAAATTTCTTAAATTCAATTAAGGTTTGGTTTAATTATGGATAACTAGTAAACAAATAAATAAAGTTTTGGGGTTGGGATTCATCATTCATGTGATGACGTGAGACAATTATGGGCCATTGCCAATAGGAAGTTTTTGAGGTCGTGGCCTCTGGGTAGAGGACTACCCTATTTGTCCAATGTATGTGTGAATGGTGATAAACACATCAATGATACACAAATACCCATGTCTTCAAATTTTGCATTCTTTTAAATAAAATTTCATTCAATAAAATACAACTAACTGACCGATTTTTAAGCCATGCAACATGTGTTCTTAAATAAAATGAAATTTCATTTAATAAAATGTAACAAACAGAGCAATGCAACATGTGACCTCAAATAAAAATATATACCTTTACATAATATAAAGATAGATATGTGCATAAAATTATACATATTGGCTAAAGATTTTTTTTTTCAACACAAACTAGGTTCAAGTCTTCTTGTGACCCTCCTATTTTTTCGACGTTTTTTTTCTCTTTTCTTGCACGCATCTATCATCTTCCTATATTCCATTATTTCCATGTCCTCGCTAAAACCAATTCCCTCTCCCTAAAAAGAAAGAAAAAGAAACCCTAATCTCTAATTTGTTTTTATCAAAGATCAAATTTCATTGAAAGTAAATTGGGTATTCACAAAGATGATCTCAGATTTTTTTTTCTTTGATGTTAATTTCTTTTTTCTTTTTAAACTGTTCTATTGTTCTTCTTTGTTTGTTCTTATCGATACCTTTGTTCTTTCTTTCAGATTTAATTTGTTATGTATGATGTATCTAAGTATGTTATTGTATACCTATTACTCTATTAGTCTATTGTTATTCAAAATTGAAATCATATGATATTAGGAGAGTTCAATTTACAATAGAGAATAAAGTGTATATTTCATATGGTGATATGGAAGAGATGAGGACTGCTATTGAACATTTATCTACTCTATATTTTTGTGATTCAATTACACATTGAATCATAGATTGTTTTTTGTCTTTATTCAAATCAATAGAATGCCTCCCAGTAGGAGGTTTGATTCTGGCCATACCAAACGCCCAAAATATGGATATTCGACTAACATTCATACTTCCATTTTATTTTGAAACTCAGTCGAGTACTTGTTGCAGATGACATAATGAACATCTCTCTCTCTTGTTGTAGATGGAAGACTATGTCTCTGTTCTTTTGATTTTGGTTTGTTCAACTCAGAAATTGAATCTTCCAGCATTTCATCTCTAAAAAATGAGTACTTTTGACTTTGACTTCAAAAACCACAAAGGTATACGAAGCTATTGGTCATTAAGTTTTTAGGTTCATTCGAACTTAAGTACAAGTTTTTTGCTTGGCTAGTTTGACTAATATTGAATTTGCAAAATGATATTATAGTTTATGAAATGTAATCCAACATGTTTGATGTAATGCAAATCTTTCTAGCAATGTACTTTTTATATGGATCATATGCATGTTGTGTTCATATATATTATAATCATAGAAGTCCATTTCTATTAGGAATATAACTTACACACAAAAGGCCTCATTTTAGAGTTTGCACAAGGCCTCCTATTACTCAGGACCGGCCCTGTAACTACACAACTTTCACAGTACTTGACAAGCGATTACAACTATGAGCAACTAACTCCAGTCTCAACCATAAGGGAGGATTGCCTGGATTTTTATGGGTAGGAAAACCAATATCAAGTTGGTATGTTGTTTTGTTTACTTTTGGAATGATTTTAGCATAGTCACCGCTTAAGAACCTACTTCTTTCAACTATCTTGAACCGTGCCCAGCGAACCTAAACCAAGATCAGTCAACCCCGAATCTTCAATTCGGTCTTGGATTGACCTAGACCACACCGAGATCGACGATTTGAGCACAAAAGCCGAAAAACCAACCCGGTCTTTACAACTGAAATCTGATCCCACACGAACCATAAACACGTCGCACCAACCACCACGCCAAATGACATAGTTATCAGGCGCTACAACTGGCCGTCAACTAAGCCATCGATGTCAATTAAGTTTCAAGTTTTTATAGTCACTCCAAAGATCTCAAAGGCTATGTCACGCCTCGACCCAAGTTTACTTTCTTAAACCTGAGTTAGGACGTACGAGACCCATCCCAAGAGAGATTTACTCGAAATCCCCCTTGAGAAAGGATAACCCTCTTTCCAAATCGAATTTAAACAGTCCAAACGGTGCAGGAATAGACCTCACCGCCGGAGGTTATCCCGATTCCCGTATTTGGATCTCAAACCATTTATTTGGAGGACCTAAGGTTTTTAATAATAAATGTGACTGCACCCGAATCTCGGTCAGGCTGCCTACGTACCTTGTCCTTAGGGATCAAGCCACACGTAGCTCTTGTTTAAGTAACGCCCTAACCGAGCGAACCCCGCTTTTCTAATTATCAGTCGATCTATTAATACGGATAGCTTAAGCTCATCCTAAACCGGAGGTTAAACTCTCCGCTGACGTATCCACCGTCCAACTACCTATCGGGCTTAACTTTAACATTTAACCAAACTCATAAACCACAAACACACATATAAATATAGCATACAAGCGTCCACGAAAATAACCAATCCTCTATGGGTAGTATTGTCAATTCAGCAAAAATGGCAGTTTGGTATTTATGCTCAGCCACCAGGGGCATTTCTAGAATTTCATTCTCTAGGGGCAGCCCTGTAATTAACTAACACTAACATGGGCAATACTGTCTTTTTAACATCATGGGTAGTCCCGTAATTAAACATATTGACTCGATTCGGCTGAATGTCGCACTAAACGACAACCGGAACCGGCAAAATATTTATCCACTCGCTCGTATCGATGAGTACATGATCTTGGGACAACTCACTGCCCCAGAGAATGTCAGACGCGCCGCCACAGGCGGCTGTGCGTGGGCCCCACGTGCCACCACCCTCAAACTGGTTAACTTCACCCAAAAACCACCTACAAGCAACCACAACAACCCTAGGAAGCCTATAGGAGTAACCATAACTCCTAGAACTGTCGGACGTGCCCACACGAGCAGCCACAGCCGGCGGCGCATGGGCGTCACGCACCTCCATCAAAAACACAGAATTTCAAGAAGCTGAAAACATGAAAGTTGTAGATCACGGTAAGGGGAGCAACTTTAATACCTGGGGTTTTGATCAACTCGGCCGGAAAGTGGCCCAAAACCGCCTCGAAAGGGATGCCTCCTCCTCAGCCGCTCCTGTCGCCGTATTGATCTTCGATGCCACCAGAGGTCCGCCTAGAACGTCTTGGGCGTCCTTTCTGGAATGGTTTCGTGCCTCCTCGTCGCCCCACATCGGAGAACCAGTCGGGTCGAGAACCGGGTCTCGACACCGTACTGTGCAAGCTCGGAGGCGTTGATCCAGGCCGAACTGGACCACATCACCACCACGGGGAGGCTCGCACGGAGGAGAGGAAGAGATCCCGACCGGTGGCCGGAGCTCGTCGCAAAATTCAGGTCAGGTGGGGTCGGCCGGGTTCGGTTGGGTCAGTTCAAATTTTCGGATAGTGAGGGGAACGCGCGCATGTGGAAAGAGAAAGGAAATGAGTTATTTCCTTTTTAGAAACCTATCCTTTCTATTTATATACTTTCTAAAGACGGAAATCCAACTTCCGTTGACCATAACTTCTTCACACGGTATCTGATTCACACATGCTGCGTGTCCACAGACTCATATAGTCGAGCACTCCAACTCTCGTGAAGGAAGTTTTCAGAGAAACTCGACGTAGTAAAAAGTCAACCTTTGACCCCTCCAAATAAGTCGTTTCCACGCGTCCTTTAACTTCGAACCCTTCGGCACTTTTTCCGAAGGTACGAATACGTTTCAATACCACTAAAATTTCCAAATTTTACACTCATTAATACTTTGAGAAAATTGACAGCGCAGTTGCAACCCTCTGTAACCCGCCTAATCCCGGTAAAAAAGTAAATTTCGGGACGGGGTGTTACAGACTAACTCTTAGATTTTGAGTTTTTTTGAGTCACTTTGAATCTCTAAAAAAATTCTATGATTGTTTGGCCCACAATGGCGACATTGCGTTCGGAATGAAATTGGTTTCTCTGCTTGGATGGTTTAAAACCATTGGATTGAGTACAATGTGGATGGTCTCGTGATGTCATCTTTATTCAATCTATTGATTTTAAATCATCCAAGTAAATTCAAACAATAAAAATTTAAGTAAAGAAACCGGATCCGTTCAAAATTCCTTTCTTCTCCTTCTTCGTTTGGACTTTGGACCATATTTTGTCTGTATTTTTGTAGGCCAGAAATGATAGTAGCACTATAACATTCGTCCAACCTAATGGACCAACCTCTTTCACTAGACAAAACCCTAAATCATTACTCTTTAGTCCAGCAAGCTTGAAATTTACAGGACCATGTATCCAAAAAAAATTGCAGGACCCCATTCTGCTTTTATAGTACTCATGTACACGGGGGACCTTATCAAACAAGCATTCAAATTATCTACAAAATTGGATCGGAGCATGAGATTTGTTCTAAAGCTGATACGCGACGGGTAAATTCATATCACAATATTTTTTAAACCCCTAAACCTGAGAAATCGACCTCCAAACTTGATTTTGGTTAATGATGATCTGAAAGTGATAAATGATCTCATGTTCTTCCATTTATTTATGCAATCTTCCTCAGCTCAATATATTAAGCACGCCTAGTCTAAAGCAGCCACAACATGAGTTGGTAGATGGTGAAACTAAGGACTACTTGTTTAATCAAGCAAATCCCATGAACGAAAATAAACAAACATATAAAACTTAATAATTAAGATTCATCCAAATTAAAATTCCCAACACATATTTGGAAAAATAAGTCATGTTAGTACTATAAGATTGGTCGACCATGATTATATATATCAATGATCAAGTCAAGTAGTTTCATGTTAAACTTGTCTAATTGGTCATTCCAAACCCCTATTGGGAATGAATTATGTGCTTCAATTAGGTCCCATGGACACCTACATTAGACATTATCATAATAGACTCACTGATAAGCTTCATGGCATTTTCCAATCCCAGATGGAAAGGCCTTTATCTAAGAGCAACTGAAAAATCTGAAGAAAAAAAGTCATTTGGACTTTGGAGTGAAGAAGATTTTTAAGCAGGTTCTTAATCTAAAACCCAATCATGTAGAAGTGTATAAAACTTGAGCACTAGGTTAATACAAGGCCTACTATAATATCAAAAATTAGGGAATATACAATTGTATTCTTCCACTTACTAGTGCAAACAGAACAAAATAGTACATTTTTTTGTTATTTCCCCTGATGGAGATTATGGCAACTTTGGATTAAATCCAAAGCTGAGATCTGAAGCAAATCTCTACCATTGGTGATGTTAGCAGAAGATCTCAGAAGCATGCCCAGGAAGATGATTTTAATTCTTCAGCTTCATTATGCTTTTTCTGAAACAAGGGATATTAAATCAAAGCACTTTGAGTGTAATCCAAATTAGCTGGTATTTATATTAGTACCTAAACATGCCCATTTTCATGGTTTGTTTGTTTATTGAACGAGGAATTTTTTTAGTGTTAGCTTACCCACCAACAGTGTGAAGATGAAACATAATTAGTTGTTGAACCATGTTAATTCCCAATATCATGGTCAAATGAAGATTGATGACATAAACATAAACAAGAACTGCTCACTACCTCTAATTCCAGAAAATAACATAAAAATAAATTAAAAATCTGCTCACTTTTTTCTGCTATTCTTAGATTCTTGATTGTCCATATTCTCTAGTTCAGTCAGCATGTCACTATCCTTCTCTGAAATACAACGATATTGAGAAGAAAAACTTTCTAACATCTTATTCATCTCTTCATGGAGGTTTATATAGGAGTTTACAAGGAATACAAATGGTAACTATTAACTATAGAATAACGGAAATTAATCTGCGACATAATTACAATATATTTACATTTCTATTCTGACTCACGCTATATACATCAACCATGCCCAACTTGCCTAGTGAGTCATAGAGTGCTTTCTTGGAAACCCCTTTAGTGAGTATATCTGCAAGCTGCTCTTCAGTCGGAACAAAGAGAAAGCTAATAATTTTGGCGTCTAGCTTTTCCTTTATGAAGTGTCGATCAACCTCCACGTGTTTAGTACGATCATTTTGAACTGGATTTTGTGATATATCAATTGCAGCTTTGTTGTCACAATACAACTGCATAGCCTTTTTAGGATGAACACCCAAATCACGTAACAAATTCCTTAGCCACAACAATTCACACACTCCAGAAGCCATACCTCTGTACTCAGCTTCAGCACTGGATCGTGTCATAACATTCTGTTTCTTACTCTTCCATGTAACCAAATTACCCCCACAATGTGAAGTAACCTGATGTCGACTTATGTCTGTAATGTTTCCAGCCTAATTTGCATCTGTGAAGCCACAAACATCGAGAATATTATTGTGTTTGAAAAACATCTCCTCTTCCTGGAGCTGACTTCAAGTACCTTAAAATTCTCACAACAACATCTATGTGACTCTCGCTCGGGTTATGCATGAACTGACTCACAATGCTAACTGCATATGCAATATCTGGTCTAGTATGGGTTAAGTAAATCAAGCCCCCAACTAACCTCTGACAGCGAGCTCGATCAGTAGGTACCTGGTCTGGATATTCAACTAGACGATGGTTCTGCTCAATAGGTGTGCAATCCAACATACCAGTCTCCGTCAATAGATCGAGGATATACTTCCTCTGACACAAGTAGAACCCTTCTCTTCCCCTTGCTACCTTAATGCCTAAGAAGTACTTAAAATCACCTAAGTCCTTCATCTCAAACTCCGAGGCCAACTGCTTCTGCAACCTCTCCATTTCAATTGTATCATTTCCAGTAATTATCATATCATCGACATAAATAATCAAGGCTGTTAACTTCCACCTTGATGTTTGAGAAACAAGGTATGATCTGAATTACTTTGTTTGTAACCAATCTTACGCATGAATTGTGAAAAACGCCCAAACCACGCACGAGGTGACTGTTTGAGACCGTACAAAGATTTTCTCAATTTGCACACAAATTCACCTGGAGAACCAGCTACATACCCAGATGGAAGACTCATGTACAACTCTTCGGCTAACTATCCATACAGAAAAGCGTTCTTGACATCAAACTGTCGGAGCAACCAGTTTAAGCTAGCAGCAAAGGAAAGTAGAACCCGAATAGTATTCATTTTGGAAACTGGAGCTAATGTCTCATCATAGTCTATTCCATACGTCTGAGTGATTCCCTTTGTAACAAGACGCGCTTTATATCGATTTACTGACCAATCTGCATTGTGTTTGACAGTGAACACCCAACAACAGCCTACAGCTTTCTTGCCTTGTGGTGAATGCACAAGTTGCCATGTATCATTCTTCTACAACGCCTCCATCTCTTCCTCCATTGCCTTCCTCCATTTTGGATCCCCCAACGCATCATGCACTTTATTAGGTACTGATACAGCGGATATATGATTCACAAACGACTCATGTGACTTATATAATCTACTTGTCGACATGTAATTGGCTACTGGGTACTTTGATTTAGCATGAACAGTGGATTCATACCCTTTTGCTGGCTGACCTCTAGTAGACCTATTTGGTAACACATATTGTCTAACACTAGACTCACCATTGCTTGTACCAATGAGTTGTGAATATACCTCAAGTGAGAGATCTTCTATATCAGAGAGTTGTGGGTCGGGGGTAGAAGTAATAGTAGAAGGGATAGCTGTGTCTTTAGCTCCATCTTCAGACATTGAAATTGGTGATTCAGGTTCTGGGTGAGCCTCTACATCTAGATTATGGGAAACAACGATCTTCATTGGAGTTATAGAAGTGTTTAAGTTTTCTCCTTGTTTTTCAATTCCTCCCCCTCACCATGATACATCTCTTTGAAATAGAAACTCTCCCCCTGAAGAGATGCATCGGAGGAGGAAAAATAGCTCATATCCTCAAAGAAGGTAACATTCATGGTGACATAATACTTTCTGGTAGGTGGATGATAATACTTGTACCTTTTCTGATATCCCCCATAGCCAACAAACACACACTTAATTGCTCGAGCATCGAGTTTGAACCTTTGTTGTTTAGGGACATGAACAAAAGCAACACAACCAAAGACACAGGCATGAAGATTATGGAATGAAGGAATAGAGACATGAGATGCAAGAACCTCAAAAGGAATTTTTTCTTGAAGAACACTAGATGGAAGACGATTGATAAGATGAGCAGAAGCATGTACATCATCTCCCCAAAGATACTTAGGTATATGAGTTCTAAAAAGAATGGCACGAGCCATATTAAGTAGGTGACGATTTTTCCGTTCGGAAACTCCATTTTGTTCTGGTGTATATGGCATGTAGTTTGATGAACTATCCCATGTGCCTAGAAAAAATCTTGGAAAACGTGATTAACATATTCCCCCCATTGTCAGAACGAAGGACGTTGATGGTGCTACTGTATTGTGTTTGAACAAGAGTACGAAAAGCTTGAAAGGCTGGGAAGACTTCATCTTTGGTCCGTAAAAGAAAAACCCATGACAATCAAGTACAATCATCAATAAACAACACAAAATATCGCATACCAGACACAGTGAGTTCTCTAGAAGGTCCCCAAACATCAGAGTGAATTAACTCAAAAGGAAAAATGCTTTTATTAGAAACACTGGGAAAATAAGTAACACGATGACTCTTGGCCAAGACACGTTTCACAACGTAAAGTAGACTCATTCACACCAATGAACAAAGTAGGCATGATTTTTCTCATAAGACTAAATGATGGAAGCCCTAAGCGGCGGTGCCACAACCAAACTTCACTCAGTCTATCAAAATTTGAAATCAAAGCGATGCGGGACTGTGCTTCTGGTTTCTCCCCGCATATGTCTGATCCAGACGGAACAACCTGCCCGTTAGATACCCCCGACCGACTATCTCCCTGGCGAGAAGATCCTGAAAAACAACATACATAGGATAAAAAGTTACAGAACATTTAGACTTAGTGTTTAACTGTGGGACAGATATTAAGTGATGTGACAAGGCAGAGACATATAACACATTATCGAGCTCTAAAGAGGGAGTAACCCGAACAGATCTTGTTCCTAATACTAGAAATGCTTCACCGTTAGCATTAGTAACATGTGAGACTAGTGGGGAAAACAACTTAGTAAAATAAGACTTATCGTAAGTCATATGATCACTAGCACCAGAATTAATAATCCAAGTATCAGAAGCAACAAAGTTAGGACCTTTAGAGCCATACCAATCTTACCACGACCGGCTATAGAGGCTGTGGGAGTAGTTCCACCAGTTAAATGATGATCTTGTCCAGTCACTCCATAGAAATCTGGTTCTTGAATCAATTGAACTATAGCTGCTTTAGCTTTAGGGTGAGAATCAAGAGATTTAGGTTTGAGGTGTGGGTGTAGCTTCCAACAATATTCTCGTATATGTCTACCACCACAATAAGAACAGTGATGAGGGCGATAACAGAAACCAAGTGGAAGTCCTTGTTGATGAAGTGGAATTGGACTCTGTTGCTGAAGGGGAAGTTTTGTTTGAACAACCAGGCTAGACACTTCAACTTGTGCTTGGATGAGGCAATCCTACTGAGACTCATCCTTCAGAATGTATGTAAAAGCTGCAGTTAAGCTGGGAGGATCTGACATTCGTAGCAACTCTCCTTTAGCACTGTTATGTTTCGCATTAAGTCATCTCAAGAACACGTGAACCCTTTCGAGTTTCTTCTCCTTTTGGTACCGAGTAATATCCCCAGGGTGTTTGATCTTGCACGAACGTTTTTGATCTATTTTAGCTCATACATTCTTCAGCTTGGTGAAATACATCTATATTGGTTGTCCATTCTGTTGCATTCCAGTCACTTTACACATCAACTCATGAACCTGAATAAAGTCAGATTCATTTGTATAAAAATCTGCTAAGGTCTTCCATATCGTCTCAGCAGTTTCACATTCCTCTACCAACTGTACTACATCATCATTCATGGCCTTGAACAAGGTTCTCATCACATCTCCATCATCATCCTCCCATTTGACAAATGCATCTTCATCATCTTCACTCGAAGTTTTGGTAGTTTCGGTTACATGTCCCATCTTATGCATGCCACGAAGATGAAACAACAACTGCTTTTTCTAAATTCGGTAATTAGTACCGTTGAGTTTGGTACCTCCAAACGAACCACCATCTGAGTTTCGAACCGAGACTTCAACTTTCTGAACTTCGTTGGTTTTGGTAACCAGCTCATTTTGATTATCACCCGTCATTGAAAAGATTGAAAAGTGCAGTGGTAGAAACAATCTATCTGTTTTAGGTATACCTACACTTAGGTGGACTTCCACTGAAGTGAAAAAAAAGTCCCTAGGTACATTGAATTGAGTGTAGTGGATCGGATCTGTGGTGGCTGGGCCGGATCTAGTTTTGGACACGGGCCCAAACTAGATAAAATAAACACAGAAAAGAAAGAATAACTGCAATCGGGCCTAGTCGGACTGAACCGGGTCAAGTCAGAAACAAATGGGGCAGCCGGGTCGGGAACGCAACAGATCGACGCCGCCGGATCAGGAACGCAGCAGATCGACGCGCTGGATCGGGGAACGCAGCGGTGGGTCTAGGCTCGCAGGATACAGGCTTCGACAGCGGATCTGGGCTTGGGAAGGATGGTTGGATGGGGCAGCCGTGTCAAGGATTGCCGGCGTCCTAGACAGAAGCGGCGGTGGCGGCCTGGACACAAAGGATGGAGCAGCGGATGGATCAGCCTGTTCGAATAGCAGAAAGTGAGGGGCGATGGAGGTTTTTGAGGTCTCGGTCTCAGGTCTGCACTCTCTGTGATGAAGGTGGACCGATCTCGGGTCTTCACTCTCTGGAGATCGACAAGTCTATTGAAAAAGATAAAAATCTGCTTCCCCACAATCAAACAAATATGAACAACCACATGTAAATCCCAACAACATGGACCATACATGTTAAATAAGAAAACAATGGAGCAATCCCTACTTCAAAATCGGAGAATGTAAAAATAAAAATAAACTAGACAAGAGACAAAGAGGAAAAATTTTCTAACATCTTATTCATCTCTCCATAGAGGTTTATATAGGAGTTTACAAGGAATACAAATGGTAACTATTAACTATAGAATAACGGAAATTAATCTGCGACATAACTACAATATATTTACATTCTTATTCTGACTCACGCTAACATCTTTTTGTAAGTGAGTTTGGCTGTATTTGCAGCGGTGGGAAATGAGTAATGGGCACATTTTATAGAGGTGAGAAGAATTTTATTGAATTGTATGATAGCAAATCAATATAAACCTTAATTGTCATGGATGATGAGCTTAGTAGGATCATCTGTTGTTTCCTTATTATCATGATCAGCAAAAACAAAAGCTTTTTCAGGACCCTTGTTCTGTACAGTGTCTAAAAGATCCAAGTTATTATGGACTACGGAGCAATGGCCATTATGAGGATTTCAGCACTAAGCAAGTGCGAAAATTACTAATTAGCTTTCAAAGTCAGCATAAAGATTTTGATCAATTAATATAGTCTGGGGGCTAATACGATCCACAGATTGAAGCTGAGTGACTTCACCTGGCTACAACTTTTGATTAGAGTGGAATCAATAACACAATTTTTGGTCTCTAGCAAGTTGCTGTTTCTGCATTCTGTATCATTAAACTATAAGCTTGGAGAGTGTCATTCCATCTGTAGAGAAAAGTATAAGCTAGGCAACAAACCCATTACTCAATGATAGCTGTACACTAGAGCCATGGGTTTTTTTGTAGAAAGGAATAATTAGACTGCTTAAAATTTAGTGTTCATGATCTGAGTCAAAGGAAATGGTATTATTCGATCAGAAGACTCGAAGTCCATTTTTAGGCTGTGTTTAATTACTTGTTCTATAAGAAAGAGGTTCAACTCTAAAACCAATTGACAATACAGAGAGTAGCATAAACTCTTATAAGCTCACAGATAAGGTCTCATATTCTGGATGTGGGATAGATAATCCAACACGCCCCGCACGTGTGGCGAATCTTCATGCCTAACACGTGGACAACATTAGGGATGGCGGCCGGTAACACTAACACATGTGGAGGTGGGTAACACGCTCTGATACCATGATAAAATAGTGTGAGGTTCAGCTTCAAAACCAATTGACAATTGAGAGAGTAGCCTAAACCCTTATAAGTCTACATGTAATGTCTCATATTCCACATCGATGTTATGTATTTATTATTCAATGCAAAAAAAATCCGGTCTCATCAAAAATCATCATGATGAGATCAAATGCACATGGTGAAAGGGGCGGCATGGGCTTTGAGGACTCCTCACAGTGCACTTGATTCTCATACTAACATAGCCTCTTGTATGCTTCAGAGAAATTGGAACATCCCAGAAATCAATGAGTTTCTAACTAGAGGAAAGGTGATGGAGAATTACTGCTTTACTTCTTGGCTTGAATGCTGTTTAGGGGTTGTAAGGGGCAAAGACCACCACAGAATTGTGTCCTCCAAAGCCGAATGAGTTTGAGATAGCTGCAGGTTAAAGATTTTAGTTAGTTAAGAAAACAATGGATATTGACATATTGTAATGCCAAGAGATTCAAACATACATGTTCTTTTGTACATCTGATGTAGTCATCTTGATGAGTGTTTAAAATTACTTACCAACATTGACTTCATGCTTCTTCTTCACGTTTGGGACTGTGTCGATTGTAACAGAGGGCTCCAAGTCCTGTGCATCAAAAAGCATTAGACAAATTTGAACAAAATACCACTAACAAAATTTGAAATGATCTAAAGGTTGTGGTTCAGTACATCTTGATTAATTGTTGGGTGAAGCCAGCCAGTGTTGATTGCTTTAATGGTTGCTATCTCTTCTAGTCCACCAGCAGCCCCAAGACCATGCCCAATCATGGACTGCAACAAGTAGAAGAAGATCATTATAATGCACTATTTTCGGATGATAAGTTTAAACATGAACGAAGGTTATGTGTTAAAAAATACTGTTCATGTATATTATATGTGAATGATATTCCGGTGCCTTGCCTTGGTTCCATTGATCTTCATCTCGGATGTGTTCTTCCCAAAGACCTTTTTGATGACATTAAACTCAGCCAAATCTCCTGCTAGGGTGGATGTTGCATGAGCATTCACAAGTTCACCTGTGAATTATATAAATGTCACATTAAATCAGAATCTCAACTAGCCATAGGCCACATGCTTCTTTAGTTTCCGTTGAGTGCTGTTACCTCCTCAGGGGAAACACCAGCATCTTCTACACTCTTGGTTATGCAAGATGACACTCCAAGTCCATCTGATCTAGGATCTGTCATGTGATGAGCATCACACGTTACAGCACCTCCCAAGTACTCAGCGATTATAGGTGCTCCTCTTTTCAATGCACTCTCCAAGCTCTCCATGACCTAGTGCAACATACCAAAAAAGCCGATATACGCATATCAGATACAATGATGTATACTTTCACATTTTAGGAGATAGGAATAAAGTACAATGTTTTCCAATTACCAGAACACCAGCACCTTCTCCCATAACAAAACCATCACGATTTTTGTCCCATGGTCTTGAGGCTCTATGGGGTTCATCATTTCTCTGAGACAAGGCTCGGAAAGCAATGAAACCTCCAACACCAACAGGCATGACTGCTGCTTCAGTCCCTCCAACTACCATGATATCTGCTTCACCTCTTCTAATGTGATTTGCAGCTGCATGGAAGCAGTAATTTGCAGTGGCACAAGCGGTAGAGATGGAGTAATTTGGTCCCATCAACCCGGTGTCTATTGCTAACAATGCTGATCCCATGTTGGTAATGGAGTAAGGAATGAAAAATGGACTAATCTTCTTGAAACCCTTCTGAACAAGAGACTCTACCCCGGAGCTGAAAGCAGTTAAGCCTCCCATACCTGTCCCAAGTCCCAACAATTACTCCAATCCATATTTTGTCCATCTGTTAAACATATCACAATTCAATAATGTTAAGTGAAAAGTGAAAACATGAAAAATAATGTGAATCACAGAATTAAGGGCTTCAGGTCCTAGGTTGGCATCTTTAAGGGCCCTTTTGCCAGCTACTATACAATACCTCCAGCAATCATCAAGACGTCGATCATTCTTCCCATCAATGTATCCTTTAGAGGAGAAATCACGAATCTGTCCAGCGAATCTAACCGAGAAGCTTGAAGCATCAAATCTGTCTACTAGAGTGATCCCACTCTTTCCCTCCAGTAGTCTGTTGTAGAAAGTATCAATGTCACTTCCAAAAACTGAGAAAGTATCAATGTCACTTCCAAAAACTGAGACTAGACCTTGTCCTGTTATTACAGTTCTTTTCTTGGGGTCCGTTTCTCTTTTGGGAGCAGAAACAGCAGGAGATGACATGGCCTTAATTGTTCTGCATTTTGGTGCTGTAAATGGAAAAATATGTTCCAACTTAGAACTGGACAATCAGTTGAATCAAAATCATCCTGCTCATCCTTAACCGAATGTAAGGCCCCAGAAAATCACAAAGATGACAATTTAACCAAGAAGTCTCTAATGTACAAACAATTATATGTACAAGTTAAGCATCCAATGCAAAATCGATTCTCTTTATATATTGTAGCAGAAGGCCTAGCTCTCTGTAGGTCAAAGTCTCAACCTTACTTATATGAAGAAATGCTCCTTTTCTAGCTTTTAACATGTTATAGGTTAACAGTGATGAAGCAGTTCCTGTTTGAATATCCAGAACTCCAGAGTCACAGTTGATAACACACTATGCTTCATATAGTACTACTAGCAAAACCATAAAAGAGAGGCTATGTATTCATATAGTATAGCAAGTCAGCATATTTCATAATTTTGTGTTTTCCTATATTAAGAATCATTTTAAGAGAACAAGTTTGGTGTACCAAAAGTATCTAAATTTGTAAACTATGCTACAATGTTCAGCTAAATTGAATCAACTGGACTAATGGATCATAGTCACCTGAAGTAGAAAAAAGCCATGGAGCTTGATGGGAGCTAAAGGCATATGCATTTTCTCCACTTGCCTATGGCCATCAAACTGTCCCAGAAAAGCTCCATTCTCTCTTGCACCGAACAGAACCCCAGAAGAGCAAGAAGTAGCAGCAGCCATGATCAAACCCTCTTGATTCTTCTCTGCTTATTCCTCTCCGACAGTGTTCTATATTTGTCGAAAACGTGATGAGGGGGTAAATATATATACAAATGCAAAGTGAGGAAAGGGTTTTGTTTTGATTGTTGCCTTTTGATCAAATGGGGTTAGGAAGTGCGCATTGGTATTATTAGTAGTGTTATGTTGTGGTTTAGGCGATGAAAACAAAAGAGGTTGTGTTTCATTTCCTCTTTAGCCGCTTAACTACCACAAACAACCTCTTTGAATTCCCACATATTTAATGGGGCATGGTCCTTTGGATGCCTGCTGTGCCTTTTATTGCTTACCTGTTTGTTCTTCCATGTAGTTTATTACAATGCAACACTCTCTGTGTGTGTGTTTGGCCCCATGATGCCGTCTAGCTTCTAAACTTAATTATCATTTACATGCAGAAAATTTTGATACAGACTTAAACTCTTCAGCCATAAACCATAAACTTCATCAAATCTATGCAAACTAGCTAAAACTATGATGTTTATGGTTTCATTAAATCATTTTCTAGAGAGAAACCCTATTGGAAAATCCCTAGACATAGTAGAGATAATCAGAAGAGAATGAAACCTCTATAATCTTTGATACCAAAGTCAATTCAGCTTCAGCTACATGCAACCACTGTTGCTTGCATATCCTCTCATAATTTAGTTGATATATATGACAAACAGGCCATTGTTTAACAAATGGTTTCGTGGTGTAGTTGGTTATCACGTCAGTCTAACACACTGAAGGTCTCCGGTTCGAACCCGGGCGAAGCCATCCAATTTTTTAACTTTTTACTTTGTACTGTTATTTTTACTTTCCCTCTCATAGCTAAGCTGCTTACCTGCTTGTTTTTATAAAAAAAGAGAGCAGAGAGCTTGTGAGGTACTGAGACTGATGTTTAAGAAATGAATGAATTCTTAATTGAGATTTGAAAATTAAAAAAGTTAATATTCCAAATCATCACTATGCACACAGTGAGTCACAGGACAGGCAATGAAGGAGAGCATTTAGGGAAACTAGAAATTCAATTTTACATGTACAGCAATCTAATGAATGTGAAGCACTTTACAACAAAATGAAGGAGAGTAATGTGAAGCACTTTACAACAAAATGAACGAGAGCATTTAGGGAAACTAGAAATTCAATTTTACATGTACAGCAATCTAATGAATGTGAAGCACTTTACAACAAAATGTATTCTGTCTCACAAGTTAAGAAGTTTTGAAATCCCGTTTGAAATTGGGTTCCATCCCATAATCCAGGGCCTTCTGTCAGATGGAAGTGCAATATTGAGCTCAAACATCTCCTTTGGCATGTTGCCGCTTTCGCAGAAACCAACAAGTATTGCAACTATTTCAGCACTCTCCTGGATATGCTTGGCAACAAAATGTATTCTCTGTCTCACAAGTTAAGAAGTTTTGAAATCCCGTTTGAAATTGGGTTCCATCCCATAATCCAGGGCCTTCTGTCAGATGAAAGTGCAATATTGAGCTCAAACATCTCCTTTGGCATGTTGCCGCTTTCGCAGAAACCAACAAGTATTGCAACTATTTCAGCACTCTCCTGGATATGCTTGGCATCATGAGGATCAGTCCAGAGCTTATTCACAAACTGCATTCTCCTCTGCTTCCCCTCGAGTGGAACATCCCATTTGATGTACAATGCATCTCTCTCCTCTGCGCTCAAACGCGAGGTTACCCTCTTGGCAAGGAACTCCCTTTCACGCTTTAGAGCTCGAATACTGCATTAAAAAATGCAGAACGCTTTTTCTTGAACTACAAGGTAATGAAGGCCATTACATAGACAAGTTACCAGGTAAAAGTGAAGAGAAAGATATCAAACCTTGATGACAAAGAGACTGTTGGCTCACCTCCCACATGAGGAGCAGGGCTAGCATTTCCAAGTTCTGCCAGATGCTCTTGCAGCCATGTCAACCGCCTGAGCTCCACTTCCACATAGATTTGATCAGCTGGATCTCCCTTGAATAACAAATAAAACTGTGTCCTATGAATGATGGAGACATAGCACAAATCCCATAGCTCAATGATCTGCTGTCTTTGATCCTTGAAAGTTATTTGCCATGGGACCTGGGGCTCCTCTGGCTCACATGTGATTTCATCATTCTCCATGTCATACCCATCTGATTCATTTACTTCCAGCTCCAACACCTAGCAACATCATATATGCAATGAAATTTCTTGAAATTCAACACCAAAAACCTGTATATGTGTAGACCAGAGGGAAAGCATCGACATACCTGGCAGACTAGAAGCTGCTTTTGGTACTGTAGTTTGGCCACCCTTTCTTTCAGCTCTGTTACATATGTTCTTATGCTTCTTACATTCTCTTCAGCTGCATTTTGGAACATCTTCTGCATTTTCTTCATGTTCACTGAGCTAGAATGCCTATATGGAGTGTTTTCCTTTGACAAAACATCACCAAAATCTTCACTCTTTGTGGGAGTTCCCTTTTCAGATTCTGGTTGATTCTCACTGAACAAAGTATCATCATGTTGAGGAACTCTATTTTCAATTTCATCAGACTCTACAATTTGACGAGAAGCTGATAGGGGCGAGCAAGGTGATCTGATAAAATTTAGCCGGTTGGAATTGCTTGAAGCTAAAGGTGATAACTTTTTCTTTTTGGACTCCTTAGTCTTGGTGGGTGCTTCACTATTACATTGTTCAAAATTGCTAGGAAGAGACATCACCAATTTATCTATAGACTTCTGAACAATTTCAAGCTGTTCCTCAAGATTTGCAATATTGCTGCCCTTTGAATGAAGTCTTGTGATCTCTTCCTTTAGATTAGCACTGACACTTTTGTTGGTAGCAACCATAGTTCCAACATCAAGATCTTTGGGCACTGATCTTACTGAGCACATTTCTCTTATTTCTGCTTGCAGTTTAGCAATTGTTTCGGCTGCATCTTGGTTGCCTAGTCTATGACAAGCCACCTCCTTTTGTAATACTTCCAGAGCTCCTTTTGCTTCGTTTCCAAGCTGCTCTTGAAGGTGCTCAAGTTTGCGTATTTCATGCACTAGTGTAAAAGGAGCAGCTGGCGACTGCCTCATAGACTGCCTCAACTTTATATTTCTTGCTTTATCACCACGGACTAGCTCCTCGGCATCAAATTTTGATGGTAGATCACCAGTGCAGGAGAGACACTTCTTCACTGTATTCACTGAAGGATGGGGTAATTCCAAGGGATTTGAAACCTGAAGTTGGTATGAAATAACAAATTAATAATTCGGCTGTTCTGGTTCTAATGGGGGTAATTCCAAGGGATTTGAAACCTGAAGTTGGTATGAAATAACAAATTAATAATTCGGCTGTTCTGGTTCTAATGGGGGTAGGAGAGATAAAGAATGGAATATAGACCTGTGGATCCTCCTTCAGCTTTTGGCGTAGTTCAATTACTTGAGATTGAACAAGATCTCTCTGACGTTTTAATTCTTTAATTTCCATTTCCATCTGGTGATAACCACACATTTTATTAATGTATACATAAAAACGAAAAAAGAAAGAAAAAAAATGTGACCTTTAGTGGCAGTTCATTACCTGTTGAATTTTCATATCTTTTTCCATTGATGGATCTGGGGTGGCAGGGGTGCGTAGCTCTGCTTCCAGCCTGGATACTTCCTTCTGCAAATGTTTCACTAGTTGCTTGTCTGAAACAACCTAGAAAACACATAAAAATAAATATATATTAGCTTCAAATTCACAGTACGTAAAATTGAAACTGGAAGATTCTGATGACCAACAAATAATTACCATGTTCACGCGTGCATTATTCGTGACTTCCTTTGCCCTTGTAGCAAAGAAAAGAGTATTCCGAGATTGTTCAAGATGACTCATTGCTGGACTCAAGGTACATATGATAGCAGTGCGTGCATTCCCACCAAGAGAATGCTGCAATATGCGTGTGAGCTTTGAGTCTCTGTAGGGTATATGACCACTTCGTTTTCCAACACTGCAGAAACAATATTAATGTAGCAAAGGTTAGGGAAAAACCAACTATATGGTACATCTCAATAACATGATCTTCATAGGCTCATTAAATAGCCAATGGATATACAATCATAAATCTCATATACCATTCTGCTGTTTAGCTCATGGAAGAACAATATCTAAGATTTAGAAGTTCAGATTCTAACCTGAGCTTTCTGATAACAGTTGTAAGTGTCATCAAGCTAAGGTTGATATGGCAACCTTCCCTTAGCCTAGCACCATCTGCATGTGTCTGTGAAGCTCGTTCACTTCCGGCCAGATCTACAAAGTTCTGCATAATGTTGATGTTGAAAGTAAATAAAAAGAAAGTACTAATGGAATCAACTTGGTTAACAAGAATGCTTATGCAGGACATGTTTTTGTATTATCTTTACCAGGCTTGCAACAAAAGATCTCACGCAATCTGAATTTTCACGGAGTGTGCTTTCAATTGTCTGTAGGAGAAACAATATAGTTTCAATCTCTTGGTTGTCAGAACAATATTTTGATCTGTAATTGAATAGCATACATTAAAGATACAATGATCGGTAACTAACCAGTCTTATTATCTGATGTGACCGTGAGCTAATATCATTTAAAGCTGTTTCACCGACTTGTCGTTGAGCTATACAAACAAGGAAATGCATTAGTTTATATTCAATTAGATTGGAACTTGAAACAATCTGACTGAAGTGAAAGGCACCAAGGACTTACCTTCACAAATGCTGATTAAATGTCTCAAGTGCTGATCATTGCTTACAATTTCCTCCACCAGTTTCTCAACCACAGTACCTTTCTGCGTTCAAGAAAACACTGAAATTTAAGCGTAGTTTGAAGGAGGAAAGTGTTAGTGAAAAGAAAATAAATTATAAGATAGTACCTCTGGATCATCTAGAAGCTTGAGATTACGACCAGACTCTGAATTTAACAGGTCCTTAACATTCTCATTGTATATTTCAAGTCCAGAAATCTTGATTGTAAAATCTCTCTCTGGTGTCTGCAGTCACAACATACAAAAGCAGCAGATTAATTTTGAAGCTAATCTACAATCACTTCAATGACTGTCAAAACTTCTTATGTACACATGTTTTTCATCACGTATTACAGCCATATATCATTGCAAATAAATATGGTCTAAATGAGCTTACATTCATTATATGGTTGTAGATATCAATGACAGCTTTCTCTGTAATTCCTCGCATAGTGTATGTCTTCCCACTGCTAGTTTGTCCATAAGCAAATATAGTAGCTGCAGTGACACAATAGAAAAATTATAGCTCAATTCAGGTACACGATAGCAAAGGAACACAACATATATAACAATCAAAGGAGAACTGCTCCGTACCATTGATTCCCATCAATGAAGACAAGGCTACATTCTTCACTCCTTCCTCATATACAGTGTCAGTTATACTAGTAGGACCAAAAACTCTATCTGCAAGAAAAAAACAAACCAATGAAATACTAACGAAACTGCGAATGTGAACCATAACCAATAAGGGAAATGATAAACAAGACACAGGCAAGTGTTCTTATGTACCAAATGTAAATGAGGCCGGTTGAGTTGAGCGGTCCTGGGGCTTAGAAACAATGGTGTTATCGTCCACGCATTCCCATGCAACTTGGTCTTTTTCCAGCTGCTCCCTTTTGCTCAGAGGCCTCAATCGCACCGTGACAACAATCTTCTCTTCATTTGCTCTCGACCCTCCCGGAGTTGTCATTGGTGTCTTGTCGATTTTCGAAGCTGGGGTTCCAGGAGTCCTGACTATCATGGTTCCTCAACTTGCGCAATTCAGCACCAAACTTGGCCTTGTCAATCCAAAACAGTATATGTTAATATCAGTCTGATAGTAATAAGTACAGTACGAACTAAATTAACTGAACTAGATTTCCTTTTGTAGCATCAACCGATTTCTCACCGGACTAATAACAAGCCCCCACAACCAAGAGTATAGAAACGTCGAACCAATTTGTAGGAGCGTTTGGGTTTGGGGTTCGAAATTGAAGGGCTTGAAGAGAGAGATGGAGAAGAAATGATGGAAAAGCTAATTGGCCTGGATCTCTATGAGACATTATTATCGATTTTGAAAATTTGGGGCACAACGGCTAGTTTTCCCTTTTCTTTTTTTCTCTGCTGGTTTTTTGTCTTCATGTAATTCTCAGGTTTTGCGGTTACTCCATGACGTTTTTTGCTGAGTCGACTCGCCGAGTTGGACAGAGTTTTGGGTCTTTAACGGTTTTGTTTTTATTTTTTTTGTATGTTCCAGCAGATGAGGACAAAAAGAGAGACTATTATTGAGACATCCTGGACCTTTAAGTCTGGGTTTGGTTCCTTTTCAGATAAACTGAGCGCTCAAATTTGGGGTAATCCCAAGTAAATGGAAAGTTACTGTTCGGTCTAAGGTAACAAAAGATTGATGTAATTATGCAAAATGATGCATGTTTTTAACTTGAAGCAGCAGTAGATATTAAGCATTCATTAAGAAAATGCACCCAATAATGATACAGTAAATTCCTTTTTTCCATCGTTTTATCATGATATAGATATATATTATATGGAAATATTGATGTCTGACAAATAAGGCATTACAAACCTTTGAGGATCATACTCTAGAGTTGTTGTTCAGCACTGTGTCATACACCACTTATATCAGATTCTCTATTGGCTTTTGAAAAACCTTTATTCTGCTTCCTCCCAGCCTTGGATATTTTCACTGTTTCTTTTTCCTTTTGTTCTTGTTTCCCTCTTCTTTTGCTCAATTTTCATGTTCTAATTCTGTAAGTTAACATTTGAAAGACCCCTCTCAACGGCATTCCACCATACTCTACCAGTTACTTCTTCAGCATTGTCGTCGATGAAGATAAGCTGAAGCTGAGATAGTTGCACCAATGAAACAACTGTTGATTTGATTTCACCTGCAGTACATGCCGTGTGAAGCAAAGAACTGGAAATCAGGATGATTGACCTGAAGCAGGTGCAGCCAGTTGTCCGCAGCCTGCATCAGGGAATCGGCCAGTTGACACTCTGTTCCATTTTGTGCCCACAAGGATCCCTTGAGCTTATACGAAGCCAATCCAAAAATATGCAATGATATATTTGGGACATCATCCATCTGACTGGGATACACGATTACTGGAGCTTGGTCACATCCACTACCTGCCCAGAAGGAAATCTAGCTCAGGAATGTGCATAATAAGATAAATGCCATTAATGTCTCAAACATGGTAGCAAGTGTCTAAAAATGGCAACTAAAAATATACTAGGTGAGAGATGAGGACTCTACATTTGGTGACCAACAATTGAATTCAAATAAACACCAGAACCACTATTACATCATACTTCCTATGTAGAAAATCTTAGAATTTCAGATATGCTTACCAGTGCAATACAATACATGAATGAACCTGGAAGGCTACCCCAGGCCACAAGATAAGAATTACTAAACTTTTGCCCACCCCCAATTAGGCACCCTCACCGCCCTGCCAGTGGTTGGCAATGCAATGCTTCAATCAAAGTTGTAAGCAATGCCCAGATATCTAGTAACACTATGCCGCCAAGATGCATGAATTAATTTCAATTTCACTCATTCTGTTGAAATAGTACCAAGAGTGAGATACTTAAGAAAATATTTTCTGGTAAATAGCTGGTATGTATCAACAGTGTGTTTTAGATAAGTAATGACATGGGCTTAAAGCTGATCTCAACAAGGACAAAGGTCACGAGATTATCCAGTGAACTAAAGTTAGGAAAAATTTAGCAAAACACCACAAATATTGACCGTTGAAAATTAACAATTACCTGTCATGGGTGTTGAAAGAGAATGATATGTCAGAAAGCAAGCATCCAAATCTTTCAACGTTGGACCCATCGGTATTCGATATATGGGATACCTACAAATTCAACCTCAACAGGTGAATTTTGGTTCATATGTGGCAATACAGTAAAACATATCAAGTTTTTTCTTACCAAGCTACTGACATCCAACTGCCTCGCAGTAAGTCACAACTTCTTAAGGTTTTCAAACTTGGGCACTTGCGCGCAAGATCTGCTATCTGTCTCACAACAAAACAAAAATAAGGTAGCTGATGCAAAGTTCGGACCAAAAATATACTACACTAAGAAAACAAACTGGCCTTGTCAGCTAATGGTTCACGGCCATATGGAGCGTCCCGCTCAAGATACTCGAAAAGCAAGCCTTGAGAATTCCCAGCTTCTCCATCATCACTAGAAAACCCTTCTTGCAATATGGGGTGTTCATCAAGTACGGACAATCTACCCAATTTACTCGAAACCTCACTGTTTAATTGGTGAAGAGCATGCTGCTGCTCCCTAGTAATCTTCTTATGTTTTTCAATCTCATAGTCACTGCTTGCATCACTACTTGAATCCAAATAGTAGTCAACATCATTGTCATCACCAACTTGCCTACCCAAATGACAAGTTCAAAATCTAGTTACTTGACAAAAAAACGTGCCACACAGGAATCTAGATCCTAAAGAATCATACAGGCCTATGTATGACAAAAGTTTACAGGGATAATCCATCCAAAAAAGGTAGACATAGAATAAACAGAATGCAGAAGAACGGAACAGATGAAGGGAAACAGGCATAAATGCAAGACAATGAGACGCTGTAAAAATGAAGCAGATCACAATCAAGCACTAAATGTTCTACATGACATTGTAGCACCATAAGTTTGTGTGTAATAAAGAACGAAAAATGCACTTTATTTCTAAATTTTGTTCATGGGTGTTGTTGGTAGTGTCAGAGGAGTTACATATTAAATGATTCTGGCATTCCAAATGTATAAATTCAAACAGACAGGTTCAGTTTCAATACCTTTGCTTTGCACTTGACTTCACAGCAGATTCACCATATAATTGGATACCAGATAAATAAGGAACATAATATTGAACAACAGAATCACTTTTGTTAAGAACTAAAGGTACTCCTGCCCCATAAGCACTCCATTCCCTAAACGATTCCCAAAGATCATTCAAAGCGAAGTACGGCTGAAACTCCACATCACAAGTTCTCAACCCCCTCATTGTCGTCTGCACTCGAAAACACAATGTTTAAACACACAATCGTTCAGCCATACTGCAAATCAGTAACCTTTCGTTCAAACAACAAAACATCTAACAAAAAGTAACAAAAATTTGGTCATAATCTTCCAAAAGATACAACAATTGTATCAGCAAGTGTATTTCATCATTTTCGCAAGTCATCAAAACACCATGGTCCATTAACTTAATTTCTCACCCTCTACACCATAGTGTACTACATTTTTTCACTGGGTCAAGATTTTAATAGTTGCATCATAACATTTTCTGAAATGTCAACAAGCCAATAACAAAATCCAGTTTTTCTCAACATAAGCACACATAATTAGCATCCAAACATAAAACAACACAAACAAGCATAAAGCTATGATCAACCTTAGAGAAATACTGGGCCGGAACCGAAGGCGTAGTAGACTCCAAAAAACTGTCAAGATTTCTCCTTGGCGTCAAAGTGGGATCAGAACAAGGCTTTGCCAGTGAACTCTGACTCTCTTTGTTCTCAAAAACCGCAACTTTTCTCTCTTTGGGGCTCTCGTTTGCATCATTCTTTGCTTTCCTGGCCTGCTTCTGCTGCTGATTGCCTCTCTTCCTTGCTTTCCCAGCAACATAAAACCTGTCTTCTCCACGATTAACATTTCCAAACTGTAATCTTGTACCCAACATTTTCCCAAAAAGCTCAAAACTTTAAGCTCCAGAAACTCACACCCAACAAAATACCCTATACCTTTTTCTTTACTTGTCTGATTTCACAAGTTAGATAAAAAATAGATACAAAACCCAACTCAGAAACCAAAGGAAAAGGGTGTTGTGAGCTGAGTGAGGTTGTGGCCTTTAAGCTTTGTCAAAGTTGTATAAAAGGAAAGCAAATTACTATCAGGATATTTGTTTCCGTTTCTGGGTTAGCCAAAACCAGCTGAGCAAACCCAGTTTCTATCTTCAAAATTGAAACTTTGTATATCTGAAGTGATCAGATCAAAGAAGCCAGAGAAAAGATTGAAACTTCGGATCGGAAATTTACAAGGGTGATGAACAAAGTTACAGAGGAGTGGGTATTAAACAAGAGCCGAATGGGGTTTGTGCGAAGGAAGCGTCAAGGAAAGCAGGGAGCTTGAACCTGAGTGGAGTATTATAATGAGGAAATGAAGGAGATAGATAATAAATATAATAAAAGCTAAGCTTTTGTGTGAATTTGATTTGTGGGCGTAAAAAATTATTAGAGGATTTTTTTATCTGAATTTTGAAGTAGTTGCTACTTTTTGGCCTGGTTTGGTACTTTGCTGCTCTGTAACTGGTGTTAGTTGTGTAGGTGGGATTTTACAGTGAGGTAGAAATTGGTGAATGTAACTGGCGCGTGCAGGGCACGAGGCACAGAAAGAGGAGGTGGCCGTATGTGTGCCACCTTATTTATGTACCTGCCAATACGTTTCTTATTCAATGGAATTTAATTAATTTTGTTACTATATGTTTTTACAGTTTAATGTAAATTTGGGGTCAAATACATCACGGTAATTCCAATTTTAGTTTTGAGTAATTATGAAGGATTTGAAGTTGGTCATGAGATTTTATTTTCAGGTTTGGTAAGAAGTTGAAAGCATTCAAAATGTTTACAAAGACATTTGAAATTGTGCTTTACGTTGTACCATCACATTAATGAATTAACTACTTGTTAAATGTCCAAATTCAAACGATTTTGTTTGAGATGTCGACTAAACAATACATCGTCACTCACGAGAGTGAGTAGACTATAGTGCCTTAAATGATTCTTGAATTAGTGTCTAAGTAGTTACGAAATTGTAACGATAGTCTATCAATTTTTTGTAATATTGTAGATGGGAGCTAGACAACACATGTTAGTATATTCCCAAGGAGAATAGGAATAGGGGATATTCTCTTCCTATTTTTTGTCAAACTACCATAAACGTACTCGTAGATCATCTTGTACTGATATTATTTAAACTTAACTATCTTTAAAGTGTTGGGGTTTAACCTCAAAATGTCTCGGGACAATTAAGAATGACTCACTCATTTATATATTATATTTTATTTGTCACTTTTATGATACGTGGTCTCTAGTCTCTAACATTTTTTCCCATGAGTGCACCAATGAACAAATCTATCGTGCCATCCTAAGTCCATAACCCACAAGCAAAATTGAAGAGCTCCTACCAAGTACAGGGAATAATACTTGCACAATGTCAGAGTTTTAAGGACACGCCTGTTATAACGCGCGACATTCTATGCGCAGGTATAACAGCTGTTGAGTTTTAACATGAGGCCAACAACAGGAAGAGAGAACCATGCGGAAACCGGTCGCATCCTATACCAACCGATACGGCAGAATTCTCTGAGTTTTAGATGCTTTGATTTACTTCACCAAATATCTGCCTATGAGAATAAGAACCTTAGAAGCCCTTTCCATTCAACCTGGTCGGCCGGCAATCTCGACCGTCAGTTTTCAATGGTTGATTTAGAATGTCTGTCAACTTTGAGCAACATGAGCTTTTGTCAAAGTGAAATAAAAAAGGAAAGTGCATTCTAAACTGTGGAAATGAATGAACCAAATATTGAGTAGATACATTATTCATATGAAGACTTTTTAGACCCAGAAATATAAAGATTAGAGCTGGCAAAACAAGACCCTTGTTCAATCTGGTGCAACTGCTTCTCTGAAAACTGTTTTGGATATCAGTTATAATTAACATATGCAACAATACTAATATATCATCATCACCAACCTCATTGTAAAACCGTGTGGACCGTCCGCCCAGAAAACTACATAAAACCCTCAGACCATTTTGGCTTTACCATTTTCTGCTACACGCAATTACTTAGTCGAATTAGATTTTGGTAATGTTGGAGATGTGAGTTTGTCTTTCTTAGTCGAATTAGATTTTGGTAATGCCTCGTAAGTAATCGTTGTTTGTCTATTGTACATCGAGCCGGATGATGTTTGTCATCATTAAATCGGTTGTTTTATTAAACGCAATCGTATTCACACTAAACCAACATGAATAGAAATGTTGCCATTATTTCATTTACTTATGCAAAAATTTCCACTCATATATATTTTTGTCCTGACCTTGATCTGTTTGGCCTGGATAAAAAAGTGAGAAAATTATGTGAGATGGATGTCCCGAATCTTAATAGTCAAGAAGAACAAAAAATATGAATTGTGTGATATATTATCATTCTCTAATAATTGAGTATATATACAAGATTCTATCAATCTTAATATAAACTAATTATACAAGAACATTACAAAATATTTCTAACAATACGCAACTCTAATAGTACATGGATTGGCTCACGACAACATTTTCCCTCAAGTTGAAGCATACAGATCACAAATTCCTAACTTGTCCAGTGAATCATAAAATGTCTTGTTAGAGATTGTTTTGGTAAGAATGTCTGCTAGCTGCTCCTTAGTAGGTACATATGAGAATGTAATAATCTGCCGATCCAACTTCTCTTTAATGAAATGTCTATCAACCTCCACATGTTTCGTTCTGTCATGTTGAACTTGGTTATGAGTAATTTCAATAGCAGTTTTATTATCACAATATAAAGACATCGTCTTCTTTTATTTGAATCTCAAATGTCTCAACAAGTGTCTCAACCACAACATCTCACATATTTCAAGTGTCATTCGACGATACTCTGCTTCAGCACTAGAGCAAGCTACCACTTTTTACTTATTACTTTTTCAAGTAACCAAATTACCACCTACGAAAATGAAGTGGTCAGAGGTAGACCTGCGATTTGTAATATTACATGCCCAGTATGCATATGTGTACCCAGAAACATCCAAGTGTTTGTGTTTCGAAAAGATTAATCATTTTCCTGGAGCAGACTTTAAATATCACAAAATACGAAATACAGCATCCATATGAGCTTCACTGAGATTATGCATAAATTGACTCACAACACTAACTGCATAGACTAAATTTGGCCTGGTGTGAGACAAATAAATCAGCCGGCCAGCTAACCTCTGATACCGTGACTTATTTGTATGCACATAATCCAAATATTCTGTCAACCGATGATTATGGTCAATTGGAGTATCAGTTAGTTTACAATCAAACATACCTGTTTCTGCAAGCAAATCTAAAACATATTTCCTCTCGCTCAACACGATACAATTTTTGGAATGAGCAACTTCGATTCTCAAAAAATACTTCAAACTACCCAAATCTTTCATTTCAAATTCAGAAGACAACTGATATTATAACTTCTGAATTTCCTCACCGGTATCACCTGTCACAATCATATCATCGACATAAATAATTAAAACTGTCACCTTACCACAACGATGCTTAATGAACAAAGTGTGATTTGAGTTGCTCTGTCGATATCCAATCTTCTTCATAAACATAGAGAAATGTCCAAATCCCGCTCTTAGTGATTGTTTTAGACCATAGAGTGGTTTTTTAACTTTCACACCATCCGCTCCTCAATTGAAGTACCATATCAGGAGACAAATCCATATAGACTTCCTCATGCAAAAAATTATTATTGACGACAAATTGCTGCAAATGCCAATGAAGATTAGCAGCTAACGAAATAAGTACTCAAATTGTATAAAAACAAATCGAGAACCCCAACGAATTAAACAAAAGAATCTCCTAAAGTGTAGCGAACCCAAACAACCAAAAAAATGAACCAATCAAACAACACTAAATTCACAGCGGAAAAACTAGCCGAGTCCGACGCATCGCGACACTTCTCTGATGCCAAGTCAAGAAGAACCAAAAGAATATGAATTGTGTGATATATTAACATCTTCCAAGAATTGAGTATATATACAAGATTACACTAATCCTAATAGGAAACTAATTAAAACTAACAACCCTAAGAGAGGAGAGCTCACACAAAACCCAAGGACCGGAGGAGCCGGCGTCTACAAATTCATCTTGTCTGGTGGCGTCTTTACCGGAGTTGGCCGCTGGCCTCACTGGATCTCGGATATGTTACCAGATGGGTATCCAAGTTATGGATACTTGGTCGAGGTGAGGCTGATTCAGTTTCCATGAGGCTTTGACATGATTATGGTCTTCATCTCTTGTGGGTCGACGACACATTGTTTCTTCTCTGATCTGGCAACGACGGTTTCATCCAATGAAGGTTTGATAGACACGGCACTAGACGACGATGAGTTTGTGTGCTTCTTAGCTGAATTTAGATTTTTTCACGCGCCCCAAACCGAGACCAATATTATGTGGGAATATGGTACCCGAATTTGAGGCGTGAGCTAAAAAAATAAAATTTTCTCGAATAATTTATTAGAAGGAGAAGAAATATATATATATATGTGTGTGTGTGTGTGTGTCTGAATAATACTTTTATTAGAAAACGAAAACATTAATATTTTACAACACGAGAGTTTTAGCAAGAGTATATAAGACATTGCATTTATTCTCAAAATAGCAATAAAAATATTCTTTTATTTAGTAGATTTATCCTCATTCTCCAAACATTTATTAGTTACCTGAATGTAAAAAGGTATAGCATCATGAATTACACTAACCCAGTAAGTACAGACCACAATCTTATATTAATTTGCTTTACAAAATGATGCAAATTGAATAAGAAAGTAAAAATGATAAACAATCAATTTTAATGCACATTGACAATAATCCACTTAGATACCAAATATTATAACCTTTTCCAAATCGACAAATTAATGTATCATTAATAGATGAATTAACTCAAAAATATGCATGTATACTCTATTATCTTTTCACCTAGCATCGTAAGATATTAGTAATATCAAAAACTGTTCGTAAAATATATTATATACCGACTTCTCTTCTCAGTGAATATTTTAGAGTATCTGGTAACAATCCAAAAATCCACGTGTTAGACCACTATATCAAAGCACGATTAAGCCGCAATATACTAAGATCACTAGTCAAATAATGTATACTCAAAGTCTGACACTTTCATTCTAAAGAGTATAATATTGCACTATCTGAAGGGACTAGAGCCCACAACTAACTTCCACAAAAACAATTTACCATTAATTCACTTGAGCATTGGGTAGTACCATCCACCCGCTTCATAACTTCTCAAACATAATCAAATTCACATGTATGATCTATATGAGTTATTGATCTTAACATACGAACACATACATACAAACACTTTAATAATGTTTCATAATGAATGTATGCATATCATAAACATGATACACATGAATGGAAAACTTAATAATTTAAACTTACAAGCAAATAATGGAATTCTTAATCAAATGTAAATAATGATAAAACACAAGCAATGAAAGAGTAATTTTCCAGACTTTAAGTAAACCATATTATTATTAGTAGTAGTTTTATTCCTCAAGTCAAAATCCATGAGAGTTAATCAACCTTGTCCATGATTCTCCGATTAAAGATGTGAAATTGTCCATCTCAAGTCCAATTTGACAAAGTGAGTACACCATTGTGGTTTTTCACAAGAATTATTCAGTGGTAAGGTTCATGTGAGCAAGTCTATAGTGTTCAAGTCTAGAAATTATGATATTCAAAAAAGTTACGGAAAGTTATTTCTATTTAATTAACCTTAATTGCATAAATTATTATGTTCAATAATTTTCAATTATAATTCTTAAAACTCTCCAGATTTAAAGTTCAGGTTACGAGCTTCATTTTGATATAAATATCTTGAAAACGGATTGAGAAATGAGTGAGATATGATCATTTGAAGTTATGAACATCCTATGAGTTTTCCGACAAGGTTCACTAGAAAAGTGTTTGAAGATTCATTTATTTAAGGATTTAAAAACTATTGAAATGTATGGTTACGATATCAGAGAAATTCTAATACATTCTTATGCACTTAATTAAATGAAGCAAGGGTTTAACTTTGGTTTTAAGAAGTTCTAGCGGAAACACATGAACTTGCCGGATTCCGGAAAATATTACATAGGAAGCAAAAATCTTCTTTTAGCTATAATTTCTTCTTTTCTTAACATTTTTGAGTGATTCAAAATCCTACACTGATTTTTCGTAAAGATTAAGATAGTTTAACTTTCAGAGGCTAAAACAAAAGTTATATATACAGAAATCGAAATAATGCGGCGACCACATTTTTATTTTATTTTATTCTTGGTTCTTCAAATTGATCAAAATCTAAGGCAAAAGACTATAAGAGAGTTCTCTATAGTTACATGAATACCTCTTGAAGTGATCCATAGATGATTAGAAGCTTTAGATACGAATTTGAGCCCACAATTTCAATAGCAAGAGAACTTAAGCTATCTCACTTTAACTAGAGACTGTCTTTGCTACAAGAGTTTCTAACTGAATTTTCTACATGAATGACAAGGTGTATGTAAGAGCAGGTAGGAGAGCTCTTTTATAGGCTAAAAAACACTCTAACCTTACTCAAGTTAGTTTCTAAGTTGTCTAGTTACCCTAAGTGAATAGGAAAGTAGTTGAGCTCCAAATGAATGAGCACAAACTTTTTTTAGGCTAGATTTTTACGTGCTAGAGGAAATCAGCTGCTAGAAGTAGATTTCATTATATGTTATTTTCCATAGTTTCATTTTTTTCATGTTCTTGGAAAAATGCATCTAAAGCTTGTTATTTGATTCCAAAATTCCATTTGAAAAGATGACTAAAATTTCTTAACTTGAATAAAAGGTTTATGAATTGGAATGACATCTATAAATGTTTATAAGCATCACCATATATGAATTATAGCCGTAGAGAAACTGAACACCGAAATTTGCATTTTTATTATTTGGTTAGTCCCAAATAACCAAGTAAACTCATAAGTTAGAAAATCATGAGATGATTCTTGAAGTGTCATAGCCTTCAAAATATATGTTTCTTTAAAATAAATTCAATAAAGTTATTTCGAAAACTCAGGTTATTACAGATTCAGATATGTGTGGTGTGTTGTAGCAGCGTGGTTGTGAAGTCTTGAGTCATGGATTGACTCATGCCAACATAAAAAAATAAGAAACTAATTATACAAGAATATTACTTAATATTCTTAACAATACACAATTCTAATAATACATGGATTAATAATGCCAACATTAATCTATCAAGCTGGAAATTTTAAGTTAGTGGTTGAGAGGTGGCAATAGGATTGATGACCACCACAGTACCACAGGACAATGAGGTAGACTGATGTCCCAACTCTTGTGACTCTTATCTACTTTGAACACAAAATGAGGACCATGACCAGAAGCAATAACCCAAACAGATAAGACGTTACACATGTGTATACGAGTCTGTAAATATTGGCAGCATATATAGGTTTCTATATTTTGAACCTGTGTCCATGTCAAACCACAGTGGTAGTAACCACTACCTCCTTGGTTTGGTCACTTTGGTGTCAATGGAGTTCAGAGTCTTGTACAAACAGCCTATTCCAAAAGGCATCCAAGGATAATCTGCAACTCATAACAATCTTAAAGTTGGTAATTATATGTTCAAATTCGGAAAATTAATTAGAAATCATCAATAGTATAACGATATGTCATGTGGCAAAGAATTAATAAGAAAATCGGTGCATGAAATATCGATCTTTACTGTAATGAATGATTCATTTTCCAATTTCCATACATGATCAATACAAGAATCACAAGTCATTGTTATTATTTTCCTAAGAAGTTCGGCAGAGCTTCTCTTATTTATTATGGGGTACTAACTAGTGATTAGTGAATCTTATCAAAAATCCCCATCTGGTCTATGCCCAATTTAGTGGGATCGTAATGTCCTTTCTTCTTGTTCTTCCTAGTATGAGGAGGATCATGAAGTGCAATGAGAGCTGCAACCAAACCAGCATTGCTTGTTATTCTAGGCTCTGTGAACTCTTGTTTGTCCCTCTCATCTATAAATTTGTCAAACTCGTCTGGTCCTCCTACCATGGCTCCCAACAGCACATTCGGATTTGGATCCTTAGAGTCTCGCCATTTATATCCATCTGCACATGAGTAATGCTGACCATCCCAAGGGATTGATGCACTTCTATGGTGTACTTGGCTTGGAAACTTGTCTCCGAATCCCACCATGTAGCTTATATTCATTGGATTGTCTCCTAGAATGTAATTCACCTAAAACAAGATAAACCAGGAAAAATAAGACTCATTCTAATTTCAGCTCATGATTTTGAACCTGCATTATCTAGCATTGTATGTAATACTTGCCTGAGACAAGGAGAAATTGCGCAGCATGTCTACGGTAAACTCACCAGTGCTGCAACTCCCACCAGAACTAAGAAGGAGAACAAGGTAGTCGCTGTACAATTTACTAAGGAAAGACGCTGTTGCAGCAAACTGGAGAGGTGCCCCATAATCTGGCCTTTGGATGACCAGTCCCCCTAATGCATGTAGTACAGTTCATTTTAAGACACGCAATTAGTCTTTGGATTGCATCAATGCACGCACCAAAATCATTGATTGTATTTGATATGATACAAATATACCTGGTGTCATGTTGAAGATTCGGTTAGAAACATAAGAGCACATAAGGGAGCCAGTCATGTTGGCCGATGTCATTAAAGAGCCTTCATAGGGGTAGCCAAGATCATGAAAGAATTGAAGACGTGTTAGCAAGACCTACAATATGTACCAACTAGTTAATGTATCTAAATTCAATTGATCAGAGTTATATTTACACGTAAACTGAAAGAATGATGAATTGCAATTAGTACAGTGTACCATGTTAGCAGTAAGCTTGTTGTTCCAATCGAAAATCCATTTATCAGAACTTGTTTCACCATCAACTGTGGCTTGAAATTGGTCTGTGGCATATTGCAGATATGAAATGTCACCGGTAGCAAAAAATAACCAAGTTCCTCCCCAAAGTAATTCATCTTTATAACCAGATGAGTTATAAAAGTCTCTAGATTGTCCTCCACAAGTTTCATCCCTGGTGTAAGTTCCTTGATTATTAGGGTCCTTAGTTGCACTTTCAAATAGCTCCACTGCTGCTTTCACTAGTTCTCCCGAGTATACACTGTCGTCGGTTTTAAATAATAATGAAGCAGCAGATAATGCTGCAACAATCTCCCCTGCTAAATCAGAAGCTGTGCTATCACAAATCGAAACAGGTCTCTGATAATCCATGTCTTCAGGTCTTTCCCAGCAGTTTATGTCACTTGGAGTCGTGCCATCACTGTTTGCATTTCCAATCTGAAAAAAAAGTAAAAAACATTATCACTACAGTCCCATATTATCGTATTCATGAGAAATATTTTGGTGCAAAATTGATGTTCATAAATAAAAAAGGCTTGCCTGAGAATACAATGTGGTATCTGAAGTTGCATTTGGAGGAACAAAGACTTTGAGCAAATAATCACTGCCCCATTTGATTATGTCCTTGACATGGTCAAGCTCACCAATATCAGCATACTTTTGGTGGTATTCAATTACAGTCCAACTCAACAAGGTCATGGTATAAGCTGTAGAGAAACTGAACTTCATGTTGTTGCCAGAATCATAAAAACCGCCCACAAGATTTGCGTGGTTACTGGTTGAATTTCCATCTTGAAATCCTGAATCCCCTCGAAATTTTACTGGACTATTTTGGGGGTAAGTCCCAGCTGAAAAATGAATTCTGGGATGAGTTAATCAGGCAAAAAAAAAGAAGTCTTACATGTAATTGCTCCTAATAAGATACTGCATTATGGTGAATCATTACATTTTTGAGCATCAAAGAAGGTTAGAGCTTGGTTCAATGCAAGTGTAAGATTCTTTGAAGGACCCTGGTGATGATGTTTGGGAGGCAAAAACCGTAGCAGCAAAATTAGAGCTAGGAAAAGAATAACTATTGAGGAAGAGATGTAAATACAACGTTTGAAGAGCTTTCTATCTCTGATAACGAGACTGTGATCATAGGACTTGGAGTAACCAGAAGGCAGTACATCATAGGCTATGCATGATTGGGGAACAAGATTGAAGTCAATTTCTATAGAGTTCCAGCGACTTGCTGAAGGAAGCAGGCGACCTGCCTCCGAAAGTGTATGGACATACGTCACGCATTCTTGGTCTGCTGCAGGTGGCTGGTAACCTAGAGAAGATGGCATTATTAAGAAGATGATAGTGCCAAATGTTTCCCTTCTCAATCTGTACTAGTTTTGTGTAGAAGGTTTTCTTCAACAAATGTATAGAACCTAAGAGATACATAATAAGGTTCCATTTCACAGTATATATTTACTTTTTGTTGTTATCTACAATAAGATCATTTTTAGGAGGACAACTATGGTTACCATTGCTTGAAAGTTAACATCATTGATAAAACAGAACATGCTGGCTAAGAACCGATACTTTCGATGACATCAAAGGCATTAGGAATACTTATATCTTGAATTAGTCTGATGCTCGTATTCCCAACTTTGAAAATAGCTCCCCATATTCTTGGAGCCCCTTCTGTTCAATTATTCCTAAATATTTTCAGTTCTTGGCCTGCAATTTCAACTGGTGGATGAAGCAGGAAAGGAGCACCAGACATCTGAACTTCTAGCGGTTTCTTTCTTAAGGTTTTTATCAGTGTATTTAGTTAATTACTCACAACCCCAAACCATTAGCTCTTATAACATAGTGGAATTCCATTCCACACCTTTTGTGCTATGTGAATATACACAGATATTTTTCGCCAAAAAAAGAATATACACAGATATTATACTAAGATGGGAACAAAATATACATGTGTTTTAATTTGGCTTCACTGTATGAAAGATTAACCAGTTTCCAAGAGAAATATATAAATCTCAAAAGTCCTGTCTTATTTTTTCTTGCTCATGTTTTGGGCTAATGAAGTTTCCCTACTTCTGAAAAGTACTCTATAGCTAAAGATGGAACTAATGGAAGCAATAACAGTGCAGAAGTAGTACAAAACTTCTTAGCAGAAGAAGTACAGAAGTTAAGGTAGTAGTTTCACACCTGCAAACCATGAGCTATGAAATTATTCTATGGGCCGTGACTTGGTCTCTGACTCAGATGTCACCAAACATGTTGATTATATATTCAGCTTGCAGCTTTACTTCATACGTCTGCACTCTGTACCTAATTCCACAGATTCAACACACCAACACTAATCAATGGGACAAAAATAGGACTTCAGCAATGGGAATATGACAGGAAATGAGTAAACTAATCAAATGAACGTGAATGCCACACGCCTTTAACATAGTTTATGCAACAGGAGCTGACGATGTAGCCAAATCTAGAATGACTTGAGACTCAAACTCTCCCAAGTCTTTCTTGGTCTTTCAGCTGAATCACGTTCATTTCATAATTTCTCACTCTAGGAAATTTCCAAGTTCAACCCTTACTTTATAAAAGTTTCAAGATGACAAAACCATAATCATCAAAATCTGCATCAAAAAAATAATTATCAAAATCAATAAACTAATGACTATTGTATACCAACTTGAATGCATAAGATTCTCTTCATACACAAATTTCCACAACACTCTAATTTGAGTAGTTTCATCTCCAATCAAGTATAAACACAGCCAAAGCATAACAACACAATATTCTACACCATGTCATCACCTTATCTCCTTGCAGCTCTTCTCCTACTCTTCTTCTTCTTCTTCTTCTTCTTCTTCTTGACTTTCCATGGAACCAAAGCCAACTTTCTAGCTTCACAAAACTGTCCCATAACCAATTGCAGTAATGGCCTTAAATTTCACTACCCTTTTTGGAAAATGGAAGACCTTACTACTGATCAGTTTGTGGCTACCTGGTCTTGTTCTAAACTGCTCAGATTCTGGAGAGCCAATACTGGGTCTCCCAAATAATGACTCCTCATATGCCAAAGACATAAACTTTACTCTATCCACCATCACCCTTGATGACATTGACATCGTGAATCAAACATGCCCTCGTCGGGCAAGACACAGTGTGAGTTTAGGCACGCTCCCAATGGATGTCAACCTGAGCCTCTAGTTCAACTGCAGTTTGAGTTTCTATGTTGATCCTGTTGTTGTGCCTCCCATAACTTGCTTGGGATTGGGAATATATGGTACCAAAAGGTCTTGTTTTCAAGGAGAGGAACCAGAAGGGTTTAATTGGAAGAAAAGTTGTGAGGAGAATGTGGTGGTGACTGAAAGAAACAGAGGAGATCACTACAAGTATTTGCTGAGTGGACTGGTGCATTTGGAGTATCTGTTGTCTCACATTGGTAATATAGTATCTCGTCTATAGGTTTATAAGGATTTGAGCTATCATCTTCATTATCAATCAGTTTTGAAGTACCTCAAACTATTTTATTATGGTATCAGAACAGGTTACCTACGTATACGTGTGAAGCCCAAAGGCCAAATGAACTCATGACCACCCAAGTTGTTATCCACATGTTAGGCTTAAAGATTCGTCACATATGCAGGATGTGTTGAGATATATATTCTATATCAAGAATATGAGACATCGCTTGTGAGTTTATAAAGGTTTGGGCTACTCTCTTCATTGCCAATTGATTTTGAAGTTGAACCCCAAACAACTTTATCTTAACGATGAAAATGGATTTGTGTTGTTCAACAATACTGCACGAGAGGTTATGTGCTTTTGCAAAGATGGCGGTGTTGGTACCCCCAAGCAATTGCCTCTGCAAGAAGGTATGGTACTTTTTCATAGCTTATCCCTTTCTTAGCTTGTGACATGTGGTTTGCTTGGGCTACATAATTTATAGCCGTTTTGGTATGGGCTCTTTTCTTGGGCTATATTGATGGGCTTGGATACGTTCATTGGGCTGTGGCTTTAGGTCCAATGTCTATATAGGTTTGTTGGTGTTTTGCGAGTTTTTGAGCGAGCCTAATACATTTCAGAAAGTACAAAATTATACATACAATACTCATAATTAAAGTGTCTGAATTTTAATAAATAATACATTAGTACATGAACTAACAAGTTAAACCTAATTTTTGTACATGTCGTTATAACACCGTTAAAAGTTATTGTTCTTTTTTTCTAAGATCTTTTTTTAGATTTTTTTTCTTTTAAAAATGATCAAAGGATTTTACTCATATCCCCATAAAAGACTCGAACACATAACCTCGTCAATAGGTAGTGGATGCACTTAAGATCTCTCTCTGTCTTACCAATTCTCTAATTAACCTCTCTTGCTCTCTTACCAGCAATGAACTATCCATAATTCTTTCTTTCTCATATACCAGTAAGCAGCAATCCACAAAACGGAGGTTAAATTGTAACCAAAATATTTTTTCTTCTATGTGTCAAATCGGTTAACCTATTTGATTGTTAACACCTTAATTAGAAAAAAGATCCTTTTAAAGAAAGAAAATAAATGTGTGAATTTGACACCGATTTGACATCTAGAAGAAAAAACATCATCCTTAAAAGAAAGAAAAAAAGATCTCATAAAAAAAACATTAACTTTTAACGGTGTTATAACGACATGTACGAAAATTAGGTCTAACTTGTTAGTTCATGTACTAATGTGTTATTTAACAAAGTTCAGACATCTTAATTATGAGTGAAGTAAAATTGGTATACTGTTTGTGCAATTTTCCATTTCAGAAATAATGAGGTGAGACACATTTGCACTCTTTATGAAAAATTTGGGTTGTGAAGTGAACTTCTAATAAGTTGAAATGCATCTTAGGACTTTGCAGTTAAAGTTTGATTAATTTGGTTTTATTAGAGCAACTTTAGCAGACTCTTTATTTTAACTTTTTAGCAATTTTTGAGAGCGTGTTTAACTATTTTTGATATTTTCTGAGCTCTAGTAGACTAGCCAAACCCGAACTATTATAACTTTTAGCTATCTCGCTAGCTGTATTTAGCTAGCGAGATGACTCAATTGAAGCTAGCTATAATATAATATATAGGTGGTATATAAATACATTTAAACTATTTAATATCTATTTAAGAAATAATATTGATGTAATGCTAGTTAAAATAGAGAGCATTGATGCATACACATTTCTAAAGTGTCTAGCCAAAATAACATTTTAGCTAATTTGACAAAATTTTAACTCATAAATGGCTAGCATTGGATTCAAATTTATCGATCAGAAACCTATGTCGGTCATAATGACCAACCAATAAAGTGATGTCATGTTAGTCATAATTTTCTAAACCTCATATTATTTTTCTACTTTCTCTCTTTACACTCTCGCTTTGATTGGTTAATCATTATGACCAACATATGTTGCTGGTCGACAAATTTGAATCCGCTAGCATTGTTGTTGATGCTCGCCTCTCGGTGCATTTAACATAACATAAATATCTGTTTATGATGTAAAATTGTAAAACTTTCTAAACTTGTGATTAGTTTCTGAATTTGGATGTCCATATAATCTCATTCCATGCTTATCCTGCCTAGTCACCTTTCTACAATACCACCGTGTATTCTTTCTCCGCTTAGGAGCAGCTTGCTATCCTCAAGTTTGAGGTTCTTGTGTTAATACTATTCAATCTCCACTTATTCCTTCCAAACTTCAACAAAGCATAAATATTTGAACAAAACATAAATGTCTGTCATTTTCGTTTTTATAATATAAATTTCCTAAATACAAACATATACTATTTTCTAATTTACATATAAAAAATACATGGCACATCTAAGAAGGAAAAAAACCGATCAATAAAATTTTATTAAAAAATAATTCGAAATGTTGATTGTTATACTAGAAGCCACTATTAGAATAGTGTATTAGTATTAGCGGAGACTCTTCTGTGCACCATGGTGTAGGTACACCAGACTTTGTATCTGACGTCCGTTTATGGACGTTAAGAAGACGGAGCCATTCTGTTCGTTAGTCATATTAAGACGAAAAAACAAAAGTGCAGTTAAAACGAAATTACAGTGGAGGCAGACAGTCGACCAAAACCTAGTATTCATAGTTGCTCTCTGGCTTAATCCCACGGCGGCGGCTCCGACGAAGAGAGTCGAAAGTCTCCGATTCAAAGCTCAAAAACCCACGCGGTATAACCCGGCCAGGGTTCCGAATCCTCTCACCTGGAAAATCTTTTCCCGATCGTGAATAATCTCAGAGACTCCTTCACAAAGAGAGAGAGAGGTAAGAAGATTGATCTTTTTTGGGGAAAGGGTTTACCCCCACGCTGATACGAAATTAAGTTGAAAAATATAATGATGAATTTGACCACTGAGCTGTTTGAGTTCTGAATTGAATAAAGGAGAGGACTGTTACTCTTCAGTAAGTGATGAACAAAGCTCAGATTTTAGCTTTTGATATATATATATATATATATATATATATATATATATTTCGATTTGTTCAGCAACCAAACAGAGATGTGAGATTTTTTGCAGAGCAACTATGAAACTGATCGGAATTTATTTTCTCTCTTCGTGTTTCGCCTTGTTTGTTTTCGTAGTTAAAGGTTTTGGCGTCTTCTTCTTCTAGCGGTTCGTTTTGGTGAGGATCCTCCGATCAAGAGTAAGTAAATTTATTTTAGTTGAAGCCTCTCTCCGATCCTCTGTGGTTTCAGTGGATAGTGAGATTGTTGTTGGATCCATTTGTGTTATATATTTAATTAATTTGATAGAGAGCTTCGGTTTGGTGCGAAATTCGAATGCTTAATTGTGCTGCTATAAATCAGAGACGGATCTCTACCCATTCCTGTGTTTCTTTTGCAGTAGTAGTTCCCACTTCAAAGATTAGTTTGAGTAGTACAGCCACAACGGCTTTACTAGTGACAGCGGTGCTCAGTGCTTTCACTAATGAGAGAAGGAACTTGTTCTATACTTTGCTGGTTAGAGAGGATTTGAAGCAGCGTTCAGCTCCGCAAGTCCAGTAATGGACACTTTTTCATCTGGAGAAGATTTGATCATTAAGGTAACGCAAGCAGACCTGTCTGGCTTATAATTTTATTTGTGTAGTAAGTTTTAAGTAGCTGAATTGTGGTATCCTAATGATAGGCAAGAAAGCCGTATACTATTACCAAGCAGCGGGAGCGGTGGACTGAGGAGGAGCATAATAGGTTTCTTGAAGCCTTGAAGCTCTATGGTAGAGCATGGCAGCGCATTGAAGGTTACAATTCACATGACCCTTAACTTTGCTCTCCCTCCCGTTTATTTCCTTACCAAGTGTCATGTTGGTTGTACTGGTTTGAGCTGAATTTTCTGAATATGTTAACAGTGTCTTGGCATGATATAATGCTTTAAGTTTTTCCTAAGTCGGGGTCATAATTGTCCCCTTCTATTGGTACTTTGTGGTTTGCAGAACATATAGGAACAAAGACTGCTGTGCAGATCAGAAGTCATGCGCAGAAGTTCTTTTCAAAGGTCATTCCATATCTTTTCATATTCTTCTTTTGCAAGATGGATATTGATTCTTGCAGATGCTATATCACAATCTACATGAATTGACTAAATAAAAGAATTCGTACTTGGAACAAACGAACTTAAAGTTTCAAACTCATCTTAAGGCTTATCTTTATGGAAAATAGAGCAAGTAAGAAATTACAGTGTAGATGCATAGTATCTTTCCTTACTTAGGCTGAAAGAACCTCCTCTAGCATTGTTTATGTCAAAAATAGATGGCAATTGAAAGTTTAAGTTGCATTCTTTTTATATTGTCAAGTAGATTGTAGCAGTATGCGATAGTGTCCTGTGTGGATTGCATTCTTTTCTTGTTTCTCAAGATATAATTTGCTTTTATGGTGAGCAAGTTATCATTATAAACAAATTTAATTGAAAGCTTCTACGTGTGGATATGTTTTACTTTATAGACATGAAGTGTCCTGTGAATAATCTTAGACTTCGAAGTGTACAGGAGAAGAAAATAAATTGGTGCTATTAAAGTTTTGAACGTGGCGCTATCCCAGGATTTTAAAGTGGAACTTAATGTCATGCCCAAATAGGTTCTTGAGGGCTAATTTATAGATTCTTCCTTCTTTTAATTGGTTGATTCCTTTCAGAACATGATATGAAAATATGTTCCTAATGTTGCTTAAAAAGGGTTTGAGAGTGGATACCCACATATATAAGATTCATTTCAAACATTGTTGAAGTCAGCTTCTTACATTTACTGAACACATTCCTCTCTCTCTCCCTTTCAGATGACTCTAAAATGGCTTGTTTTTGTTTTGGGGGACAGTTCATCAGTTTAGGAAAAGGGAATGTTCTTGGCTTCTTGCTGTAACGTTTATTGGGTTTGGTGGTCATTTGTATCTGATCAAAAGATATGTTGTTTTTCATATGGACGCAAGTGCTTAGTTCGTTTTGGATTCAAAGCGTGTAAGATGAAAATCTGGTATTGTTGAGAGTTCAACTGGTCAGGTTTGCTTTGTAGTGTACTGTGCTAGCTCAGTGATCCTTTTTGTGCTCTACGTTTCTTAGCGTCCTTTGTATGAATAGGTTGCATAGTCTTTTTAGGTCATCGTATTCTTTTTCTTTCTATTATTTTTAAGTTATGCAATTTGTGAATGGAGAATGAAAGCTTTCATGACAAAGAAAGAGACTTGTATTATTCTTTGCTTCAATCTGATCTGGTTATTACACATATTGAATTCCTAGTTGGAATCTTCTAATACAATTCAGAATTCTTGTTATTTTGCTATTGTGGTGGAAATTGATTTGTGATATCATCTGATGATTTTTGGCCTGATGTAATGAGATAATATATACGCATGTAGGTGATGGCGTCAAATGCGGCCTCAAGAGACGACTCTGGCGGAAGAAATAGGAGAAGAAATCTCAGAGAAAGTTTTGCTGTCAGATTGGAAAGGCTGATCATCGATACATTTGATCATTTTTCCCTTTGCTTATTGTTTGTTTCTTCTGTATGGTCTTTGGACATTGCCATAGAAGTAGAAATTGCTAGACTTCTTCCAAGCATGCACAACCCTTCTCTACTTCCCGGTGAGGCGAGATAAGCATCTGTCAACTCTCACATGCAAGTCCGTCACCTCATTCTTGGGATGCCTCATGCACTCCACCATCAAACGTGCCCGTTCATTATCCGAATTGTACTGCACATTTCAGAGTTTAGTATGATCATTATTATCCTAATACAATATGATGCATTTGATTTGGTACAATTATTTTACCTTAGCAGCCCAATCGGTACCATTTCCCTGCATGCTCCTAATAACAAAAACACCGCAGTCGAAACCGTTCTTCTGTCGAGGTGCATTTGCATTGGTCTTAAAGGGAAGCATTTTGAAGGAAAACAACTTGTTCGCTTCTCTGAACATTCTGTCCCCATACATCCGATCCAGCATATTCAACTGGTGCAACATAATGTGCTTATTATCCATTCAATTTATTAACTCCTGTAATTTTGTATATGTGGAATGGACAAACTACACTTACAGTAATTTATTTTTCGCTAGCTAATAATTTTATTCGAAGAACCATACCACTGCCCGTGCATCTCTTTGTCGGGATATTGTCTTGGACGGATCCGGAGCACTGTCAAGGATCTCGGTTGACCTATCTAGCACATCCACCTTCAACAGGTACCAATGTCCCAATCGCTCGTCTGTTGGCAAAGGCTCGAACATTGGGATGAAAATCTGGTCAATGCAAGCATAGTTAGTCCTATTAAAGGCGCTATATTACTTTGAATATGAAAGATTCAGTGCATATGAATAGAATGTTATTGCTCAGCAACAGAAACATGGGCTATACCCTTCTGCAGTTAGCAAAATTGTCAATGAATCGGTCGAGTCTACTAAACCTTTTACACCGTTCAATCCATTCCTCACCTGTAGTCAAAATCAGTTTCTTCCATGTGCATATATATAAACTTCAAAAGATTCATGTCCTCCTTAGATATACCCCCAATGGCACGGAATGGTACATCACCAGTGTTTGCATTCTTCCCTTGCCTCTTCATAGGTGTCTTCAGACTTCTCGGACCGTGTTGATGAAGTCAACATGAGGCTGAGACCTGATGAGCCGTGAGCAATGACTCTCCCGTTGCGAACCTTTGAAGGGGCTTGCGTTCCCTTCCATACCCAACACAGAAACCGGCCAGCTTCGATGTGAAAAGAAATGAACACTCACTAAGCTATCCACACATGAGCAATGCCTTCTTGAGAACACTGCATTATAATTAACCATTAATTGCCTAGCTTGTTCTATACCAGACCCTTCAGGTCTTCTAGGATTCTAGGGAAGACAAGAGACACACCCACCCTTCCAATTAATTTCATCTGCATGCATGCCTGATGCCTATCCTTTCTGCACGCCTTCTTTGAGCAATGCAACGTCCCTTCTTTTTTTCTTTTTATTCATTTTTATATTGTCGTTCTGTTCTCCAAGACAGATACTGAAGCCCTCAGGTCTTCTAGCTTGAGGCCTTGAGCTATGATACCTAGACACACGTCTATCCAACTTTAATGTTTTCTTAGAATTTAAACCATTTTTCAAATTTGAAAAGAGAGTTCGCGCCATGTAAAGTCCTGTTATTAAGGTTGTGTTGCGGAACTAGTATACTACCAGGTGGTGCAAAGAATATGACTTGTTATGAATGGCTGAGATTACGCCGTGTACCTACACGCCGTGTATATAAAAATTTTCAAGTTCTTTTTTTTTCGTCTTCAAATTCAATTGGACCGAATGTTTTTCTTTCACGCAATCAGAAATCAAAATATTTTATTTAAGTTTTTCTTGAGAGAGAATAAAAATTTATAAATTATTGTTTACACATCACTGTAAGATAGTAAAAGAAACACCAATTATTGGGCATGTCATATGTGAAATAATTTATGCGAAAAATAAAATAATCAAGAAATAGAGGTCAGGAGAATGGATCGGAGGTTTAAGTGAAAAAAGAAGAAGAAAATAGAGAACGGATGTTCGCATACTAAAAAAATGAAATAACAAAAAAAAAGAATTGGAGGTCTATTAGTGAATAAGAGGTGTAAATGAGTAATATATTGAAATATATTGGGATATATGTGAATTATATAAATATGGGTAGTTTAGGAATTTGAAAGGAGGTATAGAGAGCAAATACTTGTATTGAAAAGTAAAATAGAGGTGTAGAGATAACGAGAGGTACAGTGAGCAAATTTTGAGATCTTAATAGCCGTACTTAATATGAAAAAAATTTCGCAATAAATTACCTAACAAATTTCAAAATAGAAAATGCAAAACCATTTTCTCATTTATATTTTAGAAAGTCATTTTTTTAAAAACGTTACCGGACATCCTATTTTCTATCATGTTCGTATTATATATACATGACTCTTCCATTAAGGGATTTCTTATTATGACTTAGATGAGGGATTAAGCCATAGACCAACTTTTTATCACAAATCAGCATCTCTACTGTTCAATCTCTTAATATATATATATATATATATATATATATATATATAAGTAGATCATTTTTGGAAATTAAGCTTAATTTTCAACATGGTTACATAATAGAGTTTGATGATAAGCAAATTAAAAAATAAAAACTAAACCTTGGTGACAAGCATATCAAAACACCTCCAGATAACAATCATAACATACTTGAGTGTGATTGAGGTATTTGAAGGTTGTGTTAGCCTAAAGTCAGAGTACATGGCTGTAAATACTCGTCAGCTGCCATCTATATATATATATATATAACAAGACGTTGTGGTAGTACCCAAGGTGGTAAATCATCTTTCCCACGGCGGTGCAACATCACCACATTGTTAGGTCCCATAGTTGGTCAAAAGAGGGATGAGACCGAGAGAAGCCTCTGATCGCGCCACATGAAATAGATTAGAGACCCAAACTTAGAGAAGCAACGACTGCATACAAACCGTTGCTACTGCATGTGTGAGAGCGAACAAGGCTTGATCTTGGAGGTTCGCCAATATTCAATTCACAATAACAGACGAAATGGAAAGGCTTCTATTGAAATCCCTATCTAAATTCACAATAGTAAGACAAATTAGATATCTCTTTAGTTCATATCTACCTAGTTAATGTCTAATATCACATATACATGTTTTTCCCAAAACCGTAAACCAAATATTGTATCTCTCGGTAATCTATTATTAACAACTTCTTCCCAACTATTTTCACTGTAAAGGAATATTCTATATTCATAACTTGTCTCAAACAAGAGAAATAAACAAACATAAAATTATTCATATATATATAGATTCACGATATGTTTTCTATGGTAACTGGGTTCATGAATTATGGTCAACAAACAGTATGGACGAATTCTGCCTATTTTTACATTTAGGATTTACATATACAACATATGTCACTGTCAAGAGTGAGTTTCTTATTACTGTATTACCGCGGCTGCTGGCACAGAGTTAGCCGATGCTTATTCCCCAGATACCGTCATTGCTTCTTCTCCGGGAAAAGAAGTTCACGACCCGTAGGCCTTCTACCTCCACGCGGCATTGCTCCGTCAGGCTTTCGCCCATTGCGGAAAATCAAATAAATATAATCCGATCGTGGATAAATGGATCCATTTATCCATGTTCCATAGATTTCATTCAAATAAGAATTTCTTAGATTTTCTGTCATAAAAGAAGTCTTTTTACGGCTCCAAATAATGTAATTTCACTCCAAACTTGGGAGTGTATCAAACCGGAATGGACTCTTTAACTCTGCCGGTTCCGGGGACCTATTATTTCTTCTGTTCATTTCATTGCCATCCATTCGCAATGAAATTTTACATCAACGTAACCTAGCTACATGATCATATTGCGAGTAACATATGTAAAGAGAAGTCAAGTTAGTAGTTTTTCTTTACATTTCAAGTGCTCTGTAGCCTTTACCAGAGTTGTTTTAACTTGCAAGCTTGAAAACTGTATGGACATTCCTTGTATTTCAAGTATTGCATGTGTTGACAATCAAATATAAGGAAATATACGAAAGCTTTTTAAAGAGTCCATTCCGGTTTGATACACCAAATATCAAAGATTAACCTTTAGTAACTGAATATTAACTTTTTTTTGAAAGTTTACCACGTTTGATCTATTTTTACTCTGTTAATGGGGTTAGTATTAATGTTAGTGTCATTTAACGGTGTTAGTATCGGGGTTAGTGTAATTTAAAACAAGATCAAATGAATGGCTGAGATTAAATTTTAAATCTTGGTGTACCTACACCATGGTGTACTGAAGAATTTTCGTAGTATTAGTCGGCCCAAAGAAAGAATTGTGATAATCCTAATCTCAATTATGATATAGCATGCCTCTTGCCTAGTTGCCTATACACATCATGTTGAAGTTGAACATGATCGATCAGCTTCCACTTTTTCTTCTTCTTTTTAAAACTAGACAAAATCGCAAATAGACGCCAACAATGGACCCTTGACCATTTATAGCCACTCCTTCATAGTTCACACACAACAAGGTACTCCTTTGCCTATCAATGAGGTTAGTAAAGTGTGTTCCACACAAAGATAAGGCATATGCCTCAATTCCCGATGGGAAATTTCAGAGACAAAATGCATATGTATGTAGAAGTCAAATTTATACATCTCTCCCTCCAGAGAAAATCCATCTAACCTGTCATGGACGTCAAACCAGATATTAGTCCCTGCCTGCTCGTTTGACATTTCGATTACGACTATTCCATATACCTCTTTCACCCAAATTAAATATCAAACAGAAACTCATCTCCATCTTAGCTAGCTCATGGTCTCGTCTTCTCTTTTCTCCATGATCTTCTACATATGACCATGCTTAACAATCATCATCTCTTCCTAAGATCACCTCCCATCGTCTTGCTCATCTTCTTCTTCTTCTCGGCTCACTGCGAAGACGATTCGCAGTACACACAGTGCAAGCAACCTTTCAACTGTGGTAACATCACAAACATTTCCTACCCTTTCTGGGCAGGAACCAGTCGCCCCCAAGAGTGCGGTCGCTCAGGCTTCGAGCTTACTAACTGCGAAGACGAAACTCAACCCCCTCACATCATAATCAAGAACCTTTATTTCTATGTCTCCAACATCGACAGCCAACAGCTTCTTCACACCATGACACTATCTCGCTCCGACCTATGGGACAGTCCTTGTACTCAGCTCCTCGTCAACACCACTCTCGACTACACCCGCTTCTCTTATGTCCAAACTGTTCGTAACCTCACCTTGTACTACGGCTGCGTCCCTCAACCTGATCAATCCGTCCCCAACAATTTTACGTGCAAAATAGAAGGCACGCCTTTGGATATTTCATACTACTTCGATGACTCTCTTTCAAGGGTGGTTGATGTTCTGAATAGAACCTCATGTGTTATCAAAATCCAAGTGCCAATTTTCTGGGAGGGTTTTGATGATATGCCTAAGAATGCAACGGCAGAAGTGGAGAATGTACTGAGACAAGGGTTTCAGGTTGAGTATGTTGCGGATTGGGATCTATGTAGGGGATGCTTGAACTCCAATGGCACTTGTGTATCCAACGTAACGACGGATTCGTTTCTCTGCCTTTGCGGGGATGAACGTCACAATTCTACTTGTCCAATTGTTCATGGTACGCATTTCTGTTTTGTTTATTTTGGATTTGATATGGTTAGGTTTACTTGCAAGATCACTATGCATTAGAAAAATCCATGTTCCTAATTATTGAAGGAGTTGTAGGATTAAGATTAGGGATAGTAGTAATCGTTGAATCTGCATATCGTTTGATCAAGGGACCCTTGATTAATTAGTCAAAGTTAGACTTCTTCAATTATTAGGAAATACCAGCTGCCCCCATTGGAAGAAATGATCAAGCTAGTAGCTAAGAAACTGAAATGTACATCTGAATTTTCTAAGCGTATGACCTTCCTCAGTTGCAAGTTGGTTCATTAGCTAAATTCTAATTAACGTACTGCTTTCTCACTCTATATCTCATTAGTTTAGTTTTGATTAGAATGTGTAAGAGCCTCTGGTAACGTTTTTAAAAACTGTAAAAGGTGTAGCAAAAAAATGAGGGTTTTGGCTCTGCCATGGCTATTTTAGGGTTTATCCTGTTACTGTTACCAAAACTATGAAGTTAGGTAGGTTGGTCCTAGAATGCCATGGGTTTACCTGTTTGAGAAGGCTTCCTAAGAAACACCTCCCCAATTATACAAAAACATCAGAAATACTTGTTTGACTGGTTAATTTACTTATAGAATAAGTCAACAGTCAACAGAGGAGAATCAACCAGTTCAATATGGCGTCTTTGCTTGGACCTTAGTGAAGTGTTCACACTTCCATAAACTTCAATCACACCAACCCAAAAACCTCATAAGAACTGGGCTTGAGCCCGTATCCTTACTAGGCCAATACCACCCCAAAACCCTAGCCCAAATTATAGTAGTGTTCTTGAACAGAACAATTCTAGCAGAAGCCATCATCCATTCTTGGATCAACAATTTCCCCTGTTACTTTCTTGGCATGCAAAACCCTAAAAGCCAAGTCCCTTTTGCACACTTTCGGTTTAACCAACCACAACACTGAAAGCCAAGTGTCGTCCACCCAAAACACACAGTTCACCGTCACTTGATTCTATACCTCAAAAAAAAGAACTTGCTGACAAAGCTTTGGTCCTCTTTTGGCCAAGTTCGGACCAGAAGCTGTTATCACTTTCCTGGCATATGGACCATGTAGCAGAGGCAGTCATATATGGAATGCCTGAGAGAGATATGATTGGTGGTGTTGGTGGTGCTCACGTCCTCAGATGAAACGTCACACAAGTCTTTGCCGTTGCTTAATCCTTTCTTTGTTATTTTCAAACTCTAAATAGACCAAAACCGGATCATACCACTACCAAGAATTTCCCACTATATGCTAACTTGCTCACCTTCCTTCCCACAAACTCACTACATGCTTTCTTTCTTCTTTGTGTTTCTATCTGTTTCTGGATCATGAACAACCCCAAGATGAATCGCTTCCATTTATGTGTTTTAGTATCACCTTCACAACCTTGTTCAGACTTCAGACAAGCCTCTTCTGTGGTAGGATCGAACTACCATGAGACTTGCAATCCTCGAACATGTGGGAATGGTTCGAATATAAGCTACCCTTTTTGGCTTTCGCACCACCAAGATTAATCCTATTGTGACAATCCCAGTTTCAAGCTAGTCTGCTAGAACAAAAATCCAGTACTTGCTATTTCAGACTTGGATTTTATCATCAAAGAAATATTTTACTCAAACCAGACATTTCTCGTAGCCAACTCTGCTGTCTATAAAGATGAACGTCCTCTCCCTCTACGCAAATTGTGCCTTGATCGAACACCTTTCAACTATAGCTCCAAGAATGCAGATTTTTCCTTCTTCTACAACTGCTCACATAAACCTTTAGACTACGTGTTTACATATCCTATTAGCTGTGCTAGCAATTCCACCTCTCATTCTTTTGCTACTATTAACAAAGAGGTGTTGGGAGTACAGAAACCATACATTAGTAAACTCATGTGAATCCCCCGTAGATGTACCGGTGGATTATATTGAGGCTGCTGGTGTGCATAGCATGTTGAAAATGAGTTATACAGATATCTTGAAGATGGGGTTCCTTTTGAATTGGACTGCACAAGATTGCAGCAATTGTGAGAGGAGTGTGGATTCGATAACAATGAAGTTATCTGTTTTTACAGTGATAGATGGCATGACAAAACATGTGATGATGATGGTATTTGTGTTCCATCATTTTCAATATTTAGTGGTTCTTCAAATTCTACAGTAGTTTTACTAGTTTATGTCTTGTGTAGTATAACATTTTGTTTCTCGACAGCCATTTTTTTGTCCTAGTTATAGTAGATATTTCAATCTAGGCTTATACTACTGCAACTTTATGAAGTGTATTGCTTATATTCTAAAATGCCGTTTCTTTTGCAGGCCGTAAGTTCAACGGGAAATTGAAGGTTGTTGTAGGTAATATCCCTTTATTCTTCGGCTGTTCAATGTTCTCCATTTCTCCAAGCTCATGTCATTCTCAATTTCAAGAGTGCTTCTTCTTATAGTGAGCTCGCCATTTTCTCTTCAGGTCTTTGTTCGGTTATTGGAACTATAGCTGTAATGTGTTTCATTTTCTTTATACGGCAACTCCGCAACAGAAATCGATATGGTCCATCATCATCTTATGCATCTCGAAGCATCTTTTCTAAAAGCTATTCCAGAAGTGATACTGAAAAGGGAAGTGCATACCTTGGAGTTCATGTCTTTACCTACAAGGAACTTGAACAAGCAACAAACTATTTCGATTCATCAAAAGAACTTGGCGATGGAGGCTTTGGCACAGTGTACTATGGTAAACTCATCATCCACATCCTTATTCTTCAAGATCACAAAGTTGTGTTCTAACCATTTTACATTTGAACCTCCTTGTGTTCTTTGTGGTTTTCTTCAACAGGAAAAGTCCGTGATGGGCGATCAGTTGCTGTCAAACGGCTTTATGAAACCAATTGCATGAGAGTTAAGCAGTTCATGAATGAAATTGAGATTTTAGCTCGCCTACGCCACCAAAACCTTGTTTTACTGTATGGATGCACCTCACGTTATAGCCGTGAGCTCCTCCTTGTATACGAATATGTTCCTAATGGAACTCTTGCTGATCATCTTCACGGTGGAAAAGCAAAACCAGGTGCTCTGCCATGGCATACTCGAATCAACATTGCCGTAGAAACAGCTAGTGCATTGTCCTATCTTCACGCGTCTGAGATCATCCACCGAGATGTGAAGACCACTAACATTCTCCTTGACAACCATTTCTGTGTCAAAGTAGCAGATTTTGGACTATCTCGTCTCTTCCCAACGGATGCCACCCATATCTCAACTGCTCCACAAGGAACTCCAGGTTATGTTGATCCTGATTACAACCAATGCTACCAGCTTACTACTAAGAGTGATGTCTATAGCTTTGGGGTGGTCTTGGTTGAACTCATATCATCCTTGCCTGCTGTTGACATCACAAGGCATCGACAGGAGATCAATTTATCGAACATGGCTATCAACAAGATTCAGAAACATGCATTGCATGAGCTAGTTGATCCATCCCTGGGGTATGAATCAGACTTTAGAGTAAGAAAAATGATCAATGCAGTAGCAGAATTAGTTTTTCAGTGCCTGCAAAGTGATACTGAAATGAGACCTTCTATGATGGATGTGGAAAATGAACTAAAGAGGATACAGGGTGATGATTTTAGTAAAGAAACGGCAGAGGAAATTGATATTTCTGGATTTTCAGCTTATGATGTTGTGCTGCTAAAGAGTGGTCCTCTGGCGCCTTCACCAGATTCAGTGGCATTAGATTGGGGCAGCATGTCTCCAAAACCAAATGATAAAACTGGTTAAACTTTCCTTTCTAGATTCATCTAAGAAACCATTGTCATTCTCCTTTCATCTATTAAACCAGTATTTCACTATTTCATGCACCAGTAAAAGACAAAAAACAGAAAAAAAAAAAAAAACAAAAGTAAACAGTGCATATATGACGGTGAGGAGATGATAAGACGGTGTAGATTCGGCAGGACACCGCTGGTAATGGCGAATAATTTTCATATTAAACATGTGATTTGTTGAATGTGATGTAAATATTATCCTTTCATGTATCAAACAAAGGAACACCGCAACATTTCACAATGACCATCGATCCTTTTACTTGTAGGATTCTTTCCCCTTCTCACTTTAGGATTTCCCGTCATCTATGGATTGGCCTTCTGCTATGTAGTGAAAACAAATTGAGGTGAGAGCATATATATATGCAATTCACTCTATTTCTTCTTGTTTTCACAGAGAAACAACAGGTGATCACATCAGTTGTTCATAGTTTGGATTGTTAGTGTTAAGAGTTTCATCATGCTTCAATCAGAAATAGTTCAGTCTCGAAAAAAAGAAGAGCTCATCAGTGAACCCCAGATGGTAAATGACGAGAAGTTGAGGTCAGAAAAAACAAGGAAGGAATGCATCGAATTTGTAAAGACCTTACAGAACTTCAACTCCTCTGTTTACCACGAGTTCGTCCATATCATGAAAGACTTCAAGATAGAAGGTGATGACTGTATTAAGGCTTTGAAACAGAGGGTAAAAGAATTGTTTGAAGGGCGTCCAGATTTGATATTAGGGTTCAATGCCTTCTTGCCTAAGAGGCATAGAATTAACGTCCCAATTCAAGTAAAAGTCCAGACCAGCAGGAGGAAACTCCCAATAGTACTTTCACGAAAGATAAAGCGCTGCGATGATGCTAGTGATGTTTATGGTGCTGAATCTAATGACTCTAAGCTTCAAAAAGTGATTGATTTTGTGAACAAGGTTAAAGACAGATTTCATCGTCACTATAATGAGGAAGGTGAAGATGTGTTTGAGTCCTTTTTAGATATTTTTTTCGTGACTAATCACCAGAAAAGAAACAAACTGTCACCCAGGAAGTCGGTCACTGCTGCTAAAGAAGATGAGCTTCAGATTTACAAGAAGGTAGAAGAACTTTTCAACGGCCATCCGGACTTGATTGATGAGTTCACCAACTTCTTAACAACAGTGCCTTTCCCTACACTTTCTACACTCATTGATTTCAGTAACTGCAAGACTTGCACACCAAGCTACCGTCTTCTGCCAGAGAATTTCCCCATTCCTGCTGCCACCAAAAGATCAAAGCTTGCTTCTCAAGTATTGAATGATCGTTTGGTATGTGTTCCTAGTAATATTTCAAGAGGAGGAAGAGGAGGAGGAAACACGCAACAATACAAGTCCGGGTGGGAAGATAAAATGTTCGAAGTTGATAGGGAGGTGAACACCTTGAAGTCAACCTTAAAGAGCATCAGCACGCTGATGGAAAAGATTAAAAAAGATAGTCCATCAGATATCTATGTTGAAGATCATTTCACTGAGCTGGATTTGAAGTGCATTCTTAGATGTTATGAGGACCAAGGGCTGAAGGCCATGGGTGAACTGACGAAAGATATTCGAGGGGCTTTGCCCTTGTTGATGAAAGAGTTGAAGCTACAGGAAGAAAAGCTGGAACAACGCCGATTAGGTCTAAACCAAAAATGGGCTTGTCATACGAAAGTTCTTAGTTGCAGGTAGATTTCATGGTTTACATGATAATTGTGCAATTATACTGTTAGAGTTTCAGAGCATCGGTGAAATATATGAATCTACTCCATGCTTAGACAGGTACACACTCTAGGGAAAATTATTAAGTGTCACATATCACTGTGGTGTTTTCCCTTTATTCTTTTATTTCAGGCACATATCACTGTGGTATCACTAAGGCGTTCCCCTTTTATTGATCTAAATAGAAAGGCTCGTAACTTGAGCATCTAGGCTAAGCTGGTTCCTATGATGGAATGAAATTTATGTATGAAGTATGGAGGTAGCTAACAGAAATTCCTGACTCGATGATTACCTTTATTCTATATTTCTTCAACAAGTCAACACAACAGTCATTATCTTAAAGTTCTTACTATTGTTGAATACCAATATCAAATCTTTACATGCTAACCATTCCATCATGACAAGAAATTTTCTAGAAGCAAGCCAATCCAGTGCAGGAAAACACAACGTAAAACCATTGTTTTCTCCTAAAACAGACGACAGTTGCATTGTTCTATAGGGTATTGTACAGTAGCTAATTTCTGATAATGTGTAAGTAATAACTTACTTCACCTCTCATATGAACAACAACATGACAAGATAAGAACTCAGAAAAATTGATAAAGAGAAAAGATAACTACCCAAATTCTCTTACGAGTAACAAGGTAGTGAAAAGTACACATCAAGCAATCTAGAAAAGAAATTAACTTATTGTTGATAAAGTGGTAGATTCAGGCGTTGATGATCTTACAAGGGGAAGATAGGATAGGCTTTGGTGGTGTTTCCAAGGCTTCAATGCTTCCTTTCAACATTTCAATCACTTTACTCATGGATGGCCTATCAGATGGCCTTGTCTGTATGCACCACAATCCCACTAAGATCATCTACCTTGCGATTTCCTTTTCCTCTTCGGTCACTGCATTTAGCAATCCAAATTTTTGCCCTGCTCAAGATGCTCATAAACCCAATCTGGAAAATAAATTTCACTCGTGTGGCTCACTCGAGCATCAATGTTCTTTCTTCCTCCAACCATTTCCCGAATCATCATTCCATAACTGTAGACATCAGACTTAGCAGATACTCCTCCAAAGTTGTCTCTCTAGCATCCAACATTGTTGTAACGAATGCAAGAAAGAAAACAGATTTACGTGGTTCACTAACGATGTGTTAGCTACGTCCACGGCCAGAGGAGAACAGTTTTATTATCTTGAGAAAAAACAAACACTGAATGCATAATACAATTAGGTTTAGAACGTTTATATACTAAACCCTAAACCCTATATACTAAGCCCAACAGAAAACCATAACCCAGCATAACAGGTATCGTAGGCCTCGAGATCCCCGAATAGCTGGTACTTCCGGATGACTGGTTCAAGGCATATATTAACAAACATTGATATAATACTCTCCTTCCTCGTACAAAGTTTAGAGAGACCAAAGTCACAAATCTTTGGGCAAAAATTTTCATCCAAAAGAATATTATGTGGTTTTATGACAAAGTGAAGGATTCGTGTGTTGCAGCCATGATGCAAGTACTCGAGCCCACGAGCTATCCCGGTAGAAATTTGAAAGAGGGTATCCATTTCCAAGTGTAATGTAGCTTCCAAAGGATCAGTGTCTTTGTATATGAACTTCTCAAGTGATCCATTGGGCATGAACTCATATATCAACGCTTTTTTCTTACCTTCAAAGCAATACCCCAAAAGAGTGACAACATTAACATGTGAAGTTCTACTAATGCTTGCAACCTCATTAACAAAGTCCTCTCCATTGCCTTTGGATTCTTTACGAACCTTCACAGCCACAGGAAAACCATCAAGTAGGCGACCTATATAAACATCACCATAACCTCCCTTACCTAGCTTATCTTCAAATGAAATGGTCATTTTTTTGATATCTGAAAATTTGTATCTCTTCACTGCTAGAGGTCCATTGTTCTGAACAAAGGCTTCAAGACACCGATCATTCCTTGTCTCACTTATCCTTGTCTTATTCCAACGAATGGTAACAGCAATAACAGAGAGTAATAATATCAGAGCTCCAGCAGCAGTAGCACCTATAAGTGGAACAATGGGATGATTCAGCCATTAATGGTGTACATATTCATTTATATACTAATAGAGGAAAGGATCATTGAAGAGCGAAAAGAAAAGTTTGTTTTTTTTGTTGCAGCAAATGCATGTACTTTAACAAAATTAATAAATTATGCACATTATAAGAGGTTGCAAAGGATAAGATTTAGTTGTGAAGAATAGCAAAAACTGACAAAGTATCCTTTTTGTTTGACAAAGACCCTTTATATTTCACAAGGAGAAGAGAGGGACATATTACCAATAACAACCATTCTTTTCCAATTTCTGTGACCTGCACAAAAATGAAAGAAGCAGAACACTTAGACTATTAGTACTTACACATCCAAAGCCTGCTTCTGAACAGACAACAAACTATTTACACATAAAGTAGTCTGAGGTTCAACTCTAAAACCAATTGGCAATAGAGAGAGAGAGTAGCTCAAACCCTTATAAACCCACAGACAAGGTCTCATATTCCCGATGTAGAATATATTTCTCAACACGCCCCCGCACGTGTGGCGAATCTTTAAGCCTAACACGTGGACAACAACTTGGGTGGTCGTGGAGTTCGTGTGGCCTTTAGGCTTCACACGTGTACGTGGGTAACCCGCTCTGATACCATGATAAAGTAGTCTGAGGTTCAACTCTAAAACCAATTGGCAATAGAGAGAGTAGCCTAAACCCTTATAAACCCACAGGCAAGGTCACATATTCCCGATGTGGGATATATATCTCAACACGCCCCCGCACGTGTGGCGAATCTTTAAGCCTAACACGTGGACAACAACTTGGGTGGTCGTGGAGTTCTGTGGCCTTTGGGCTTCACACGTGTACGTGGGCAACCTGCTCTGATACCATGATAAAGTAGTCTGGAGTTCAACTCTAAAACCAATTGGCAATAGAGAGAGTAACTCAAACCCTTATAAATCCACAGACAATGTCCCATATTCTCGATGTGGGATATATTTCTCAACACGCCCCCGCACGTGTGGAGAATCTTTAAGCCTAACACGTGGACAACAACTTGGGTGGTCGTGGAGTTCGTGTGGCCTTTGGGCTTCACACGTGGACTTGGGTAACCCGCTCTGATACCATGATAAAGTAATCTGGGATTCAACTCCAAAACCAATTGACAATAGAGAGAGTAGCCCAAACCCTTACAAACCTACACGCAAGGTCTCATATTCCCGATGTGGGATATATATCTCAACACGCCCCCGCACGTGTTGATCCTGGATCCTCATTTCTGCTGACAGTAGAAGGGCCTCGAGAGCTTCATAAGTGATCGGTGTATCACGGGCCTATGCCGAGCTCACTGTTGTCTCATAAACTGGACCAACATTGTTCATAATGATTGAAATGAGATCGTTGTCATTCATTGGACTTCCTGCAAGTGCAAGACTGTCTGCAATGCCATTAATCTTGTCCAAGAAATCAGAAATACTCATGTTACCTCTCATAGTGCGGAGAAGCAGTCCTCTAAGTTGGAGGATGCGATTCTGTGACTGAGACGCAAAGCGTTTGGCCAAAGAGTTCCAGGTATAGAAGGAATTGGTGGACATGGCCATAGTAGCAAGAACAACATGAGTCAAAGAATTGTTAATCCATCCCAGGACCATCTGATCCTGAGATATCCACAACTCATAAGAAGGATTGATGTCTGTTGTGAATTGGCCAGCTACATCAGTCGTGAAGCAAGGACATGATAGGGTACATCGACATAACCCATGAGGTTGCAACTCTTTAGGAGAGGCATGATCTGAGCCAACCACAGTGGATAGTTGGTTCGATCGAGTTTGATGGAGAGATAGTTGGTGATGTTTGGAGAGGAATCATTGGAGAAGCGAGTGGTGGGAGTAGTGGTGGATGGGGTCTCAGAGATGATAGTGGAGGCACCGGGAAGAGAAGTCATTGGAAGGTGGACAAAAAGAAGAGAAGGCTAGGAAAAAAAATTCGTATGACTCAGGCTCGTGATACCATAAAGAGTTTGAGAACGAAAAGAATGATTGGAATGATTTTGTCTGCACAGATTGTGCAGACTTCCTGTATATATAGCAGAATTGGATTACAATTGTATAACAACTTGATAACTATGAAATAGAGCTGTTGATTATCCAACAGTTACAAGATAATGTATATATATATCTATACAGCATTTAAACTGGGATTCCTATCTGAGGTAGGAGAAGTATCGAACTCGATTCTGTCTGAGTTGATCCATTAACCTTGTGTATGTAACGCAGTCTCATTCAACAGTGCAATCGACCGTCTCCAAGGAATTCCAGTTTGCATGGGCTTGCCTCACCAAGTTCTCAATGTAGTTCTGCATATACAGCACGGTCCGCACCACGACATATATGAATACAAACACACACACACACAATCATAATGTTAACAAATGCATCAATTTATTTACAGATCATGATTCATGAACATGATATTTGTGCATATACGCACGTACCTTGTTGTCGATGCTTAGGTCGCTAGCAGAGAAAGTCTGGCCATTGATCACAGCCTTCATCACTTGGCATATCGGAGATAGGAAAAGCTCGAAATGAGGACCCCGGAAAATGTACATTTTGTTACCCATCAAGCATGTTCTTGCATGCTTCACAGTTGCATCCCACATCTTTTCTGACATTCCAATCCCTAATATCTGCAGCCAGAGTCAGAATAGAAAGGATAAGAAGCTTTGTTAAGCTAGCTATATGCAAGAATATATGTTAAAAGGGTTATATGTACATTTTTAAGCTTTAAACGGTCCACGAAAAACATCTTTAAGAAGTCTTGAACTGTATGAATATTGTTTGCAGCTAGCTTCCTGTGAAAAGCTCCATCCTTTCTGATCTTCTCCAATCGCCAAACTTTGTCTTCCAACATTGGCGGATGATGCTTCTTGTACACTGCATTATGCGACATACGGTAAGTTTGGTAGTGCTCAAACATGTCCTCTCTTAATTGAGAGATTGCAACATGTAGTAGTTTAATGTCATATTACAACAAAATACCAATAACTAGCTAATTAAGAACAACTTGAACAATTGACTTGACTAGCTAAAGGGGATCGAAAGCTACAATCAAATGGGGAATGGAAAATGGCATAAATGGTTGAATTAATTATAAAACACCATTTGAACAATTAACTCTTTTTGTTTTTGTTTTTGAATATTTTTGCTGAAGTAAATGGTTCTATTTGTATTTGATAACCTCATCAAATAAATTATTTTGTTAAAGTAAATATAAAAAAGATACATTTGATGAAATGACGAAATACTCTTAAATTTTAACAGTGTTAGTGGTTAAGGTATCAAAATGCTAACGAATTAAAACTTAGGATATGAAAATACAAGTTTGTGATAGGTTGGTATGAAAATAAAAAGAGGAAATTAGAGAAAAACCCAAAAAATAGAGCCTATTTTAAGAAAAATTCATTCACATATTTCATTTTAATTTTCACCCAATTCAAATTATTTAACATGTCTTATAGGTTTTATTTTTAAAACTAAAATTTGTCACCATTTTTCTCCTGGCGGTTTGACCATTCTGATTTTAATTTTTTTTTCTACATTTTAATTTGTGCTTATGGTATAGGTATCAACCATGCATTTTGTTTATAACCTTTAAGTTAGGTTACAAATTGATGAATTGAGTTTTGGGTTTCAAGTATAGGGTTTTAGGTTAGGAATTAGGGTATAGGGTTTAAGGGTTATGGTTTAGGGGTTATGGTTTAGGGTATAGGGTATAGGGGTTAGGGTTTAGGGTTAAGGGTTTAGGGTATATGATATAGGGTTTAGGGGTTAGGGTTCATATATTTATGGGATACCATTTCATTAACGATTAGAGATAACAACAATTTCTATAATTCTAGAAAAAAAAATATGTTTTATTCTAAATAATAGGTTTATTTTTTTAAAACAAGCTTAATTAATAAATTTAGATGTATTTTAAAATAATTTTAAAAGTGAGTATAATTTAAAATGAATCTACTAAATTGGGTGTAACATCAAATACCTCAAATAAAAATAGGATTTGTTAATGTTTTGTAATTAATTCTAAAGGGTTTATTCACTTTAGTATGAAGTTCTATTCACATTCGATCATGATATAAGATTTAAATATTGTTTCCAATACCATTGACTTGTGAAAATCCATTGAAGATTGTTTCCAATGCCATTGACTTGTGAAAATCCATTGACCCAAGTCAAGCAGTCTGCCAAGAGCATATTGTGGACAAACATGCAAATTGATTTAAATTAATTTGGGTCTTATAAAGCATTTAAGCTGATTATTATTCATGATTTTTTAAGGCTATCAAAGACGGTATATTTAAAAGTTTTTTAGGCCTAGAGACTAAGGTGGGTGTATTGGCTTTAGATTTATACATATTTTTTTAGTGATGGATTTATAAAGAGTTCTTAGATTTATACAGATTTATAAAATCCATTAGATTCATATAGATTTTAAAACCTAAACTTTTTAGGATTCTTGAAAACAAATGATAAATTTGCATGGATTCTTATAAAATTAAACAAACATTTTGGGATTCATCATTTATAACATAAACATGTAACTGTTGGATTCTGAGAAACCTGTAAAGAGTTTTGTGAAAAGATCATCTTATTGAATGAAAGTGCTTAAGGCTTTATACCAGCCATTACAATCCGAAATGGGAAACATTTTACAGCCACTACTGCACAACCTATAATCGTGGTTGTTTTGCTAATGACTCGGTCACATCTCATGACCACTACTACTTCAACGAGAAAGAGCAACATATACTCCTGGATATCAGGAGCTTATTCTTATCCTAACAAATCCTCCCCTAAACTGAATTTCACGGATAGTGATTCAGTTTACAAACTTCATGCTTTGTACTCCCAGTAGACTTCGCAGCTTCAAGAAGGATTCCAGTTTTAATGGTTTAGTCATGATGTCAGCCACTTGCTCACTTGTACCACAATGAATCAACTCCACAGCTCCTTCCTTGACTAGATCACGAAGGAAATGAAACCTCACGTCGATGTGTTTGGTTCTACCATGGAGCACTGGATTTTTGGACAATTTAATAGATGAACTATTGTCACAATAAATCTTAACACACTTACATGTAGAGAAACCCAGACACTTGAGCACTTTCTTCATCCAGATGCTTTGACAGGCACATGCCACAGCAGCTACATATTCTGCCTCAGTACTGGAGAGAGTCACCACAGGTTGTTTTCTTGAGCTCCAAGCTACAGCACCTCCACTCAAGAGAAACACGTATCCTGATGTGCTCCTTCTGTCTTCAGTATCACCAGCATAATCACTGTCAGTATAGGCCTTTAAGTCTTCTTCTGAACCACCTTCATAGAGCACACCCAAGTTTTCGAGTCCTCTTGCATAGAACACTCCCAAGTTGATTGTACCCTTTACATATCTGAGAACTCTCTTTGCTGCTGCCATATGAGATTCCTTTGGATCTGCCATATACCTGCTTATTAGACACACAACAAACATGATGTCTGGTCGTGTAGCTGTTAGGTACATTAGGCTTCCAACAAGCTGTTTGAACAGAGTTGCATCTACACTTGCTCCACCACACTCTTTCATTAATTTCGTTCCTGGTACAATGGGATTCTTTACTGGATTGCAGCCCTCCATTCCAAATCTTCTCAAGACTTCTCCAGCAAACTTTCTTTGGCATAGATGTATTCCTTCACCACTTTGCTGAACTTCAACTCCTAGGAAATATTTCATTTTTCCTAGATCACTCATATCAAACTCCAACTTCATTGATTCCTTGAACTTCTCGCATAGCTTCAAGTCATTTCCTGTAAAGATTAGATCATCCACATAGAGACTAACAATTAGGAAGCTACCTCCATCTTCATTTTTGAGGAACAGTGTGTGTTCATGGCTACACTTCTCAAAACCTTCCTTCATAAAATATCCTTCAATTCTGCTGTACCAAGCTCTTGGAGCTTGTTTTAGACCATAGAGAGCTTTGTTGAGTTTTAGAACTTTATCTTCTTCTCCAATACGAGCATACCCTTCTGGTTGTTCCACATACACTGCCTCTTCCAACTCTCCATGAAGGAAAGCGCTTTTCACATCCAATTGGAAGACACTCCACCCTTTCTGTGCAGCAAGAGCTAGAATCAGTCTGATGGTGTCCCATCGTGCCACAGGTGCAAAGACCTCACAGTAGTCTATGCCATACCTTTGAGCATACCCCTTTACCACCAGTCGTGCCTTGCACTTGTCTACTTCTCCTCTTTCATTCAATTTGGTCTTGAATACCCATTTAACTCCAATCTTCTTCATCCCTTTTGGCAAGGTTACCAGTTCCCATGTCTTGTTTCTTTCTATAGCTTCAATTTCTGAGTCCATTGCTCTTCTCCATTTCTCTTTCTTTGCTGCTTCCTCATAGCTTGTTGGATCATTGTGCACCATGAGACAGACTGTGTTTGCCTCCCCATAGTCACTAGACAGCCCAGCTCCACTGACATAATCTTCCATCCATCCAGGTGCTCTTCTGATTCTTCTCTCTGGTGTAACAACAACATCATCCTCTAGCTCTTCTCCATCCTGATCATCTTCTTGTGTCTGTTCCTCCAGACTTTCATTCACTTCTTCCTCTCCATAGTCACTTATTTCCCCATCATCACTGTCTGCCCAAGTAAATGTATCATGATCTACTTCATCATCACTTCTACCCCAGTCCCAGCTCTCATCCTCTTCAAACACAACATCTCTGCTAACAATCACCTTCTTTGTTATAGGATCATAGAGCTATAAGCCTTGGACTCTTCACTAACCCCAAGAAGGATGCATTTGTGACTCTTGTCATCTAACTTAGTCCTCTTCCTGTCAGAAACGTGAACATTAGCAAGACATCCAAAAACCCTGAAATACTCAACATTGGGTTTTTCCTCACTCCAGCATTCTTCTGGAGTCTTTCCTTTTACTGCCACGGTTAGACTTTTGTTCAGTACGTGCAAGCCCCATCTTACTGCTTCTGGCCAGAACAACTTAGGCATTTGCTTTTCTGACAGTAAGCATCGAACCATGTTTAGTATAGTTCGATTCTTACGTTCTGCCACTCCGTTTTGCTGTGGTGTATAAGCAGCAGTGAGTTGTCTCTTGATGCCTTGATCTACACAAAATGCATTGAACTCCTTTGATGTGAACTCACCTCCTCTGTCTGTCCTCAAACAACATATGCTACATCCTGATTCCTTTTCAACGTGTTTTTTAAACACTTTGAACATAGAAAATGTTTCGCTTTTCTCAGCTAAGAAGTAAATCCAGGATTTTCTGCTAAAGTCATCAATAAAGCATAACATATACCTCTTATGACTGCTTGAGGTTGGTGTGATTGGACCACATAAATCTGCATGAACCAGTTGAAGTTTCTTGGAAGCTCTCCACTGACTTTTCTTTGGTATAGTTGCTCTGTGTTGCTTTCCTCGATGACAGATGGTGCATGCTGTCTTCATGTTTTTGAGTTGAGGAAGCCCTTTTACAAGTTGCTTGTTCTCCAAGGTTTCGATAGCTTTGTTGCTCACATGACCATATCTTCGATGCCACAAATCTGATAGTTTATCTTCACTTGCCATCAGACATTTTTCTTGATGAGGAAACATATGGGCTATTAGAACAAACATTCTGTTTACAGTCATGAGAGTTTGCATGATCAGTCCTCTCATGGGGTGATATATCTTGCAGGTTCCTTCCTTTATCACAATCGCAAGTCCTCGTTCTTGAAGTTGACCTATACTCAGTAGATTATTGTTGAGTTCTGGGACATAGAATACATCTCTTACCACTTGCGTCAAGCCTTCGATCTTGAGCCTGACGTTCACTTTTCCCATTACTGACATCCTAGCATCATTCCCCAGCTTCACTGAGTGCCTGAATTGCTCATCCATTTCTATGAACCACTTTCTGTTTCCTGACATGTGATTAGAGCATCCCGAATCAAGGAACCAAACACTCTCTCTTTCTGCACCTCTGTCTTCTGTAAGTGCCATCAATAGGAGCTCCTCTTCTTCATTTAGTTCTGCATAATTGGCACTTTTCTCCCAACTAGGGCATTCATACTGAAAGTGCCCTAGTTTGTGGCATTTGTAGCATTCTACTGTAGCTCTGTTGAAGCTTTGTCTTCCTCTTCCTCGTCCTCCTCTTACAGCTCCTCGTCCTCTTCCTCTTCCTCTTCCAGCTCTATCTTCATGAGTAACCTTAAGGACCTGTTCCTCCTCCACTTGGCCCTTCATTCGTTGTTCATGCACTAGAAGACTGCTTTGGAGTTCATCGATAGTCATCGTGGTCATGTTGTTGGATTCCTCGATTGAACAGACCACGTAGTTGAACTTTGGCACCATAGATCGTAGCACCTTTTCAGTAACGTCTCCTTCACTCATATTTTCTCCATGAGCCTTCATCTTATTGGCTATGGACAGAACACGAGCAAAGTAACCATTAACAGACTCTCCCTCCTTCATACGTAGCACCTCGAATTCACAGCGTAATGATTGAAGCTGTGCTTGTTTAACCCTTGTTGAACCTTGAAACTTTTGCTTCATGGAGTCCCAGATTGCCTTTGATGAGCTTCTGTCCAGGATAGTCTCCAGTACTTCTCTTTCGATCGCCTGAAAAAGAAGATTCTTTGCCTTTAGATCCTTCAGTCTATCAGCTTCATACTTCTTCTGTTGAGTATCAGTGAGTGGAACTCTCTGTTCTACCACTGATGCAAAGGTTCTTGATGCCCCTGCTATGTCCACCATAACTCCACGATCTACAACATCCCAGTATTCCTTTGATCGAAGCAGATTCTCCATCAATTCAGCCCAGTGCTCATAGTGCCCAACAAACTTGGGTACGTAGCTGGTACTGCTCCCTTCTGCCATTTAGGAGATTTACTCTCAACACTCTCTGTATCTCTCCCTCTTTCTTTCTCACGATCAGGCCCCGATTAGGGCTCTGATACCAAATGTTGGATTCTGAGAAACCTGTAAAGAGTTTTGTGAAAAGATCATCTTATTGAATGAAAGTGCTTAAGGCTTTATACCAGCCATTACAATCCGAAATGAGAAACATTCTACAGCCACTACTGCACAACCTATAATCGTGGTTGTTTTGCTAATGACTCGGTCACATCTCATGACCACTACTACTTCAACGAGAAAGAGCAACAGATACTCCTGGATATCAGGAGCTTATTCTTATCCTAACAGTAACATGAGTAGGTAAAAAAAGTAATAACATAAAAAATTCTTAATGTAAGCTCTACATGTGTACCGCACATTCAGAGACATATTATGAAGAGTGAATCAAAGATTCTTATTCATAAGATATCATTTTGACATTCATAGACCTGTGTCAAAACACGGTGAAAAAACACATGTTTATTTTTACTTAAATTGTATATCACAGCTAAAGATAACGATTATATTTATCTTTATCTCTACTGCAATAAAGCAAAGTGTTGATAGTCTATGTTACACATATTAAGTAGATTGAAAGAGTTGAATACATGTTAATGAATCAAAAACAAGACAAAAAAATTATGTAGAATATATAAGGCATGTACAAAAACCAAGTGAATGAATATTGTAGTAAAAAAATAATAAGATCAAAAAACATGTATAAAAAGAAAGAAGAATGGTAGTGACAAGGGGAGAGAGAAAGAGTTGAATACATGTTATAATAGAGTATGAAGCAAAAAATAAGACAAAAAGTTTGTGTATAATATATAAGATACGTACAAAAATCAAGTGAATGAGTATTGTAGTAAAAAAAATAATAAGATCTAAAAACATGTATAAAAACGAAGAAAAATGGTAGTAGCGAGGGGAGAAGAAGGGAGAGAGAAATGAATAAAATAAAATAATAAAATATAGAACTTGAAAATTCACGAAAATCTTATATCTAGAGGGTTTGATTGTTCACTTCACAATTTACATTTGACAATCCGTGTAAATTCATTATTTAATAAATCTTTAACAATTTGTGTGTTTATTGAATACCTCTATACTTTCGTGGATTTAAAATCTTTAATTAAAAATCTTAATTGAATACCCTCACATTTTTATGGATTTTAAATATTCTGTTACTAATCTTAATTGAATACCCCAAAACTTTTAAAATCCATAAAAGTCTTTAAAACTTCATGAAAATCTAACTACAATACACCCCCTCTAAGATTTAATGATCAGATAAAGAAGTTTTTTGAATTAGAAATGAATTGATTTAAGTAAATTGTCTTGTACCTTTGACATGATGAGGCATGAAAGTGAAATGCTTACCTTAATTATATGCAGAAAACGGAATAGTTGCCCTTTCATGGCTCTAGTGATTGCTCTGCTTCGCTTTAAGTAACAGGTCTATTTGATTCATTGTGTGAACATGATCTTCCTTCTAATCGATCAATTTTAATCCTACATATATATATGTCACCATTCACCAACACAAATGTGTTTGGTATGCTTGCATGTTGACTTCAGTAAACTATATATAAAGCAAGTGGCTTTGTAATCATCAAATAAGATTGTTAAACATCTATATGGCATCTAAATTTTTACGTATATAACAAAACAAAACAAAACAAAAGGTCTGCGATGGAACCTAATAGAAATCGACCAGTGTTCCAATTTCACTACTGCAGATTGTATGTTTAGAATAATCAGACCATGCAAAAGAAAATAAGAATTCTGGATATTTTCAAATGTACGTATATATGTATTTATGGAGTTTATAGCAACGTTGGTAATCTAGCTACCTTATGATGATGAGTTTCTTTATTTTGATTGTTTTCGATATGCACAAACGATATTGGAGATCAAATAGCTAATAACCTGTATTTGTTTACATAGTCATTTTGAGGCAATTCTCATATGATGGCAATTGCATATTTCACTGCTTTGTATGTGTGTCAATTTGTGTATATATCTACGTACATACATATAGATATACACCCCGTACATATATTTACGTGCAAATTGAGCAATTAAAAAGCAACATTGGGGATGCATAATAGGATTAATAGCACAATATCAAACTTAGGTCATGTAAGTGTTCAATCCTACATTCCTACTTTGGAAATGCATTCAATCATAAGCTCTAGTTTAGATTAAATCATAGATATTATGCATCAAGATAATCATTCGGATATGTAGCACTTACACTCTCCGCGATGTTCTTTGACAACGAAAGCATCAGTCATGGCTTCCCTTATCCTCGGACCCTGATACCCCGTCCCGGGAGCCACCCTTGCACCAAGCCTAAACCTCCGGCTCCGAATCCAACTCGAGTTGTCCGTAAACTCAATATCCCCGACCGTCACAAACCCATCTCTCACCGTAACGTTCACATCTCCGGTGAGCAACGGCCTCTTTCCGGTTCTCTCCTTCAAAACATTGTTGTTAAATTCCTTACTTGTCCAGTTCTCCCCATCTCCACTAGGGAAATCACCGTCAAGAACAACGATTTCTACTTTGACTGGGTGTGGAAGAGAGATCGGAGCCATTGGGTGGGTGCCACTGATCATGTTCTTTTCCACAACAAGGATTTGGATTTTGTTGTTGTCTTCGTCTGATATTTTGCTTGAAGTGAAGATTGGGAGAGAGAGGCTCTTGCCGAAGATCAGATATAAGCTCGATGGCTCGAGCGCTTGGATTCTCAGTGAAGGAGACCTTGTTAAATTGAGAGGGAATCGCTTCAGAACTTGGTCGACCTCTTCAGTCACCTGATACAAACGAAAACGTCTAGTTAGATCAAAAGCTAGGGTTTCAAGTATTGAAAAGAAACAAAAGTTTAAAACATCTAGCTAGAAAATATAGGAGTATGTAAGTACCACTATTCTCAGCAAAGGCTCCAAGGATGAGAAAAGGTTCTGGATGGAGTTGATCATAACCACTTCTCCAACCACACTGTAAGATAGAGAAATATTTGAAGGCAAATCAGAACGATACATTTAGGGGTTTACTGGGAAATGAATCAAAATCGAAGAAGAACGTATTCGAGATCTAAGAAGACATACGAAGCGAAGGAAGGTCTAGGTCTCTTCCGGTTGTTATCATCGGGCTGATCGTGGTCGGATTCTGAATCAGCTAAAAACCGTTTGGCGGCCATTTTTGATCTCAAAATCGGATCTGCTGAGAGAGAAAGATCGAGCGTGAAAGAGACGAGTGAGGGTTAGAGATATCGATCAGAGTCCTTAGCTATATCCGCACACAAGGTAGCTAGAGATCGATCGACTCAGTATACGGATTCGAAAATTGACAAGCATATTTATACTAATAGAAGTATAGAACAGAAGTTTCTTGGAATGGAAAGAGAAACAGCTAGGTAAAGAGCTAGAGAAAGACACCCGGCCAATATTAATTAGCTACTGATGACTAAACATGACGCTCGAATTTTGACGTCCAATTTCTATTTTCTCTTTCTTTTTCCTCAATTAGGACGTATATACACCTCTCTCTCCATCAAATATATGAATTTGACTTATCTATTTAGATTTTTGTTGTTGAGATTTGTTTAGATGTTTTAAAATCATTAGACTGAATGAGGATGATATGACGAGATTATATTGTATTCAATCCAATAATTTTAAATCATCCAAACAAATCAAAGATGATATGACGAAATTTCTAATATATATGATACTGATTGATCTGAAGTTTGACTACACTTTTGGTCAATAGATGCATTTCCCAGAAGGATCTTATCAACATATCGACCCTAAAATAGTGGGTTCAAAACCAAGACTCATCATGACACACAAATCCCCAATTATATAGCTCTTGTTTATGGCATAATCACTAGTTATCGAGGTTAATTAATCAACATATATAAGGTTTTACTATGTTGTTTTCTTCTCATGAAACAAATTAGGCTAGGTTATTTGATACTGAGGTCACTATATGTTGATGAAGTTTGGCGGAACTTTCCTGCAAGCTGCAGAGAACACAAGGGGTCACTCGCCAAGTTAATCGATCTTCAAAACTGCAATAGGCCAATAGCAATTCGAAAAGTCGATGAAGTTCGCAGAAACATCCCGGCTAATTCCTTCCGCTGAATATTCAATAGAATTTGTTTAATAATAACCAATTAATTCTTTATGAATTACAGCTTATGTAGAGAAATCAAAAATGGGCCTGATCAGCCCAACCCACGCCTGAAAATAGTTGTGCTTCTGTTTCCCGGCCTCGGTAGGTTCATGGCTCAGAGTCAAGGTACACCGTACACCAGAGTTCTTATTTTTAGCACGACTGCACAATGTCATTTTCATACATCATTTCATTCGAAAATGAAGATTTTATACGAACAACTAACCGTATCTAAGATGACACTTAGGAACTTGATCTACTACAAATCTGTAAGAGAAAATTACTAAAATAATGTCTTAACTTTACTTCATTATTAACTTTCGTATCTCATATTTCTGACATATCTCTCATATTTCTGACAGATCAAGTTCATCATTTCATTCGAAAATGAAGATTTTATACGAACAACTAACCATATCTAAGATGACACTTCTGATGAACTTGATCTATTACAAATCTATAAGAGAAAATTACTAAAATAATGTCTCAACTTTACTTCATTATTAACTTTCGTATCTCTTATTTCTGACATATCAAAATTATGCCTGAAGTTTCAATCCTAACCTAATATCTGTAACTGAAACAGTTAACATCCTAAACTCTGTCAACAATTCATGGGTAAAATTGTCTTTCCTCGTTCACTTTCGTATTTGCAGATAAAAAAATAGTCTCTAAGTTCAAGAAACAGTCTTTGAGTTCGAGCGAGGAGAATGACCACCATTGCTGTTGCTAGCTTTATCGGTCTCAACATAACTCAAGGACTTCCTGGGCATTTTCCAAATCTTTCCTACCCTTTCTCCTCCCTCAAATACACCCAGTTCAGAGCAACCTTCTCTGCCTCCATGGCCACCCCAATCCAAGTCTCTTCTTCTTCCTCATCATCATCATCCACCATCGGTGAAGTTTCAATCCTTTTCACTCCCGCTATAGATTTGTTAACTAAAGTTCACATTTTTGCTGCGCACTGTTTGATTTTCTTGGGTTGGTGAAACTATGAAAGTGCAGATGAAAAGAAGGGTGCAGGCTTTTCTGGGATGGTGGGAGCTAATGACCTGTTGATTGTTGGGCCTGGAGTTCTTGGGAGGTTAGTTGCAGAGAAATGGCGGGAGGTAGTTGTCTTTTTCTCTACGTTTTTGATTGATTTTGGTAATAAAGGAGTAATCTTTAGTTCAAATTTGTTAACAATAGAGGGGGAGTTGAGAAACGAATCAGACGATGGCCGTCAACGCCTACCCGGTGAAATCGATCATCCACACCGTCTTTGAAATCCAAATCGGCGACTTCGATTTGCCGACGAGGTTTGGACCTCCGATTTGCGGAGAGGGATTTTGGAGAAAAAAAAGATTGAGGTAGGAGCCGAGAAGCTTGATCGATTTGGGTTGCTTGTTCAGTTTACAAATGAGGTTGCAGATCGGAGATGACGAAGACGACCATCGTTTACAAGTCAACGGATTTTCCTTGAGTTGTGGTGGCGAGCTAGTTGGAAGTGAGACTTGGAGAATTGGGTTCGGAGACCATGAAACCCACCGTTTCGAGACGCAAGTGCAGTGAATTAAGGATTTGATGAGGAGCCTTACTAGGATGTCGGAGACAATGATGTCTTCTGGGAGCCAATTTTCCGTCATAGAAAGTCGGTGGTTGTGGACTTGTGGTGGTGGATGCCGGAAACAACGTCGCTCGGAGTTTGTGTTCGAAGCAATTTGTCTGAACTCATGTATGGCTTTGTGCTCGCAATTGGAAGAAGAGCATGCAATCCCCGCACTGGTTTCTTCGACTTGGAGAATATTGTTCGATGTGCAAACGAGAAATTGAACGAGAAAGGACAATTTTGTTCCTGCATTGTTGACGGAGTTAACCAGATATAGATTGTTTTTGACTAAATTCTTTTTCAAATAATATAATACCAATTTTAAACAAAAATATTTTATTGACTACCCAAATATATTATATGCACACTTTTTTAGCCATAGAAAATTAGAACTTATCTAAAAATCGATTATAAGAATGATGTAACTAATAATGATGTAACATGTTTTATTGTTGTAATAAATGTCGGAATCTTCAAAATGAAAAAGCTGTTGGAGTTTGAGGATAATATTTTTGAAGATTTTATGTTTTGCTTCCCCATATTAGAAAAAAATTAAGGAAGCTTTTGGACATGCTCTAATATCTGAAACCAAAAAATTATTATCATCTAAAAGGAAGAGACTCAAAAGATCCAAACACAAAGGAGAATCCCAATATCCAATATGAGCCATGATAGATGGAAAAAATGAAGCTCATTCTCTATTTGTGCCTAGTATGCTTAGGAGAGAAAGAAGGAAAAAAAACTAAATGACTACCACTTAGCTCGAACTCGGGTGGGCTTGAAATTAATGATAATGCTTAACCACGCTTGAAATAGCAAAACATTTACAAATCTCATACACGTTAATATTTTTATAAGAAAAATCTTGGTTGGGCTTGAGCCCCACCACCCTTGCATTTAGATCCGCTCCTGGAGTTAACGGTGTTAACTGTCTTAAATATCGAAATTAGATCAGGGTTGAAACGTCAGATATGGTTTTGATATGTCCTAAAGATGAGATACGAAAGTTAATAATAGAGTAAAATTGAGACACTGTTTTAACAATTTTCTCAATTTATAATGCTTAAACAGTAAAGAACAAAAACCATGGAAAACGATGGTTTAGCCGGCCATCAACTTAAAATGGATTGGTTCACAAGATAAATGAATGATCAACACTAAGAGAATAAAGAATGTAACTCCACAAAAATCAATTGAAGTGCATGAGCTTTGGAGCAAACCGTAACAATCTATCCAATGTGTTTGGCATGAACTTCCTCGCAAATATATGACACATATTGGTGCTCTTCCCATTGTACTCGCATGTTGTTCCAAATCTCATCTTGTTCAAGAAATCATAAGTCACATCCGGCCTTTGATACCTCGACGGATGTGGCCCTCCTCTCGACCAGTCGACCCAATGCAAAGTCCGGTTAGAGTTTTTCTTCCAAAACTTGATGCTCACATAAGTAGGCAAGTAGTGCTCATCGGAGTAGCACGAAGGGACGCAATACCTCTCAAACAACGGAAAATAGCTAGTGTCTGAAACCACCTCCAACGCCAACTGGCGGTCGACCTCGAACCACTGTGACCCCTTCCGCCATTGTTCAATCTTGATTTTCGGACTCATTTTTTTCCTATATCGGTCACGGCCGACTGCGCCGGGCAAGTCGTAGGCCTCCACAAATGTTTGACTCGAGTCCATAACGTAATCATAGACCGTTTTGAAGTTGAATAGTGGTATGCATGACTCCGAGAGCTGTATAAAACGTTCGTTGGTTAAGTCCAATAGTGCATTGGCTAAGAGGCGCCGCTCTGCTTGCACCATGTTTGGCTCACCCCAGGTCACATTCTGTAACATCAATTCAACACATTAGGTACAAATTAATCTCTCTCTAACAAGAACATGTTCAGATGTTGATGTCCATTACTGACTACACTAATTAATTAATAAGAGAGTGGAATTGTGTAAGAATTAAAATCCAAACCTTACTTAAAACCCTTTAGGGACTTGTGGTGGAGTCCTCAATTCTAACCCAAGAATATGATGTGTATATATTGTGCAATATAACAGCTTATTGTAACTTGCCAACTACTTAAAGAAGGAGATTAACGGGGACTTTTGCTTCCTTTCTTGACTCAATGGCTAAATACTTGGCAGATGCATTAGAAACAGGCTAGACATAACCAAGAAAGGAATGTGGAAAGGTTATGAGGCCAAAAAGAGGGGAATCCAAGCAATGAGTTGCTGAAACAAACTGAATAATCCACCACTCCATGCATATGCCCAAATTTAATACATGCATGCTTGCACCTAATATATTCTTGTTAGAGTATATTAGTTTGTGAAAATGTAATGCAAACATTAGAAAAATGAAAATGCTCAAATAGAAAATAAACATCAAAGAATAATTGCGTCACAACTCATGTTATATTCTTATTTGTATTCATATATACTGCCTTGGGTGTTTTCTGTTTCTATTTGACTCTTTCAATCTTTCCATTAGGAGAACCAATAATTTAATTGTCTACATACATTCATACAGGTAAATTAAGATCCTCACGATCGACGACTACATAATTGTCCTGGCTATCGACTACTTAACCTCAGAATGCATATACAGACAGATATTTTCCATGCTCTTTTGTCCAACCATTGCGCTGGACATGTCTACTGGCACCTAAACTAAATTATAAGATTGATAGAAATAAAATCTAGAAGAATATATTACAGTATTATTCTGTGAAGGTTGTATGTTGGGAAAGAATTAAGAAAGTAAATGTTTGTATTATATTTCATTTAGAAGTATAAGAGTGAATCACACATACACGGCTGATGAAGAAATAATACTTTGGTCTATTATACAGCACTTATCTAATGCAATAACACATGCAAATAATGCTTAAAATTTTTCCCACAATATGAGGCTTATTATCAGGCAAATCGATCTAAGGAATTCCCTATTTATAACTCCATATCAACGCAAAATCAAAGCGATTTGCATTCTCCAAACAGTTGTAAAGCTTAACCAAAAGGGTAAAAGACACAAAACTAAATCTGATTTCAATAATGCAGAAGTAAACATATATAGAGCAAACTAAAGCTACTTGTGTTCATTCTTGGTTTGAGAAATCAAAGCTAATTGAGGTGCAGTAATTAAATAACACCAATGGAACCGAATTATAGCGCAATCCTCCCATTAGTTTGAGCACAAGAGAAGAAAATGTTTAGGTTTCACAGTCGAATCCTATTTTACTTCTAAATTAATTACTATTTACCTTAAATAAATATAAAATCTCGGTTTTTTAGTCAATTTACTATCATAGCTTTTATTATATTGTCAATTTGCTACCTACATTTTTTCTGTCATTTTGCTATCCTAACTTTCATAAATTTGTCAAATTGCTAGCTAACCGTCATATATGCTTTTTTCTGTTAGGTGTCCCGTCAATTTTTTTTTTCTGTTAGGTGTGCATTTCACGTGAGAAAATTTTCATAATTTTGAATTCAAATTGGGTTTTTTTTAACAATTGAATTTGTCTCTTAAATTCTGAACTTCATTCAGAAAAAATAAAATATAACAATACATGGATTCCGATTAAAACAGAAAAACACATCCATGAATTCAATTTTTTTTTTAGGTGCGCCTTTCACGTGAGGGGATTTTCATAATTTTAAATTTAAATTAGGTTTTTTTAACAATTGAATTTGTCTCTTTAAAATCTGAACTTCATTCAAAAAATAAAATAAAATAATACATGAATTCTGATAAAAAAAGAAAAACACATCCATGGGACGAGAAAAACACATCCATGGGATTCAATTGATACCAGTTCTTTATTTTTTTTCTCGTCTCATGGATGTATTTTTCTTTTCTTTTTTTAATCAGAATCCATGAATTATTTTATTTTATTTTATTTTTTCTGAATGAAGTTTATAATTTAAAGAGACAAATTCAATTGTTAAAAATACTCAATTTAATTTAAAATTATGAAAATTCTCTCACGTGAAAGGCACAGCTAACAAGAAAAAAAATTGACGAAACACCTAACAGAAAAAAGACATATATGACAGTTGGATAGCAATTTGGCAAATTTATGAAAGTTAGGGTAGCAAAATGACAGAAAAAATAGGATAGTAAATTGACAATATAATGAAAGCTAGAGTAACAATTTGGTTAAAAAGCCTACATCAAAATCTCATTCCAATAAAAACAAATTCCAATAAATACATAAACTAAAACTTAAAGAACAAAAAAACTGTGTTTGAAGAGCTTTATAGAAGCAGCTCAAGCTCAAATGGGAAAAATGCTACTAAATCAGAATCCTAATAGAATGCAAATTGTGAATATCATCAGGAACAAGAATACTGACCTTACTCGGGACTCTTCTGCCGTGAAACACAGAGTTCTCCGGCATTGTCTCGCCGGAGTCTGGATTGGCATGGACGTAGATAGAGTACTGCCCTTCATGTCCTTTAAAGAAACGTTCCCACAAAGGCGCCAAAGCCAAATCTCCTCTCGTCAAAAACATGAAGGCCACTTTTGGCATGGTGCCGCTCTTGAATTGATACGCCCCACTTCTTTTTGGCACCATCGAAGCTCTCCACAATAACTCAGAATCTTCCATATCATGCATGGCACTTGGCTTCACGTAATCCTTCGACTGAGGGGGAGGCGGAGGAGGAGCGGGGGGTTCGGTGGTGATTTTGGTTTCATTAACAGGTGAAGGTGGTGGTGGGGGCGGATTATTATCTACAGGGACTAATTTGTATATGGTGGAATCTAAACTGGTTTTGGCTTGCGCTAATGCGGTGTAGAAGTGGAGAGGGGTGTCTTTGATGTAGAAGCTTAGGGTGATTCCAAGGGCTAGGCCGGAGATGAAGATAACAAAATTGGTGATGATCATGTTGATCTGTATTTGTGCATTCACAAAGTGTTTGAGAAAACATGGTGGAGTGTTTTTCTGCTGCTTGTTCTTCATGATCATATATCAACTCCTTCAACCAGAGAGAGGAAGAAGAAGAAGAAGAAGAAGAAGAAGAAGAAGAAGAAGAAGAAAGCTGATAGGCACTTGAAGCTTCACCAACTTGGGGTCTTCTTCTCCTCAATAAGAATCTTCAGTCTGGTTGCATCACTCAGGACTCAACCACAGACTAGAATTAATTCTTTTCTCATTGGAATTCCGGTGTAAACGTGAAAGGTCATTGGGGCATTTAGATAAAAACGAATCATATTTGTTGATATTAAATAACATTGCAGAAATACATGAGTTGGCTTAATTTAATCAAGAGGGAATGACAATCTACTACCCAAACAATATTATAATACATAAAACCCATCATTAAAGAGATTTAGACAGATAATGGTGTTTGAAACAATGAGATTAGTTTTTTGAGTTTCTATTTTGTTAACAATGTTCGTAATACATGTAGTGTCTTTGCTTCACTTGCACTTGGGTGCATCAAGTGCGCACGAAATTTTTCATTCATTTATATGTAGGAACGATCATGTATTTGTTTTATGTTTTTTTTAAAAATATTTTATTAATAACTTACACATCCTACCTATTTATGTAATTTGAGATTTGAACTCATGAGTTTAAAATTGTTAGTTAAACAATTTAACCAACCAATCCATACATCACGGCTATATGTATATTTTTTATGTATTTACTTTTAAAATGTTATAAGTAAATAGATGATTCATAGTTGACGAGGTTGAACACCGGCATTATCTGAATTTTTGTATCATACGGTTTATTTTCAAATTGCTTGATAGGAACATCACTAGAAAGAAATTAAAGAACAAGAGAATTCCAGAACTGAGCTCAAACTCGTGTGGTTGTTCTTTCAAAAACATAAACCTCGAAAATCTCACATTCTTCCTTCAGATTCAAGAAAAGTGAAAAGAAAACAGGGTATGTAGGCACAAACCCAAAATGTATAAAATCTACAGCAGAACGAGCCTAAGCAGTCAAACACAAGGCTAAGAAGTTCTGCAATAGTTGATGACAAACAAATCCAAACCTTGTAACACTATAAAAGAAAATCTGGAATAACTATAGTTTGTGAAACCACATTCAATGGCGCATCTGCTCGTTGCCGAGCTTTGTGCTTACCGCTACTTTTTGGCTTTGCTTTCTGACCGTTTTGTTCTTTTTCATCTCCTTTCTTCACCAGGCTTCTATGCCTCTCCCTTTACTATGAGTCCGGTGCTTGCTTTTTCTTGAACTCGAGTTTCCTTGATCTTGCTTTTCTACATCACCCAAATTTTCCTTGGACTCGGTGGCAGACTCAACGTTTAGTTTCTCCTTCCCTTTTCTCCTCAGAGATGACCTGTTAGTGGATTCTGTCTCACTTCCTAGAAGAATATAAATCATACTCTCCTTTATTTACATATTTTTACCAATGTAAATCATAATCTTAGCCGTTCAAAAATTTAATTAACCAATCAATATCACATATGCAAAAAATCAATTTGGAAAATGATCATTTACTCAACCAAATGCTTCAATCAAATGGACAGTTATGGTGAAAGTTAGCAGCCTCATGAACTGTCGTCCATTTGATTGATGCATTTGGTTGAGCAAATGATATTTTTTTTTCAAATTGATTTTTTGCAGAGACGATCTTGATTGGTTAATTAAACTTTTTGAACGGCTAAGATTATAATTTACATTGTTAGAAGTATGTAAATAAAGGAGAGTATGCACGCAAGCGTCAATACAGGTATTGACCCAAGTATTTCCCCCCACAAAATCACATCCACGGGACCAAACAAACAGACACTTACAACTATGAATTACTAACAGCTAACTCATGCACAATGGACAATCAGTTTCTGCTACTACTATTTTCAATCAACAAAAGAAGCTACCATTGTTAACTAACCCTTAAAATCAATGAAAAACATAATCAAATACCAAGTAAACTATGGAATTGAACCTCATGATTCAGAACATCCTCAATTTTACATTATAAAAATAAACTATTCCAGGACAACCAATTGTCAAACAATTGTAACTATGAATTAATTTAGAAAAACATGGAAATGGATGGCAATAGACTGATATGCCTTCACCATCAGCTGCAATAGATGACATGCAAAAAGACATGTATGGATGACACAAAAATAAACTTGCACGGATCATAAGCAGCAAAATTGTAGAATTAACTTGCATTTGAAATGAATTAATTTATGTTATATTATAAAGACAAATGTTTTTTTTCATTGAAGAAGTACATGTTTTCTGATCATCATTCATTCTTGAAAACCACAGATAGAGCAAAGAACCCAAAAAAACATGCAGATCACTTATAAAAGATATGTGTATAATTGAAGTGTTCTCTATTTATCTACCCTGAAAAACATTCAAGAAGCCTTAATCGAGCAAGAAAACCACAGATTAATGAAAACAAAGAACCTGAAAAGAAACTAACTCACAGTCGGTTGCACTTTCTCACAGCAGGGAAGCTAGCTTCTTGCTCCAAACAGAAACCTGCAGACAGACATGATTAAAATATTAATAACTCGGATAATTACATATATCAGAAACTGACATTATAAATCAATACTAAATGACATTAATTATAAGCCGACGAAAGAGAAAGTGACAGTCACAGTTCAATACTCAAATAAAATTAAGATCAGGGATCAATTATAAATAAAATTACATCACATGAGGTGATTGAATTTCTAAAGCTGAAATAACATGAACTATGAAGCAACGAATAGGAAATAGGATCATCAAATGTACTTGTGAAGATTCAAACCTAATTAGTATGTTAAAACACAATAGGATCCAAACAACACAAAGAACACCTACTGCTCGTTCTCTTTTACTCTAAATACTGATCTATATAAATTGATTGCAAAGTAAAAATTCTGCAAACAAAAGTATAGATACATAAATTTTCACTTGGCCATGAACTGGGATAACTAAAGGTGTTCACAAATGTTCATGAAGTCTTCTGGTCATGAACTTATGTTCTACTTCATTTTTATTTGTCCTATTTATTAGAGATTCAACCGAAGTAATTCACACACACACACACACACACATATATATATATATATATATATATATATATATATATATATATATATCAGACTCGTTCAGAGGTGGACGTTCACAAAATCTCTAAACTGCGGATGGACACGCGTCGGCAGCTGAAACAACTGCTGCGTTTTCTCGTGGGTCCCACCCATCTTGACAGGACCCACCCCGGGTTAAACCCCTTTTACCCGAAGTGAATCCTGCGGGGACCACCTCAAGGGAACTTCTTACCGAAACCCCCTTGAAATGACCAACCCTTCCTACTGAACTAACTAAACCGGGTTAGTCAGAGCAGTCTACAGAGAGGATTACCCCAAAGAATTTCAAGCAGCAACGGAATGATCGACTATGCCTCGACTCTCGTACGCGCTCGACCTCCTCTCAAGAACCCTGCATCACTGGGCATTTAAAAACGAAAGGCCCAGGGGAGAAACATTTAAAACTGTTAGAGTGAGTGGACGAAAATCAAGTATAAAAACTCTATTTCCTTTAATGCTCTCCCAAGAGTATATCAATTTAAAAAAAAATCATTTATGCATGCCCACAATTACTAAATTTCCACAGATGCATGATAAGATAAACAAGCAAGGAATATGGGAAGAGAAATGTTCTCAAACATAATAAGTCTGACCTCTCAGACTAGGGTCGGAGCTAAGAGCTCTAGTAGCGCCCTCACGCTACTCTATGCTAGCTAGATAAAATAATACGGTCAACCCTTATAATATCAACCTGACCTCTCAGGCTTGTCTGTCCTCTCAGACCAGGGTCGGAGCTAAGAGCTCTAGAATATGTGATAACGGTCAACCCTTATAATATCAACCTGACCTCTCAGGCTTGTCTGACCTCTCAGACCAGGGTCGGAGCTAAGAGCTCTGGATAAAGTGGAAATGGTCAACCCTCATAGTGCACTACGTAATTTGCCTGACCTCTCAGGCTAGGGTCGGAGCTAAGAGCTCTAGTAGCGCTCTCACGCTACTCTAGCTAGCATAATCATTGGTCAACCCTTAAAATATAATTCACAACAATACTTTAATCAAATTCTCTTCCCAAAATAAATAAGTAAACAATTCCTTGACATATATGCATAGACCCAATTTCCAACGAAGTCTCGGGTTCAATTCCATTCGTAGGACGGCCCTCACCGTCTATAACCATTTTCGGAAGAAATAGAAAATTGAGTAATAACGTAAATACGTTCAAGAACCCGAGAGAGATATAATTCTCGAAAACAATCATTAACATCATGCAATTAACTCAATAATTAAGGCATGCATTTATTTAAAATAATATGTCCACTCACAGTACTATTGCGACCTTTCCGCTGGGAAAGCTCCTCGAGCGAAACCCTCGAACTAACCGCGTAGTCGAGCCCGTCTCACGTTCAATCAGAGACTGTACCAACAAATCATTATATTAGTCATTCCAGTTGACTTGGTCTTTTCCTAGTTTGACCAGGAAATTCCTATTTGACCACAAGTTGACCAAGTTCCTTTTTATGACACTTTAACCTTTTTGACTTCCTTTCCCGATTATCGACTCTTAACTCAATTACCGAAAGTCCGACTCCGCTTCCGAACATTTCCGTTATCACTTAAACTCGACGTTAAGGTGTCACGTATTAATCAATATTTTTAACCTCGAGTCGATATACCGATTTAACATTTTCTCATAAAATCCAGTTATCAATTTCCGATAACAATTTAACATTTTACCGAATTAACCAACTAGTGTCCAACTTCATTGAACTTCAACCCTTTAACCATCTTTCTGAAAATACAACTTCCCCAAAGTGAAAGCTTTCCTTTAATGGAAACTTTCCCAAAATGGAAAGTTTCCCAAATTAACAGGTTTCCAAACTTAGAAGGTTTCCCAAAATGGCAACTTCCTAATTACGTCCAATTCCTCCGTAAATGTCTCAATTACGAAATAACCGTACTTTTTGACTAAAAGCTTAATAAGGATTAGATTTCTACCTCTTCGGCATTCTGCCGGTTTACGGCATCACCGGAATCTTCGTCGGATTCCGGTAACTTGTCGGAATTTCGCCAGAGTTTCCCCGTTTGCTTCGTCACCAAGTTACGACAACAAGACAACAAAACCACATCAGAATATTCTCCAAAACAACCAATTGTCACAGAATACCAAATTAAACAACACTGATCACAAGGAAACATCACTCACCTAAACTCGGTTCGAACTCAATACCACTGCCTCCGCTCCAAACCACTGCAGCTGCTCCTCCAGTTCCTCCTAGACGTCACCCAACCTCCCAAAACTCGCAAGAACACCAAGAATGGGTCGCCGGAGGGAGGAGTAGAAAGAACCCAGAAAATCCCAGAAACAGTGGAAATGGGGGTTCTCAATTAGAGCTCGATTTTTAGGTTTAAAGGTATGAAAATGAAGAGGAAGAGATGAGGAGGAGAACCATACCGGTCGGAGGCTGAGTCGCCGCCTGGAACTCCGGAATCCGGCCAACACAGACGCTCTTCCTCCTCCTCCGATCTCCTCTGATGTGGGGTGGTTGCAGAATTGGTTTGAGGGGTTTTAAACAGTGAAGGAAGGCGAGTATTTTGGTGGTGGTTGATGGTGAGGGTGGTGGCCTGAACCGGCAGGACGCCGTCGAGGACCAAGTTCGACCGAAGGAGAGGAAAGCTCGAGCGGAGCTCGACTTGGTTCCTTTGACCAAGTCTGACCGGTCTCCCCTTTAAATAGGGTGCACGGACGAACCAGATTAAATGACAGGAAGATCTGACGGCCAAGAACTAAAGGGTAAGAATTAATTACCAAAATGGTAAATAAATGTTACCAGAATGGTAAGTAAGATTACCATAACTTCCGAAATTTACAGAAAATAGCCGGAAGCTTCGAAAAATATTCCGGAAATACCGAGAGACTCGTGTTGACACGTACTACAACATCGAGTCATCAATTCAGGTATTTGGAGAGTTTAGAAAAACTCGAAATTTAACTCGAACGATATCTTATCGAATTACTGTTCGTAATTAGAAGTCCTCGGTAACTCGTGAATCTCTGTGAAAGGTAACTTTTATTAACTTTAAAAGATTCGGGGTGTGACACATCTCCTCCGCTGTCATCTCTTTAAACCCATAAACAGTTTCGATCCAAGGAAAAATTTATACTCGTGGGTCCCACCCATCTCCTGCAGATCTACGTCTTCGAACCAAGAACTCTCTCAACAAACCCGTCAGACCGTGTCCAACGAACGCAAACAAGGCCAAATTAAAGACCTTTGTTGATGGCGTGCCCAGCCGGACAGACGCTGTGACGATACTGTGTTTGCCTCTCTCTTCCCTAAGGTTGGAGAGCGGCCTTAAAATATGTTGTTTTATTGGTATTAAGCACAAACAAAATTAAAAGAATGAACAAAAAATTAATGACCTTTTTTTTCTTGAAATAATAAATATAGGGTTATATTAAAAAAAATTGAGGCCTCTCATATTTTGAGACCCTAGATTTCAGTCTGGCCGTCCTGCCCTAAGGCCAGGCCTGACTAACCTTTTGAAGTTACGAGTAATAAATCAAATTTAACAAACCATGAAAGAATTTATGAAAAGAATTCGACCACGGAAAATATATATATATATATATATATATATATATATATATTATAGTTACACTTAGATAGGTTGTTACAAACTTCAAACTGGACTCATGTAGAAATCATCAAATTTTCACCTTCATCCGCTGCCTGCTTTGTTTTGAGGATGTTTTCTGCACTCGTTGCTCCATTTTATGTCCAAAATAAATAAGAATCACAAATGGTAATTTCCAACAGGAAGAAATTTACATCCACATGATACACATGACATGCATGATCCATCTACAATTATTTTCATGATCGATGGATTCAAAAAATAAATAAATAAATCGAGTAAATTCACAATTACTGACCCACCGCCCTCACGTGACTGGCCGTTATTGACGTCATAAAATTCCGTCTTCCACGCTGGTCGTATTCTTCCTTCTTCTTATCGACCTCATCATCACTACGACCTTTGTTGAACAATCCCGAGCTTCTTTTTATAACAGAAAAAAATATAAATAGGTTATTAGGAGGAGGGAGGGAAGAGAAGAGGTTTGATGGCGACGCCGTTAACGGTGGACGGAGGCGGAGGGCTGGCGGTGCTGTCTTCCGTCAACAAAGTCGATTCGGCGGCGAGTAACGGAGGAAGATGCTTGGCGAGCTCGTCGACGGAGGAGGAGAGGTCGCCGATTCTGACGTTCTTGTTCTTCCACAAGGCAATTCGGAAGGAGCTGGATGCGCTCCACCGGTTGGCTATGGCGTTCGCCACCGGGAAGGAGCCGGATATCAGGCCGTTGCTGGAGCGCTACCATTTCTTGAGATCGATTTACAAGCACCATTCCAATGCCGAAGACGAGGTACCTCATTTTCTTCAGATCGATTTTTGCTGCAATTGTGTTGAGGTATCATCATCAGATGTGGCTCTCTTCTAGTTGTGAGCCTGGATATTCATTTTTTTACTCTTTCGAAATCTAGTGCTGGAATTGTGTTTGAGTACTCATCAGCTGGGCAATGTGATGATGCCATTTGTTTTAATGCAGCGGTTTTGTTTAATTTGGCATCACAAGTTAAGCGCCAGGAAAACGTAGTTAGTAAATTTAAAGGCAGGAAAGAAGACCTGTATTATTTAGTAGGAAGTTTTAGGTTTTGTTGGCACAATGAGGTTACTTTGCTATTGAAGTTAGCTTATCATGACTTTTCCTTGTCGTGCCCTGAAGTCGTGACGTTCACTATACTTGGAAATGCAGGTAATCTTCCCGGCTCTTGATATACGAGTGAAGAATGTGGCGCAAACTTACTCGCTTGAACACAAGGGTGAAAGCAATCTCTTTGATCATCTGTTTGAGCAGCTAAATTCCAATGCGCAAAGTGATGAAAATTTCCCAAGGGAATTGGCATCTTGTACAGGAGCCTTACAAACATCAGTTAACCAACACATGGCAAAAGAGGAGGAACAGGTGCTGTTTCATTTCCCTGTCTCTCCGTCCTGTATTTATTTATTTATACTACCAGTTGGGAAGTATGTTACTTGTAATTGCATTTAATAATTTGACAAATCAAAGATGAAAATTTATGCAAAAGTCGTGACTGGTATTGTATTTGGTAGAAGTTTTATATCTAAAGCGTCTCTCTGGAGATCTCTCATCATATACTAGCTTTTGTATTCATATGCCAAATTAAACAACCAACTCATGAGTCATATGAGTCATAACCCAAAGTTTTATTCTTTTGGCCAGGTCTTACCCTTGCTGATTGAGAAGTTTTCAGTTGAGGAGCAGGCGTCTCTTGTCTGGCAGTTTCTATGCAGTATTCCTGTGAATATGTTGGCCCAGTTTCTTCCGTGGCTTTCATCATCTGTTTCACCTGATGAATATCAGGATTTCAGGAAATGTTTAAGCAATATTGTTCCAGAGGAAAAGCTTCTTCAACAAGTAATTTCAGACTTAATCAATGGATTGAGTACTTTATGTTACTGCTTTCTCTAGTGATTAACTGACATCTCTTTCTTATTCAAGGTCATTTTCTCCTGGATGGAAGGTAGAGGGACCAGTGACATGGTTAAAAGTTGTCAAGATTCACCTCAGTTCCAGTGCTGCATGGAATCTGGTGCTAGCACATCAAGTCTACATATAGAGAAGATAAATTGTCCTTGTGAGTGTAGAACTGGGAAAAGAAAGTACGTAGAGTCGAATACTGATGTTTCTGATACCTCTGGGGCCCATCCAATAAATGAAATACTGCTTTGGCATAATGCCATTAAAAAGGAATTAAATGAGATAGCTGAGGAGGCTAGGAAGATACAACTGTCCGGGGATTTCACTAATCTATCAGCTTTCAATGAGAGGTTGCAATTTGTTGCTGAAGTATGCATTTTTCACAGGTATTCATTCATATCTACTGTGTTTTGGTGGAATGCTAATTTTTTTTGATGAACTTACCATTTAGCATCTGCTTTATCTTTTATCTTCTTTATGGAGAAATGTGTGAGCAGTGAAAGTTGATTAATCCAGGCGTTAGTATATAAAAAGAGTATAGGGTTTAGGAGGCAGACTTTCTTATAGAGTATAATTCCTTTTGGTAGTATGAATTCCAAATTGTTTTCCAGTTCCTGAACATGGCCTTATATGTATCACTTACCATCTCATCTTCTAATTCTAGAAATGACAGTCTGATCCCCATGAATTCCTTTCTATGTGTGCTTGTCTATCACTTTGCTGTGAGAACTGTTAAGAAGAGTTATGGTAGAGTATAGAGTACTATATTTCTTATTTCCTTTATTTTTTGTTTGAATGTTACTTATTTTCTTATTTCAGTATTGCGGAGGACAAGGTCATATTTCCTGCAGTAGATGGAAAAATATCCTTTTTCCAAGAGCATGCTGAAGAAGAAAGTCAGTTCAATGAATTCAGGTGTCTGATTGAAAACATTCAAAGTGCAGGAGCTATCTCTACTTCAGCTGATTTTTATGCTGAGCTGTGCTCACATGCCGATCAAATAATAGAAACTATACAGAAGCACTTCAGCAATGAAGAAGTGCAGGTATATTTCCATATCGCTGCTTAGGAACATCAGTATAAAAAATTTAAAATGTTACATTTTTCTAAAATTATTGATTAGTATTGATGTAGGACAGCAAGAGTTCTTACTTTAGGTGCTTTTGGGAAGGCCCTTGAGGCTTGATTTGGGTGAGACAGGCAGACAGATTGATAAGAAACTAGAATGTTACTGTCAAGGAACATGAAAGTTAGACTTGGTGGCAATCTAAATAGCCTATCGAGAATTCAATTAGACCCCAAATAGAAATTGATGTTAATCCTTGAGCTATCAATTATTTGTTTGTTTGTCTTTTTTATCTGTTATATTCTTCTATTAATTTTTGTGAGGGACTTGTATCTGGTCATATAAGATGTCTAGAAGTTGGTCATAACCTCGTATCCTTTACGTTGAATGAAACCAGTTCAGAAACTCTGGGCCTTAAATTCTACACTAGAAACTGTGTGATCAACTTTGTATCTAGTTCCTGAAAGCTCTTTACCCATACCCCTGCATGTCTAGGTTCTCCCACTTGCTCGCAAGCACTTCAGCTTCAAAAGACAGCGGGAACTATTGTATCAGAGTTTATGCATGATGCCCTTGAAATTGATCGAGCGTGTTTTGCCATGGCTAGTCAGATCGTTGACTGAAGATGAAATAAATAATATTCTCAAAAACATGCAGTTAGCAGGTTCTGTTTTTATTCTGTGTTCATTTTTTAGTAGAAAACTATTAATGAACAAAATTTTCCAGTATCTGTTCTGACGCCATGTTATTTGACGATTCAGCTCCAGTGCCTGATGCAGCTCTGGTAACACTTTTTTCTGGATGGGCATGCAAGGCTCGTAATCATGGTTCATGCTTGTCTTCAAGTGCAATTGGTTGTTGTCCTGTTAAAAGTTTTACTGATATTGAAGAAGACTTTGTTCGACCTGTGTGCGCATGTGCTTCTGGATCATCTGCTAGCGAGAGACTGGTATCAGCTCAAGTAAATAATGTGAAAAAGCTGGTCAAACGAAATGTCTCAATGCCATGCAAAAACAGTGATACCATTGATCGATGTTGTACTGATCAGTCTTGCCGTGTCCCTGGTTTAGGTGTAAATAACACTAATCTTGGATCAAGTTCTCTTTATGTGGCCAAGTCTTTGCGGTCCTTTTCTTTCAGCTCTTCGGCCCCATCTCTTCATTCCAGTCTTTTTGCCTGGGAAACAGATAGCTCTTCCTTTGATGTTGGTTGTGGAGAAAGACCTATTGATACTATTTTTAAGTTTCATAAAGCCATTCGCAAAGACTTGGAATATTTGGATATTGAATCTGGAAAGCTTGTTAATGGTGATGAAGACACAGTTCGGCAGTTTATTGGAAGATTCCGTTTGCTCTGGGGTTTATACAGAGCACATAGTAATGCTGAGGATGATATAGTGTTTCCTGCATTGGAATCCAAAGAGGCCCTTCATAATGTGAGCCATTCATACACACTGGACCATAAACAGGAGGAAGAATTATTTGAAGACATCTCCCATGTTCTCTCTGAACTTTCTCACCTTCATGAAAGCATGGAAAAGACTCGTATGGATGAGGATTTAGCTGGAAGCAGCATTAGTGTTTCTGCCACAAATAGTGTCAACTATACTAGAAAATACAATGAACTGGCTACTAAGCTTCAAGGGATGTGCAAATCTATAAAAGTGACACTAGATCATCACATTTTCAGGGAAGAACTTGAGTTGTGGCCATTATTTGGAAAACACTTCACTTTTGAGGAGCAAGACAAAATAGTCGGCCGGATTATTGGGACCACGGGTGCTGAGGTGCTCCAATCTATGTTACCCTGGGTAACTTCAGCACTTACCCAGGATGAACAGAATAAAATGATGGACACATGGAAGCAAGCAACTAAGAATACTATGTTCAATGAGTGGCTTAATGAATGCTGGAAAGGAACTTCAGAATCAACTTCACGGAATGAAACAAGGGAAAGTAAAATTTTTCAAAAAGGTCAGTATTATGATAATCCAATTATTTTTGTAATATTGAATAAGGCGGTCAGTTACCTAGTTAGTTGAGGTCTTTGTCTTGCCTGCATTCTGTTATCGGGGCAGGGGTTTTCAGATACACACAACTTGATCTTCGCCCCAGTGATTACCTTGAGCCCTTAGCTGTTATTAAAATTAGTTTTAATTGATTGGTTGTAATCTTGTAGCATCTCTGTTTTTCATATTGCATTTTTATTGTTTATTTATTTAAGGAAAAATAGCTAAAACACCTCCTGAACTTGGCTCTAATTGTCAATTTACACCCTCAACTTCTATTTGTGTCAATTTACCTCCTCAACTTGGTAAAAACTGTCGATTTGCACATCCATCAAATTAGATGATTCCCATCCAATTTTAGATTATGTGTCATGCATGTGAGGGTATAACTATATTTTTATAATTTTATTTATTTATTTTAATATATAATAAAAATTATGAAACAAAATCTTCAAATGGGAGGCGTTTGAGAAATAATGGCTAATTATAATTGCATGGCTTAGCCATTTTAGTAGACAAATTTTGTCTTGTTCATTATCATCATCATCAATTCGATTTTAATTTTATTTTATTTTTTTCAATTAAGATTATCAATGTAGTCTTTCTGAATTTTTTTATCTCTATAGGCATCATCTTCTAAAGGATATTCATACATGACCATCAAAAAGATAAAAAATATTAAATAAATAACGTGCAAGGAAATTAAAAAAACAAATGTAATGGGGTATTATTTTTTAGATCAAATCTCTTTTTGGAGATTTTGTTTCATTATATTTTTAATATTACAACAAGTTATACAAAATGGCAGTTATACCCTCACATGCATGACACATGACTGAAAATTAGATGAAAACCATCCAATTTAACGGATAGGGTGCAAATTGGCAATTTTTACAAAGTTGAGGAGGTAAATTGGCACAATTGGAAGTTGAGGGTGTAAGTTGATAATTATAGCCAAATTCAGGGGGTGTTTTAGCTATTTTGCATTTATTTAATTAATTGTTATGGGTGTCAAATTAAGGTTTCTTCTCTTGAGTAGGCATAGGTCTAAATGTCGCTATCAAATACTTGTTCGTATTATGAAGAAATTTGTTTATTGCAACAGTGGCTCATTTACTTTAATTTTCATGTAGGTGTTGAATTTCAAGAAATCTTGGACCAGACAGACCAGATGTTTAAGCCTGGTTGGAAGGACATATTCCGTATGAATCAAAATGAACTAGAGTCAGAGATCAGAAAGGTCTATCGTGATGAGACTCTTGATCCAAGGAGAAAGGCATATCTTGTGCAAAATCTTATGACTAGGTTAATTTCTGAAAGTAACTAAAACCTTGAGATTTGTACTTCATCTGTCATTATGCTATATATAATGAGATCATGACATTTAAAATTGCCTGACTCTATTCATCACCATTTGATGAACTGTTAATGAGTACTGTTTTTGTTTTAGCCGCTGGATAGCTACTCAGCAGAAGTTACCTCAAGCAACAGGTGGAGAATCTTCTAGTGGTGAAGATGTATTTGGACGCTCACCTTCATACCGAGATGTGGAGAAAAAAGTATTTGGGTGTGAACATTACAAAAGAAACTGTAAACTCCGAGCTGATTGTTGTGGAAAGTTATTTGCATGTAGATTTTGCCATGACAATGTGAGTGACCATTCAATGGATAGGTAAGCTTCCACTATTGACACTTGCATTTCAAGTTGGGTTATCATGTATGTGATGTCCTAGTGTTTCCCTTTTCTTTTTTCTTTGTGTTAAGATTTCTTATTAGTGTTCTTTTCTTTTTGATAGGAAAGCAACATCAGAAATGATGTGCATGCGCTGCCTGAACATTCAGCCAGTTGGGCCCATATGTACTACACCTTCATGCAATGAACTATCTATGGCAAAATATTATTGCAATATCTGCAAATTTTTCGATGATGAAAGGTACAAAACATTCTAAATTTTAGTGGTGTTGAAATTTCAATTTAGTATGTGTGTGTGTGTTTTAATATTTTATTTGTTTATGATGAAAGGCATATGGTAGTTTTTTTCTCATTCAGTTATAATTCCACTATCCATGTGTGATTTAAAACTCCATAAATCCACTTTCTCCTTTTGGAGATACTGGATTTTACTCTTCTGCTACAGAAAACTCTTGAAAAACTTGAAGCTTGAAATTGTTGAAGCATATTCTGTTGGTTTGAATTCTTAGTCACTGCAATTTACTGAACCTCTTATGTATCTAAGTGGGACTCAGAATTTGTAAAGGCCTGTTACAACAAGTAGAAATTCAGTGATCAATGACTCTGAGGAATGTCTTTCCCTTTATTTTTCATTGATGAAAATGGTGAGCTGTACTCCCTACTGTCTGTTAACTGGTAAATGGGGAATACTTCTTTAGGTCATATGCTACCAAGATGTTTAAGCTTTCTGATGCCATGTCAGAAGCTGACTCGATGGAAAGAAGGCATATATTCATTTGATGGACTATAATTGTTGCAAAATAGTAAATGATGGTTTTTGACAAGAGACAGGATAAATTACATAGATAGGTAGGTAAAGCTTATTTTGGCATTCACATAAATTACCCCCATTCTTGGCAGTTTGCCTGATATACAAGGGTTAACTTTCTCATTGTAAGTTGGTAACTAAGCACACACTACTGATGCTTATAGACAGCTTTTGACTTATAGCTAATATATTTCTTCCAGGACTGTATATCATTGCCCGTTTTGCAATTTATGCCGCCTTGGGAAGGGTCTTGGCATCGACTTTTTTCATTGCATGACATGCAATTGTTGCCTAGGGATAAAGTTGGTGAACCACAAATGCCTGGAGAAAAGTTTAGAAACAAATTGCCCTATCTGCTGTGATTTCTTATTCACATCAAGTGCAACAGTTAGGGCTCTGCCATGTGGCCACTACATGCATTCAGCTTGCTTTCAGGTCTCTTCTTGAACATCCTAAACATTTTTTTTACCTAATCTTTGTATTGATTTTTTTTTCTCTGAAAGAGTATGCCTCAACTCCCATCTCATTTTTTGTTAGGCCTACACTTGTAGTCACTATACTTGTCCAATTTGTAGCAAGTCCCTGGGAGATATGGCGGTAAGAGATTATCTCTGTTTTTCTTTTTGTTCATGATATTATTATGTGCATAGTTTTTCTGAATGGTTTATTACCCTATTAGGTTTACTTTGGCATGCTTGATGCGTTATTGGCTGCAGAGCAGCTTCCAGAGGAATACCAGAACCGTTGTCAGGTAGCATCCCTATTCTAATATAATGGTTGTTAATGCTTTCCTATATCACTTTTACACAAAACCTTGGTGACCTAATCTTTATGTGAACGAGGGATGCTGTAGTATTGGTAAAGTTTATATGTCATTTCCCTAAACATAGCATGCACTAGCATATGATATATGCACATCAGTTTGTCCAAAATAGAGCACTGCTATAATTATCAATGTATCATAACAATAAATGTGTTTTCCAATTTAGGACATCCTTTGTAATGATTGTGATCGAAAGGGTACCTCACGTTTTCACTGGCTGTATCACAAGTGCGGTACCTGTGGATCATACAATACCCGGGTGATCAAGGGTGAGGCAACAAATACCGACTGTCCTATGTCACACTAACAAACAGGTTTTCTTTCTTTGGCAGATCTATACGTATTAATTTGTACATACTTTTATATGCCATTCAATTTTCCAACAACCCAGAAAACTGGTTTTTTCATTTTCTTTTTCGAAAGCTGATGATGGTTTGTAAACCTTGTATACATCAATTTTGTAGAGTCCTGGTAAATATCCTCTTTCCGTAATTTCTTGATTCATTTACAAGCATTATAGACAGGGGATGTAAGGAACATATTCAAATACATGCTGTACAGAACCTTCTTCAGTCAGGCATGTAAATCTTAGCTTCTCTCATTCCGTCTTTTCGTTTTATTTTCATTACCATTGTTATGCTGGCAATTCCATGTTCTCTTCAAAGGTGGGTTTTGCTTTATATTTGCTTAATGCTTTCATTCACCAAAAAAGAAGTGAGCTGGAAATATTCTTGTAGACGACCAGTCTGTCATCATGCAATGCACTATATATAGCCCTTGGGCTTGGAAAAAGTCATGAACGCCAATGGAATTGCAGACTAGTCAGACATTAAATCTTGCCCAACATGGTATTGTACTATTGTACTTGCGTTCGAGTCAAGTTATCATTTCTGAGATCCATCATTTGATTCATTCCTAATGAGTTCATGGGGGCCTTGATGATCATGTTTTCGAAGTGATGCACTTCATGCATTAAACCAGGTCATGGCTCATGACAACAATTTCTCCAGTAAAGAGGAATATTAGAACATTGGGAATGTGAGTTGGTCGATTATATTGATGAAACATTGGCTGTGAGTTCCATTAGTTCAATGAGCAAGACATACGGTAAGTAGTGATTGCTCTAGTGTCTAGTGTCACCCTAACTGGCAATGGACCTGGTAACTTTTCTGGGAGCAAAAAATTCAGATGTGATAAGAGGCAGTAACTAGTGTCATATCATGGTAAATTTCTGGGGCATGTCTTTAACCTTAGCTCCAAAACAACACTTAAAATCAGGGTAGTGCTGAACCATCACCACCAGACAACTCACCATCAGAGTCCTTGTCAAGGCAACCTCACATCTTTGGTACATTATGGGGGCATAAAGCATCTAGCCAAGCTTTGCGTGATGCCAATATAAAAGAAAAGCAAGTTTCATGGCAAACCGTACACATGGTTCCGTGATTAAACTAAGCTCAACAGCTAGAAGTTAATCCAGACAAGAAATCTAAAGCTCAAGGCATTCTAGATTTGCTTAATTTCAAACCCACCACATGAAACTCCCCATTTTCTTCAATCACAATCCCTACGAAAATCTCAACTAACTTATAATTACAAGCAAAAGAAAAGGTCAGCTAGCTAAGCAAATGGTTTTTTCTCATGAAGAAACAGTCAATGATGAACAGCTAGTTCAGAAGAATGAACCAAAACCACCTTGGTAATGAGGCCAGGCCTGATAAAAAAGGGTACCTGTTGCTGTTGACGCCTGCTTGGTTAATGAAACTGTTGCAAATACTCAAATCTTTTCTTTATAATCATACCATCTACCCCGGAAACTCAGATGATTTGGTCAAAGATGGAGCAAGTTAGAAAACCAAGCAGCTCAATTCTTTTGCTTCTCCTTTCCTTCAGGGTATAGAAATGAACTCAAACAAAAGAGCTTAGCTGTTCCTCTAGAAATGTAAGGTGACGGTACATTTAACACAGGACTAATCCGAACACCATTTCCGTAGTTTGATGATCCTCCATGACCCTTCCTTGATGGCGGCCTCGGTAGCATTCGGTATTGACTTGAAGAAGATGAGGATGATGTTGATGATGACTTTGACATAAAACCTGATGATGATGAGGATTGCCTTTTCTGTTGAGCCTGTGATTCCTTGTATATTGAAGACCTCTTTGGATTTGGGGCTGACCCTGTTGAGTTGCTTCTTCTCAAAAACTCTGGTAATGAGCAAAGTAGGCTTTTCTTGTTCTCTTGGTTGAGGCTGCTGCTTCTCTTGAACCCCCAGAAGGACTTGGACTGAGTCTTGGTGTTGTTGTTTTGTTCCAAAGTATCTTCATGACTGTTTACATCCATGAACTGTGAATTGTCATTGTTGTCCTTGACGGTGGTCTCTTTCTTTGGATTCTGAGTTGGGGGAAGAGAATATAGGTGTCTGGCTTTTGGTGCATCCTCAACTGATAATATCTCTCTGGGTTGCCTAGGCTTGATGACTCCATGGGAGAAAAGCTCATCTGCTGAAGAATGCTCATCTTGCTTGAAGCTTCTGCTAATGCTGAACTCAAAATCACAGTTCATGTCCAGCAGTGAAGCATCCCTCCTGGGATTCACATCTGCTTGGCCTAGATCATGAGAGAAAGATATTCGAGGAGGACTCTCAGAACACATCATCCTCTTCTAGCTTACAATACAATCAAAAATGAAGAATGAAGTTAGAAACTTTGAAGGAGGTGATGTTTGGAATCAAAAATATGGTTCTTGGAATGGTGTGAAGAATGTGAAGGGACGAGAAAGATGGGGAAGTAGGAGTAATATAAGTTTTGAGTTTCAACAATGAGGGCTTGAATATTGGGAGGCCTGGTTGGAACAAAGAGGACAAAAGATTTATTGGCAGCTTTTCCTGCACAATTTTCAAGAACAGTGAGTAATTCTAGGAAGATCAGAGCCTTACTCCTCTATCTCTGGACATGGAGCAGAGGAAAGATTATACAGTTGAGAGTAGAAACAAAAGAGGGAGACAGTTGTATTGTATTTCAAGGCAGAATGTCTTCCTTTTTTTATTTTCAGATGACTAAAGAACAAGAGTGTTTCTTCTGTGACAGCTTTGGATTAACTTGAAGCTGGCAGATTGCATATTATATATGACTATATAAAACTCAAGAATATCAACATGACCCCAAAAAAGTGAGAAAAAATTTCCCTAGTCCTATAATTGCTTTGTAGTAGTTAAAGTTTAAGGCAAAACTTGACAGAAACAAAGAGTGGGTGGATTAGGGAAATGATGGGAAGCTTATTTTAGAAAAGGAGGAGGATATGGACCCTCTTACCATATGTTAAGACTTCTGGGATTGCCATCCTAACCACTGACTTATTTTTTCCTTCATTTTCAAAATTTCTCTAATTCGTGTATATACAAGGAAATTCATTGCTATAGTAAACAATGTGTAAGAACTTTCTTTGATTTTGAAACTTCTCTTCTAATCATATCTTTCTCTATCTGAGTTTTAGTATCTTCTGCCTGTTGGAGCAGATCAAAATATTACAATTAACTTCAATCAGCGGCTTGGAATTTAAGCATTTTAGCAAATCACAGAGAGGGGGGGGAACTATTTCATCATTACATATATCGAAAGTCAGAAATGATTCTTCTGAATTAGAGATATCCCCTTTGATTAGAAGCAAAGGTATTGCATAGTTCTTCATCATTTTACTAACTGATCAGCCAAACTGACTTGTTGATGATAATTGGTTGCTACTTGGTAGCTTAGTCAATACCATATCTTTCTGATTTTAGGATAATCAACTGTTTATTTGTCTTATTCCATGATAGGCATCTTATATTGCAACTATGCATTCTGATTTTAGGATAATTAGATGTTTATTTGTCTTCTGCCATGCTTGGCATCTTAAATATGCAACTATGCATTGAGAAACTTTCTTTCACCAAAGACTTAGACATCTAATATTTACAAAATTTTGTCAAACCAGAGATTAGTCTCAACTAATCAACTGTATGTCTGTATCCATCACCCTCAACCTCAAGCTTGATCAATGCTTAATCAAGGTTAGGGGATGGCTTTTCAGTTGGGAAATTATTGTAAGATGGAATGTAGAATCATATAAGAACTTGAAATTGCTCCAAGGGATTTCCAAACTTAAAATCCTTTCATCTGACAAAGCTTAATGATTGATCAAAATGTCAGGTTACATCAAATGAAGAGCTGACCAACCAACCAAATCTAATCTAAGGGCCAAAAAAAATTAATGTACCAACAGGTTTGGCAATATACAATGACATAAAAAATTTGTCAATCATGTTAACTGATATTTAAGCATGTTTGGTGATAATACTCATCAGTTCATCAAGTATAGTATCATTTGCTCTAAATTAAAAGCTGCATCATTTTATCCCCTAAAGATAGGATTCTTTATATGATGTGATTGTATATGAACAGGACAGGTATGATAAGTGTATAGTATTACAGCAATTATATTCATGCAGTATGTCTTTGGAGAAACATGTAATCCATCTTCTCAAAAAGAACAAATAGATAATTGGAACTTTAACTTTGTTGGGATGTGTTTTGACCTTTTCATAAATTTTCATTGATTCAAGAGTTAAATTTGAGAAAAACCCAGAAACAAGAAAACCCTCTTTTTCCTCCTTAAAATAAGTCAGATTCTTGAATCTCTCTAAGAAGTTAAGAACACCATGAATTTTTTTTATAGTAACTTGTTCAGCATTGTTGACCTCTGACTCCATTAATAGTAAATAAAGGACTCAAATTAATATCCCAGAAAGGTGAAGTTAACCAAGAGATTGTATTATGGACAGGAATGCACCGTAAATGGTAAGGGCTCAAACTAAACTTTATTAGAGACTATTTTCTCAAAATGTAATATCAAGCGAGGTAAGAGCAACTCCAACAACTTATGTATATTCTTGATTCAAGTACTAGTCCAATGGCCTACGGATTTCTTGGTGACGCATAGAAAACCTTCTGGGATAGCCAAAAGGAATGAAGGTTACTAACTAATCTGAAGCTGAATGAAGGTTAACTTTGTTCTTGTTGATCATGGATTAGGATTAGAATCAGGCAGGTGGGCTGTGCTTCATCATCAACATGATGGGCAGACAACAGTGAGGAATGGAAGCAAAGCATATGGACCCAAAAGACTGCAACTCTTCCTGCTTTGTACGAGACACATACTCCATTTTGAGCAACTGGCCATGTGACATTGTGACCTGACTCCATTCTTTTTGTTTTGTGGATGATTTTTGAGATACAAAGATGATATTAGTGTCGGTACAAGGAGGTAGGTACACATGAACTATGTGCCTTTGTCACCAACTCTGTAGCAACTGGTCCTTTGCCCTTGTGTTGGTGATCGCTGGTGTTTATGGTGCATGCTTCATTTTGTGTGTTCTGGACCACAACTGTTACGAAAGATGCTTCTATCTTAGCCTGACTAGCTATCAGTCTCCATGCACATAAGTTTATCAAAAGGGGACTCGTATGGGTGGTGGTACCGCAGGAAAGAAAGAAGGGAATACATGACTTGAGAGGAAGAGAAAGGAGAGGGGCTTCTCTTTTCTATGGCAATGCAGAGAAGTTTTCTGGAGAAGAACAATGAAGTACATTGCGGGTTATTGCCACGGCCAAAGCATGTAAAAAGGTTCATCAATATAACACTTTTAATTACTGAACAAGTGACCATAGATCATACAAGTAATCTCAGAAATCGTGTTTCTCAAGGGGAAAACTATTTTTTGATATAATTTGTCCAGTGAAAGCGGATATATGTAGCTCCATGAGAACTTTGAAAATCGTTGACGCCATTCTAGTTTTAACTGAGACTAGATTGGTACATATGCAATCAAATGTACAGCCAACAAGCAAACATTTCATTCTTTTACAAACAATACTAGCACACATGAGGCCAAGTTTGATTATAAATCCAATTTCACACCGGTTTGTATATGAACAATTGCATCAATGAGAATGTTTAGCCATCTGAATATCATGTGTATCACTATCGAAGATCAATGACCTCAAATTTAAGATTAGGGCTCATATAAACATCTGTACAGGTGTTGTAAATTGGCCCACCATCCGGTGGCTGATCATGAGAATGAAAACCACGCTGCGGGCACTTTCTAATGACTGACATGCCACCTGGGGTTGTCAATCGGAAAATGCCATGAGTTCTGTAAACATGAAGACACACATGATCAACCAAATATATTAAGGGCAACCAAAAAGGACTTCTCTATTCTACTACAAAGGCTACAACTGGCGACAACAACATAAATTGAAGGAAATGTTAGCCATACCTTGCACTATCTGTTGGTGCCATGACAATTGCAACAGCCTCTGGCAACATAATCTGAAGAAGGCATAAGCATTGATGTAACTAGGTAGAAATAATGTTTTGAATTAATTGAAGACAACTTGGGTTCAGGTCCTACATCACAGAACTACTGCCAATATGCTTAAACAAATTTCAATCACATAGTGATTGAACAAAAGAATAATTAGAACCTTCATTTCTTAATAACATTTTGTAAAAGGTGAAAACCTCACTGGTTCACAGGTTTCAATCGTAATGGATCCTCTCGGAAACATTTTTTTCTACCAAGTAAAGGCACAGACCTGATATGAATAATGAGTGTGAACATCAATCGACGACATGAAACAAGATTGTGTAGGATGAGTCTGAAAGTTGCATAACACATTGAATGGTCAGCATAATGGGTTTATATAAATTAAAATGTGTAAGAATTAATCATAATAAAAACTAGGCACAAAACATATGCTATTAGATCATGCCAAAAAAAATTGTAAATTTATAGTGAAGCTCACTGGTTAAAACACAAGATACTCACATGTATCCAGCCAAGAGGGAAGAGAGATCGTTTGTCCTGAACTTCAAATATTTCTTCTTCATGCGTGGCTTGGCACTGATAAGAAAATGTACATTTAATGTGTCACACGTAGAAGCAATAAATAATAATACACACCCACACATAAATATATATATATAATAAAAAAATGACTAAACAAAGCTGGCATACAGAATTTTCCGTTGCCTCTTGCTTTGGTATGATGAGAGCTGTAACATAAAACTTCCTGTTTTTCTGGAGAACAAAAGAATCAAACCATTAGATATTTATATACCTTAGGAGTTAAATACAACACATACTGACAATGTTCTGCAGACTCACAAGTGAACCAGCCAGAATACCACAAGTTTCTAAGTTCTTTTTAGTATTTGACTTTGCCAACTTCATGAAATGGTCCATCATCGTTGTTGACTGCAAAGAGCAACAAATGATTCAGTGATTATACACTTCACCATCAGAGAAATCTTACATATTAACAAAGCTTAATACTAAAAAGAAGATATAATAATAATAATAATAATAATAATAATTGTCAAGAATCTCACAATGTGCAATTGCAGGGGAGATTCAGCACGAAGAAATTCATCTGATGAGAGAGTCTCCAATTCACTTTCTACCGCGGAGACTTGGGGTGAAATTGTTGGGATCAAATCTTGTACTTGAGCAAGTACAGGTGGAGAAGAAGGTTGTCTGATAAGTTGTGTATGTTCAGGAGGTTCTATTGGTTCAAAAGAAATAAGAGATGGTTCCTCAGTACGAGGAATCTGAACATCATCACTACTTTGAGTAGGAATTGGTTCTAAACTTGGTCTTCCAGGCTCTGAATTGCTTGCTGTCGTATTTTTCCCTTCAATGGACTGTTCCAAACTGTTTTCCCAGAAAAACAACCAGATGCAAATATATAGTTATAGCCTCTTCCGAAACAAAGATAAAGTTTATAAATAACATGGAATGTAAATAGCCCAGAATGCTTTACTTGGGAAAACCCATTTCAACAATAAGAATCACATAAGAATGAATCTCCCATTCCCTCAGATCCAAACTAACCAAGGTACATAACAATGGCAAAAGAGCTTTACTATGTGAACCAGGAGACAAACCTTGGGATTTCAAGAGGAGCCAAGTCTACAATGCTTGGATAGCGAACCTACAATTTAAAAGAAAAGTTAATATATATTTCTTCCTTGAACGAAAACAAATATAGCCAGAAACAAACATACCCCTATATCAGTTCTAGGTGGCTGCCACTTTCCATAAAGCCCATTAGGACCCAAAATTGAATGTTTTGAAAGAGTATCCTCCTTTGGAGGTCGAAGATTTATGGATCTGTAAGAGGCCAACAAGCAAGGATGGTCACTACCTGGTCCACGTAAGGTAAATATGGAACGAGATGGCAAACACAAAACAGAACCAATTTAAAATCCAAATGCATGACATATTAGTTCACATGCAGCATGTCTTTGTTTCAGACAAGTTAGTTGGCTCACAAACTCACTATTGGAGTTCACACAAATTGCCCAGGTCTTTTAAAAATCCATCAAGCAACATAAATAAAGGAAAGCAGTTTTATATGCACAATGTAGATCAATTATAGTTCAGATATTGAGGCAGATTCTTTGGCATATACTGATGAATTATCTAACCGCACATCTCAAACTTATATACAACAGAATAACATTCAAACAACATACCAAGCCCATGCGTGAAAACATTTTTGAAGCATGGGAAAAAAGACATTATGTTATCGTATCAAGAAGTTCATCAACTCACTTTTCACAAAAATTAAACTGAAAGTGTGAGTAAACGACATAAGATTCTTGGTTTTGGTGAAACAAATATAATGCATTCACCTTTCTAGCTACGTAAACACTTACAATTTGCGGAACTGCTCCTCCACAGGCCTGGCATATGAAAATTGTTGGGTCCCTAGATTTTGATAGACCTGTACATTTGATGCTGGATTCGCTGCCTATCAGATTTAGAAAAGCAGTCATTGTGTCAGTGATACATATTACAGCAGTGGGAAATAACACTGACAAACAACAGATTGGCACAATTTGACTATAATTTGGAAGTAGCAATTCCAATAGCATTCAACAAAGCACATTAAAATTTGGATAGGTAGTTTAAATATGGTGAAGTAATAGCAGTACCTTGTTTACGTCATAACTAATCAAATTTTGCTTCTTTGGAGGAGCTTGAATTTGATGATTACTCCCCCAACCGTTGTTTTGAAATGCATTTCTCCTGTTAAACTCATCATTCTTCTGTTTCACTGCTGGCTTTAATTTCTCCAGCTCACACAGAGCATTCAACAATTTCTAGATCAGAAAACAAAAATCATGCTCTGAACAGTAACCATACAAATAAAAACTAATATACATTGAAAACGGCAAGACTACCTTTTTCAAAATATCTTTTTCTATCTGAACAGTTGCTCTATAGTCTCGATGAAATGGTATTGTCTCGGTGACCAAACTAAAAGAAGAACACACAACAATTGCAGTGTTATATTTAATTAAGTTTATGTGCCCAAACACTTAGACACACATTTGCGATATATTACTTCCCGTATCAAAGCACCTCAAACCCTTGTGTAACTTACTGACTGACTCTTGTTCCTTACCTCGAAAACCTTAGGAGCATAACATAAAGGTCTATAACATTCCTCTCTTGTCGAAATATATCAGCCTGCAATGCAACATCATTTTCAGGAGTTACGCAAACTAAAAGAGAAGGAACAACAGAACCTCGATATCTAAGGATAAAAAAGCATTTCAGGTCTAAATTCTACATTCCACACAGTAGATAATTGATTAGGAACTATCACACCGAGCTTCTAACCATCAATTTAGCTCTAATTCAGTAAATATAAGTCCTCATTACAGTTAAAGGTAAAATACGGATAATTCCGATGACATTAATATCATTCTCCTTATTGAACTTATGTTCCTAGTCTCAGCTCTACAAATTTATAATGCCAAAGCAAGAAACTAAGAACGAAAGTACTCGGCTTTAGCCTCGAACTGATCAAATGGTTTATGAGTTGCTATTTCAACAAAACCTCCGCTATTTTCATAATTAAAACTACAAATCAAGTTCATCAAGCAATCTACAACAACCAAAACCCCTAAATTACTCGAATCAAATTTGCAACGAGCTAAAGGAAGCTGAGAATAATCAAAATTCGGCGAAACCTGTTTGAGGAGAGTATCTGCGATCCGGAAGTAGATGCGCAGCGAAATCCGGTGGTCGACATCGAGCCGCTGCGCGTTGGCGGCAATGTCTATTCTATCCGAGCAAGAAGACCTCATCTTTTCTGCCGTTTATTACACGAGCGCCATTCTCCGGGATCAGGAGAGATTCAGGTGCGGCGGAGAGGAGACGGAGGTGGTTTGGTGAGGTCGGTCGTCGACGGCGGCGTTTTGTGGTCAGAGAAAGACAGAGGGTGGGTGAAGATGCGGTGAGAACGAGGAGGTAATTGTGGGAATGTGGCGAGGGTAGAAGTGGAAAGAGAAGGGTCCTGAGGAGTAAAGAATATATTTGCACACCCGCAATGATTGTTGTTTGTCCTGGGCCTTGGTGGGAAAACAAGATTTGGGCTCCAGTGGGAGAAGAATGGCCCGTCTCATTTGGGCCGGGTAGAAATGTTTAGGTCTGATTGTACCTAAAAAATCAATATAAATAAACGGTTAGATTGTATTTATAATAATAGTTAATTATCGATGATTGAGGTTGCATGATAAATGTTGGGTCACTTGCACGAGCACCTTATTGTTTAGAGTGTCTCCCTTCAGATATGCTAAGTTTTGGAGAAATGAAGGCTATGGTACACAGCTGTGAGCTCACCCTACGGTATACATACAACGTCACCTCTAAAAAACTATCATATTTGTGACACCACAACCTTAAAGTATGGATTTTCACATGAAATGTACATATTACGTGATTCAATGCAAAATCGTTAGCATAAGGGATCAGACTTGGATCGAGGCTTAACCACAAGCTAGCACCTAAAGCACGCAGATACCAATGGAATTAACCCATGTTGGTGGACACATATTGTCATGAGTTTGAATGATGGTTTCAATTTCGAGAGAGTATTCCATGCATCAGTGAAAGACAAAAAAAACAAAAGTGAACGGTGCACACATCTGACGATGAGGGGATAATCGGACGGCGTAGATTGGACGAGTCACCGACAGTGACGGTGCACCGAATAATTTTCGTACAATTTCAAAGAGACAGTCACATACGTGATCGAGTGTGGGAGTTCATCATATTTCGTTGTCAGACTAGCAATTCTTGTGCATCGCTTTGTCACAACACAAGTACAAGATTACATCCCGTGTTGCAAGACTACGAGTCAACACCTATTCTCAAATGCAATTAGTAAATCCAGGACAACACTTTAATCACTCCATAATGCGAAAGAAGAAGTGCCAACGAGGTTTGGCTCAGTTGACAAGGGGGAACTTGTGGTGGAGACCCCATCCGAGTTCGATCCCCGCTACCAACATACTCGTTGGTTCGCGATTTATAAATTCTCCTGTAGAAATTCATATCTGGAGGCTAGTGTGACAGTTACGTGTCCACTGTAAGTCTTTTAGGATTAAGGTTGCAGGTTTGTAGTGTAACATAACCAAACTCTTACCTAAACTTTTTAAAAACCGGATAATGTGAAAGAAGAAGTCCATGAAGAAAAACAAGGCACGCAAAGATACCTAGTAGAAAAGTACAAGGAGGTAAATTATTTTATAAGTAGTTGACCATCTGAAACTGACTGAAACCCAGTTTCCGTTGTCTTAATCTCCCAAATATAATACGTTTCTCACTTCTGTTTGTCAAATAGTAAATGCAGCTAAAGAAATTTGAAGCAAGTTCTTAGACGGGGATTTAGTCATTAGTCACCAAAATTCATCTCCTCGTATCTCCAGAACGGCGTCGTTTAAGTGTCAGGAGAGCATGGGTTGCTGCTCCGGTTTATGTGCCTGCTTTGCCGGGAAAGCCGGCCAGGACCAAGACGACGACGTTTTGGAGTCTTTTGATCTTTTCTTCGAGTTACAAGCCCTGCAAATCGCCACCGGATTCTTCTCCGATGTCAACAAACTCGGCCACGGCGGCTTCGGCCCGGTTTACAGGGTATGTGGCTTCCCACTTCGATCAGGGTCAATGTCGGAATTATAATCTTGAGTTGTTTGTAAAGTAAAGTTGTGAGCTTCATGTTGTTAAAAATTCAGGGTTTGATGCCAAATGGGGTGGAAGTAGCCGTAAAGAAGCTTTCTTTGGATTCAAGGCAAGGAGTGAGGGAATTTACCAATGAGGTAAAACTGTTACTCAGAGTTCAGCACAAGAATCTGGTAATGTTACTGGGGTGCTGTGTGCAAGGACCTGAGAAGATGTTGGTTTATGAGTACCTCCCTAACAAGAGCCTTGATTTCTTCATTTTTGGTATGTCAAGATAATGTTTGGGGAAATTTTGTGGTTTTCAATTGGGTTGATGATGATAGGACTAATTGTTGGTACATTGTTGTTGTTGTTGTTGTTGTTTCAGATCAAACTAAATCTGCATCTCTGGATTGGATGACGAGGTTTCAGATTATAACCGGGGTGGCTAGAGGTCTTCGGTATCTTCATGAGGAGGCGCCGGAGAGGATCATTCATAGGGATATTAAGGCCAGTAATATATTGTTGGATGAGAAGCTCAATCCGAAAATATCAGATTTTGGCTTGGCAAGGCTGTTTCCTGGGGAGGACACTCATCTAAATACATTTAGGATTTCTGGTACTCAGTGAGTAGTTTCTGTAGTCCTCTTTTGTCTTTATGGTATACAAAGTTTTAAACATTTTAGTCGTATGGTTCCATGTTTTGTTTGGCTACTTGTTTTGGAGAGAAGAAGATTGAAATCTGACTCGGATTCTTTTGTGAAATGTAGTGGTTATATGGCTCCTGAGTATGCAATGCATGGATATTTGTCGGTGAAGACAGATGTTTTCAGTTATGGAGTGTTGGTGTTAGAGATTGTCAGCGGTAGGAAGACGCATGATGGGCAGCTTGAAGGAGAAAAGGCAGACCTCCTGAGCTATGTAAGTTGCATTAGTTTTGGAACAAATTTTACACTGTTGATGCAACTCTTGCAGAAATGAACTTAAGTAGCCCTTGATAGGTTATATAAGAAGCTTGAGTCGGTCCAATCTTCATTATCACCATTGATGAGTCTAGAAATTGAATCTTGAATCGATTTTCCAGAGTAAGACAAACTTGTTTGACAAGACTGGGCTATCTGCACCTGCATTTCATGTGACTTCTGTGTAAAATGCAGCTCATTTATGTTGTTTTATAGTATGAGTGCTTGATGAACCTAAACTCAAATCAGTGCTATTTTATTGCTTCTGTTGGGCGACTAGATGAACTTTGTTCTTTGCTCTCTTCTGCAGACATGGATGTTGTATGAAGCAGGCAAGGCATTGGAAATAGTCGATACATCCCTAGCAAAGTACAATCGTGATGAGGCAGCAATGTGCATTCATCTCGGGCTTTTATGTTGTCAGGCAAGTCTTGCCAATAGGCCTGACATGAACTCTGTTCATCTCATGTTTTCTAGCGATTCATTTACTCTCCCCAGACCAGGTAGACCTGGTCTTCAAGGCCGAGGACGGTGGACTACTACCTCCACTTCGGCGCTTACCAACAATACCAATGGCAGTAGTTATGTTGAGGAGTACTCTAGAAATTCAATTTCTATTTCTTCTATTGACGAAGGTAGGTAGATCACGGATGAATGATCTCCATTTGTAATGTAAAAAGTGTTCTGATAGTCCATTTATCTCATGTAAATTAGTCCTCTCAGATATGACTCTTATGTTAACATAATATAATTGATTTTATTCTTCTATAATTGAATCATGTCTTGCACTAGGAAATAGGGATGACATAGTTGCTCTTTTTAGTCATATTTTACAAACAAAATACTATATGAGGTCTAGTCTCAAATTAAGGCCATCCACGTGTGCAATCGGTTAGTTCTGCCATCTCTAACTATGGTATGCATATTGCTAAATTTCCAATTAGCTTGTGTGATAGGCTTGATAAGCTTAATAGAGACTTTTTATGGGGTGACACCGATGAAAAGAGGAAAGTCCATCTTGTTAAATGGGATTCTGTTTGTCAACCATAGCAATTGGGGGTCTAGGTATTAAGAAAACTTTCGATATGAACCAGGCTATGCTTGCTAAAGCTAGCTAGTTGGAGGAATTGACATGATAATTTTGGTCTCTGGACTGATATTTACAAGGCCAAATATTTGAAAAATTACAGCCTTATCGATGATAACTATCAAACTCCTTCTAACTGTTCTAATACTTGGAGAAGTATTTCTCATGGAGCTTCTTTGCTAAGGAAATGCCTTAAATGGCTTGTTTGTAATGGTGAAACTATACAATTTTGGTATGATTCTTGGGTTCTCCCTAATGCTCTTATCTCATATGTGCTCCCTTCTGCTAATATCATCCATGATGTTACTATTAGCGATTTTTGGGATGAGACTGGTTGGAATATTGATTTGTTATCTCCTGTTGCTCCTAATGGTATTGTGAATTTGATCATTAATACTCCTACTGGTTTTACTGAGTGTGGTGCTGATACCAAAATTTGGGGTGCAACTCCTAATGGTTGTTTAACTGTCAAGTCAGCTTATAACTCATTTTTTGATCTTGACCAATTTACTAACCCTCTTTGGAAGAATATATGGAAGCTTGACATTCCTCCTAAGCCAAAGACTTTCTTCTGGGTGATGCTTCATAAAAAACTATTGACTAATGAGCAGCGTGTTAGGCGTGGATTTACTAATACTGCTACATGCATGTCAAGTTTGCAATGGTGATAGTGCTTTTTAGAGACTGTCCTCAAACTATGCAGGTTTGGCACTCTTTCTCTAAACCTGTATCTATTTCCAGTTCTTTTACTTTGGATTGGCATGCTCAACTTAACTACAAGTCTGTCACTCACAAAGGTATTAAATGGTGTAATTTCTTTGTTGGAGTTTGCTGGTTTATTTGGAAATGGAGAAACAAAAAATCTTTGATCCCAAGTTCATTTTCCCTAGTTTTTCTGGTAAAATCATTCTTGATGCTGCAGTTGAATGGAAAAATGCTACCGTTATAGCTAAAATGTCTAATGAAGGTGTGTACTACAGTCTGTCTTGGAAAAAACCCCTGAGAATGTGTTCAAACTTAATGTTGATGGAACGAGGTCCTCTATTTCTGGTAAAATTGGTGCTGGTGGTGTGATTAAGGATCACAATGAAAATTGGATTTCTGGGTTTCAAATCAACTTGGGAACTGGTGTTATTATTGACGCAATCCTGAGGCTTTTATTATGGTCTTAAGATTGCAAGCAATCTGAGTATCTCTAATTTAGAAATAGAGTCAGACTCTGCTATTCTTATTAACTTGATGCAAAGAACTGATTTGTCTCTCCACCCTCTTGGATCTTTAATTGCTGGTTGTCATCATTTTGCTTCTACCTTGAAGAATTTTAAATTCAGCCACATTTTCAGAGAGTGTAACATGCTTGCAGATTCTTTGGCCAAGATGAGTATTGACCATGCCCTTGGTATCATCATCTTTAAAGAGCCTCCTATTCATGCTTCTGTTTACTTAGATGATCTAGATGGTCTTGTTAGAGATAGAAGAGCTGAAAACTCAAATGTTTTTTAGTTAGTTTCTTGCTGTCTTTCTTTCTTGGGCCTTTGTGCCCCTCTTGTAACAAAAAAAAATTAAGGTCATCCACGTAAAACTAGAACCTAAAATATAGCAATCATGAATGAGAATCAATTAAGAATCTGATTCAGATTCAAATTCAAATAATCCAGAAGCCAAATATTTGTTCAGATTCAGAACCAGAGAGGGTGGCGTTGGAGGTTGAAGAAGAACCTCCTACCCTAATAAACGAGAAATTTATAGATGCTACAATAGAACAACGTGGCATTGTCTAATGGTGCTACACTCCACTCAAAATTAGACATGTGGATTTTTTTACAACTAAAATAGAAACTAATATTTTCTATATTTTGTGAAATTACATTCATAGGTATTTATTGAATTCAAACTAGGGTTTAGGGTTTAAAAGTTAGAGTTTAGGGTATATGGTTTAGGGTAGAGTGATAGGGTTTAGAGTTTAGGATTTTAAAAACCAAATAACCCAAAATAGTATTTGACAAAATAGGTAAAATGCATTTTATGCCAAAAATCCACATGTCCAAGTTTAAGTAGAATGTAGCATCATTAATCAATGTCATGTGGTTCTACTGTAATACTGAAAAACGCCTCCACCCTCTAGGTGTCAAAACTTACTCATAAATATCAATGTTATAATTTCCAGTTTCTTCCTCGTACACTTTCTGTAGGCATTTGATTAGATTGACCTAGGAAAATTACAATAAAATGTGACAAAAGTGAATGACGAAGTGCACACATTGTTCATGTACTTCAAAATGTCAAATCATAAATCTGCAGTTCCTTTTTCTCTGTTTTTAATTGAAATGAATGGAACAGAATGGCTGCATTTCTTTCAAATCTGATTACCAAAAGTAAAAGAAACGTTCTTGCAGTGCTGCGTTTCGAAAGAGCAGAGAAGAATTGGACATTTTGGGGTTGAAGCCAAATTGGGAACTCAGAAAATGCTGCGACCAAGACTAAAAGAGATTTTGATCACTACTGCTGTCTTCATGGTCGTTATACTTGTGGTAATCTCTTTCTCTCTGATTGATTATGTAGACTGCTGTATCGCCTGTATGGAATCACTTTGGAACTGTGGTCAAATTTTGTCACAGTAGTTTCCTGGAAAGGAGATAGCTAATTACTACTGTTATTGTCTTACTGAGTAATATGCATGCCGCTAGTGTTTTATCGACATTGTTCTAAAGTAGAGGCATGAATCTACTCCCATGGTGCAGAAGAATGGTGAGTGTTGAGACTGCAATTTTAGACAGAAGAATTTTATCATTTTGTGTACAATTACTATTGAAAAAATACCACTTCTTCCCGTTTTTTCATTATTGTTCTTCATTTTTCATTTGTTTATTAAAATATTTTTTCTGCATATTTGTATTACTACCAGATTGTTCATCTCTGGTTTGTTATCTTCTTCATGATTTTCATCTGAGTGAGAAATTTAGCACTGATTTTCTTATCTCTAATCAATCTGAACAAGTACTGGTATTATTGTAAGCTTTCTCATGTATCCATTTTGTGCACACTGTAGGAGAGAAAAGAACTCACATCAGCAAAGTGACAAATAAAATAAAATTTATAAGTGGATGGATCGTATCCAATTGTACCGAGGTCTTTTGAGATTAAAACTCAACACCTTAAATGTGGTTAAGTTGGGACAATATCAGTACAATGATGATCTACGGGTCACGCTTGTCCCAGTTCAAGTTGGTATCATAGCGTGTCCCTATTTAATTACTTTTCCTAAAATAACGAGAGAAAGTCTCTCAACATAATGAGCCCAAATTTGGGTTCATTGAAAAGCCTTTGACTTCATATCATATCAGTGGGCTTTGGACCGCATATCCAAATTTCTGAAATGCAAATTGAACCAAATCATATTCCGAATCAAATTACCGATTTCCGATGTTGGAATTGGACCAAATCAAATTACACGTGCAGATCTAAAAAAGTTAGTTTGCACATGAAGGAGAATGTTGGAGAGAAAAGATCTCACATCAGAAAAGAGACAAATATAATATAACTTATAAGTTGATGAATCCTATCCAATTGTGCTGAGACCTTTTAAGATTAAAACCCAACACCTTAAAAGTGATTAAGTTGAGATAGTATCGGTACAATGATGATCTACGAACGACGCTTGTTCCAATTCAAGTCACACCAGATCTTGGTTCATCCTTGTCAGTTACATTTTGAGGCTAGGATGCACCCTTTAAAGTGTTTCAGATATAAAACACTTCAGCGTCGGAAATCCCCAGCCACTTTCTTGAGAAACCTAAACTGATTAACACTGACATATGACTAGTTGACTACTACGGGATGCAGTATGTAATTTGAGTGCTGTTTGACGCTTCCAGGTTTCCTGTTATTCTTTGGTCTAATTTGGTTTCTCCAAGTATACATAGTTGTTCATATTCTACGCGAAGTGATTCTGTTTACTGGTAATTGCAAGTCACCTGTTATTGATTGCCAAAGTAGCTTATGATGTATTATCCGTTAAAGCAATTTTTCTTTGAAGGGAAAAATGTATTTTTTTTTTAATTTTTTATTAATAAACTCACACATCCTATCTATATCAATGAGGTTTGAATCTATGTTGTTAGTTAACATCTTAACCAACCAGACCACGGTTAAAGTAATTTTTGTGTTTATCAATCTCAGGGATAATGAACAGCTTGTTTTCGGTTTATGGTATGAGTTCAAACACTGTCTGATCCTCAGTTATACTTCCTCATATGGTGCTTTATATACTTGCATTGTAATGTGTGCGACGCAGATATCCACGACGATCTCATATCCCGTAGAATCAATTCCAGTGATGCTAAAAAATTTGCAGAAGAGTGTCCTTGCTGTACTGGTTGTGGTTGGGGTGTCATCGATCTGGTGAGTTTCTTAACACATATGCAACCAGAAATGATCTAGTTAGTATTCTACATCTAATCTGTGTTTGCTTTTTGTAGGGGGTTCTTTTCTTTTGTATATCTTTGTTTGCTTTTCTCTTGTGATTGTGGCCAATAATCCTTGGTTAGATTGAAAGCACTTGAAAATTAGTGACTATGATTTAAACATTTTCATTTTCATTGCAATTATTGTTCAATTTACCTACTGAGAATTTGCACGGTTTCAGCAATAGTGGTTCAAGACAAAAACAAACACATTGTTACAAGGATGAAGTAGATAGAGTTTGTCACGCCCCGACCTAAGTTTACCTTCCTAAACCTAGGTTAGGACTTACGGGACCCATCCTAAGAGAGATTTACTCGAAATTCCCTTTGAAAAAGGTAACCCTTATTCCGAAACTAATTGTAAACGGTCCAAACAAAACCGGAATAGACCTCACAACCGGAGGTTATCCCGATTCCCGCATTTGGATCTCAAACCAATTATTTTAGAGGACCTAGGGTTCGAATATTATTTGTGACTGCACCCGAATCCCGGTCAGGCTGCCTACTTACCCTGTACTCAGGGATCAAGCCACACGTAGCTCTTATTTTACTAACGTTCTAACCGGGCAAATCCCGTTTTTCTAATTATCAGTCAATTTAATATAAAGGGTAACAACCGCCTAATGCATACCCGGAATTTAACTTCTCCGCTGAGGTAATTACCGACCAACTATTTTTTTGGAATTATCCCTAACATTCCACCACAATAAATATTGCATTCACACATACAATCACATAACTATAAAAATAAAGACAACCATGGAAAAATATAATTTCCTCAAAGGGTATATAAGTAAAACCACTCCAAGGTACCCGTGTAGTTAACTAGAATTCTAAGGGCAGTGTTTTCTATTCACTCTTAATGGTAGCTGGGTAATTATGCTAAACTGTTAGGGGTATTTTAGATATTTTAGCCTTAGTGGCACCCCTGTAATTATACAAAACAACCAGGGTATTTATGGCATTTCCAACTCAATGGCAGCCTTGTAAATATACAAAACTGACAGGGGTATTTATGGAATTTCCAATCCAGGGGCAGTCCAGTAAATAAATCAAACTATCAGGGGTATTTCTGGAATTTTAGCCTTGAGGGCACCCCTGTAATTTTCTAAAACTGCCAGGGGCAGTTCAGACATTTCCCACTACAGTACAACCGTAAAAAGGAAAATTACCGCGGTAAAAATCAGGGTTTCTACCCTTGGTTTTCCCGATCGGCTGGTTCACCGGAAAACAAAGCGTTTCCGGCCAAATCAACTTCCAACACCTGCCTAAACAGTTCCTACACCATCCAAGTAGTCTAACACAGCAGGAATCGAGAGAAAAGATGGAGTTTTTATACCTCAAGGTTGATCCGATCAGATCTCCGGCAGTCTTCCTCTGGCGAGGCGTTCTCCTCCTCCTTTAAACCTCTAGGCTACTCCTGCAGCCACTAAGAACCTCCACCATGCTCCTCCAATCGACTTGGCCTCCCTCTCGTTTAAGAAATCCTCAGACACGCTGCTCCTCCTTGGCAGCAACTCGGATCCAGCGCCTCTGCCAAAACTCAGGATGTGAGACGGCTGAACGAGGCGAGGCGAACGGTGGTAGCGGTGAGCTGGGACGCGCTGTGATGGTCTCCAGGCGGAGCTTACAGTCGAGACGAGGGAGGAGAGAGAGATCGATCTTCGGTCAACCCCCCATTTAAATACTAAAATCAACGGCCCAGATGATTGATCGGACGACCCAGATTGAATTATGGAAAGTTACCATGAACAGTAATTAGATATTTTGATATTTACTTTTACCGCATGGTAACAACACGTTATCCCGAATAACTTTCGCATACGAACTCCTATTAAATCATAGAACATACTCACGAGTTCGTATTAATGTTCTCTACAACTTTCCCGAAGGAAGTTTCCCCAAATTCTCGGCTTATAACAAAGTCATCTTTTTACAGTAAGATAATTAACATATTTATCTCCGTAAACTAAATAAATCCATGTTAAACAGCCGGTAGCTCCGGAAAATATTCCGATCATACCGGAGGACTTGTATTAACATAATCTACCCCTCGGGACATTAATTCTATTTTCCCCTAAAACCGAGAATATCTTGATATTAAACTCGAATATTAATTTGGAGAAAATTAACAGCGCGGTTACAACCCTCTCTAACCCGTCTAATCCTAATAAAAATGTAAATTTCAGAACGGGATGTTACAGAGTTGCTTGATAGTTAATCCTAACCTGCAGCAACGCATGATATTTAACTAATATCACTAATATAGAAAAACGTGTTTATCCCGTAAAGACTTCTATCTTTTGTAACAAAAAGACAGAAGTCTTTAAAGTCATGAAGTACGAACCAATGTCCTGATCGGTTCAACAAAGTTCGACTTTGATTCGTAATTCTTTATGAGGTAAATAACAAAGTTAAAGTTTCTTTCTTTTTGGTCCTAACCTCCTAAAAAGTTCAAATATTTTCTGGACTCACTCCAAGTTTTGAATTCAAGATCATAAAAACTTACCCAAAATTTCCTTTGTGAATGTTTTGCTGTGTGTAAAGCGGGTTTCTGATGGAGCCGAATTGGGGACTCAGGAATTGCTGTAACCATGATCAAGTGGTGTTTCTCATTACTGTTTCTGTCTGCACCGTTGTTATACTTGCGGTAACTGCTTACCAATCTCATTATAGAGATGTAGTTGAGTGTGTTTTGCTTTTGTTTTGATGTTTTTGAGAAGTTGGGTTGTTGGCTTGATCTGGGTTCAGCTTCGTTTTTCAAGAGCTTTTCAAAGTTTGGAAATTTATGATGTACTGCACTTTTGAATTATGGAGGCTAATTTCTAGTTCTTGGGAAATTTTTGGACTTGGGATCTTTGGCATTGCTTCCTCAGTGATTATGAGTTATGTGTATCTTGTGAAAGCAGCATAGTTAGGTGGATTCATGGATACTTTGTACTGGTTAGTAATGGGGGTGTTTGTTTGTTGATTCTTGTAGCTTTGGAGGACAATACTGCTGAGACCGTTTAAGCTTGTCACTGTGTTTCTTCATGAGGCTAGCCATGCCATCGCTTGTAAACTAACATGTGGTCATGTAAGAAGCTATATTCTTTCACACTTCGAAATACAAGTTTTATAGTATGCAGTTTTCACATTGAAATTGCGCAACTGCATCCATTTAAATACTTTAGGAACTATAGACCCAGAATTCATAGCACTGTAATGAAGGGGAGAGTCATCTTGACTCGAACATCTTGGTGAGGTGGAATTCTGAGCTATTAGTGGCGGCCTAATTGGTTAGAATAAAACTTAGGTATATTGAAGGCAGGTAATGATATAGGTTAGTTTGCAGGTGGAAGGGATTCAAGTTCATGCAGATGAAGGTGGAACCACACAAACCCGTGGTGGTATATACTGGTTAATTCTGCCTGCTGGATGTACGTGTGCTTTCTCCTTTCCAGTATTTGTTTTTTTAGTTGATAACATGATTGGCATCTATCATCTATGGTACTTCTCCATTGGATGTGACAATTTATATTGGGATCAAGCATATGCCTAACTTTTGTGTGATTTAGAAATTTTGGGTTAAATTTGATCAGTCAGTCAGTCTGGATCCCAATATGTCTCATCAATTATGATGTTTCTCATCTCTTTGTTTATGTGTCATACCAGATCTAGGTTCATCCTTTTGGGGGATGCTCTTGATTGTTGCATCTACAAATCTCCTTACAGCACGGATAGCCGCTGGATGTTTTCTAGCTGCTCTATTTATTACACTCTTTATAGCTAAAAATGTAAGTACTACTGATCACTGAACGTCTTTTACTTGATATAGAATGTTGCTTGTTCAATCTAAACTGCACATTTGGGACTATCAATACATATAAACTGTACTGTATGCAAATCGAATGCATAAATATTTCATGTAAACTGTTTGGTGACAGCACGGAATCATGCATTCCTGAAATTTGGAGCTGATTCCATTGTTTGCCTTAATGTAAAGCTGCTTCTATTGCTATTTAAACTCCTTTTCCTTTCTGTTTGTGTTCCCTGCTTGATAATGTACAGTGGACACTTCGAGGACTTTGTATAGGTATGCATACCACATTGCAATAAAACATCTCTTATGACCTCTACCACTGAATGCAATATGGTATTTATATTGTTTTTGTACATATTTACCACCAGGATTCATTATTTTCCTTGGTGTAATTTGGGCTCTGCAAGAAACAACAAAAGTTCGTGTACTTCAGTATATTATTGTGTTTATAGGTAACTGCAAGAGTTGTTGTTTACCCTATGTTCCTATAATCACTTTTATTTCTTATGAAATGTAATGATCATTATTTTGTCTAATTGCAGGTGTAATGAACAGCTTATTTTCGGTTTATGGTATGAATCCATAAAGAAAATGAATTAGGTGATCCTCCAGTTGACTCTATGCCTTACAATTTTCATGTATTGTTACAGATATCTATGATGATCTGATATCCCGTAGAGTTCATTCTAGTGATGCCGAGAAGTTTGCTGAAGAGTGTCCTTGCTGTACCGGTTGTGGATGGGGTGTCATATGGTGAGCTTCTTATTGTTAATGTGATTTCTGCATGAGGAACTCCTTTCTTTTTCTTCTGTATTTACTTTTACTTGCAATAACAAGCGGCATGACATCTGTTACGATTTTCTAATTCTATAAGCTTGACTTATAGGGGCTTAATATCTTTCTTGTTTCTCTGTGGAGCCATGTACCTTGGTCTTGTGATTTTGGCTTGAGGTACGTTTAGGGTTATTTTTCTTCTTTCATTCCGTAATGATTATACTATGACTGTCATTCTAAACAGCAAATGTACACTTCTGTTATGTGACCACTTAACATTGGTTATCTGTGTTTTTATCTTTTGTATCTTAGTGGATTGGTCATTAACTATTGCTGCATCAGTGCAGGATAAAACATGTGGTGGGCAAGATTCAATTGCTGGAATACCCTGATACCAATTTGTCTGTGGCTTTGACATACCATCTCTGGAGTACCATATCATTTTTATCAAGGAGATTCTGATCATGCGGACTCCTGTAAAATCATTGTGGAGATGTCGTTTATGACAACAAATTTTGTTTATTGGACGTGCTCGTGTATACCATAATCTTCTGTGCCAATGAATTTTTATTTCTTTCTTTTCTGTTTTTCAAATCTGAACTTCAATAATCATGAGTCTGTTTTTATTAGAAATTTAACAATTCCAATCCATCCAGATTAAGTAAACACTACCTGATGATTTGGGATCCACTTTTAAAAGTTGAAATTTGCTTCAAAGTTCAAACTTCTAAATGATCATCTCTTCTGTACATTATCATAGCAGGCAAACAAACAATGTTAGGCGATTGGGGACATTGGAGAGGTTATTCCATTTTGGTATGTACATGAGTGAAAGAAAGGTTCAGTTCAATTCATTTGGACATTGGAGATGTAAATGAATTGTAGAAACAGACTTGATATTGTGCAACAAAGTTTCTGTCTTTTGCATAAAAAGTAGCAGAAACAAGGTCTTCGTCTCTCAATTATACAGACAAAGACGACATCAGTCAGAAGAAAATATCAACAATCAATTGTGACTGTGAATTATCATTTGACTGAGGGTGGACGGGGTTATTCCAGTTTGGTATTTAGATGAGTGAAAGAACGAAAATAAAATCCTAAATTATTTCTTCATTCTTGTTTACTCCCTCAGTTTTACTTTTGAGCTTGACTGAAACAGTTTGGTCGATTCAATTCAATTCGACATTGGAGAGGTAAATATATAAATAGTAGAGATTCTTATGATTGTACAGCTGTTTTCTGACGTTGGCATAAAAAGTAGAAACAAGGTCTTGGTCTCTGTCAGCAAATTATTTGTGACTCAAGTCTGAAGAAAATATCACCAAGCAATTGTGACTCAAGTCTTGGTCTCTGTCGTTTGCGCCCTTGTAGTAGTTCCTGCAGAAGAATCTATATAAAAAAATGAAGATGAACAAATTTCTCTACATATATTAGTTTCCAGTTCAAAAGAAGCTAACCGAGCTCAGTAGCCAGATCAGTGGTTGCACTATCAGGCTGTTTGAGCTTAGTGAAGTAAGTTCTGTTTGGATTAAAATATTAATATTTAACGAATGCTTTGTTAGAAGATCTATTGAACCAATTCTTGCGGTTTACGTTATTATTAACATATTTTCTTTTGAGTGGAAGTCATTATTGACAAGGATTCATGATTGCTTAAGGAATCCTCAGAGAATCCAAGAAAATCTAATACACCTTGATTCGCAAGCAAGAACAAATCCTAGTGTTCATTATATAAGAGGGTCAAGAAGCACGGAATAGAGACATCTCAACAATTCAACACAACTTTTGCACACTGCAAAACAAGTCTCTCCGGAGCACCTCTACCAGAAAGATTCTTCGAGTCTTTTTGTCCACCAAAGCATTATTCGTAGGCATTCCCCGCTGCTACTCACTAAAGTCCGACCCGTCGGCATTATCTGCTGCTACCTCACCAAAGTCTCGTCTGTGAGCACTACCCGCTTCTATTCACCAAGTCTCATCCGTGAGCGAGCAGTCCACCACCGCTTCATAAAGCTCTATCCGTAGGCGAATACCCGCAAAAAAACCATTGTTAGAGTGGAAGCTCTAGCAAATATCCAGAGTTTGTCAGAGATCCTTTGGCGAACGCACCAGCTCCAGTGATTTTTTAGCTCTGCTCAACCATATCGGTCTGAGTAGGAACGTGCGCTTCAGAGGAAGAGGAGAAAAATCCTAGTTGCTCTTCAGCTAGGTCTATAGAACCTGAATGCAGGTCTGACCAACTCTTGTATACAGACGTTTGAAGAGAAGTCAGAAGGCGAACGCACATCAATACCAAGGTTGTACCTGACCCATAGGTACTGGCACGCCCTCAAGCTTGGTTGTTAGAAGAAACCACATTTTCACACCGAACAAGTTCTTATTTGTTTCTTAAATGTTTGCGCATGCTTTGGTTGTATTTAACTTTCTTTCTTATAGGATCATTAAGTAATATCTTTTAGTTTACTGATTCTAATGCCATTCCAACTTGTATCAGACTCCCAGAGCACTTCAAATTGGAGTAAACTGGCAAGGAAAGTAGAACTATTGATGTTGAAGCATTGGAGAAGAGCATTGAAGGAAAGCTCCGCAGTGATTCACCATTGCTTGCTAAATGTTGCATATTCAAAGTTCCGAAGGTGCTGAGGAGACATAAACCAGAGGCATATCAGCCTGATGCTGTTTCATTCTGACCCTTTCATCACGGAAGTGGTAAGAAACTGATGGCAACATAATGAACGTTGAGTTCAAAAACGGGGTTCTCAAAATTCCACATTTGGCTATTGCAGAGCTAACCGAACCTCTCTATAGGAACATCATTGCCTTTGAGCAATGCTACCATGACTAGCCACTTTGCTTCCAGCAACGATGTTCATTTGCTCCGTAAGAAAGGAAAGGAATACTAAGCAATTGGTTGAGTGATGAAGATGCTTTAATGACACATTGGTTCACGGTTTTTGCTATGGTCATATCTGCGGCGAAGTGAAAGAGTATCAAAAGCATAGCGAAACAAGTGGCTAGCAAAATTGAAGCGTGATTATTTTTCTAACCCGTGGACAATCATTTCTTTGATTGCAGCCTTCATCCTTCTGGTTCTCACTGTATTGCAGACTGCATATACCATTCAGCAATACTATTATCCTCCCAGTGATGGTTGTTAGCTTTTTGAATGAGAATAGGTCATACCTTATTATAAGAATAAAATTACATAAAGATGATTTAGAAAACACATCTAGAAATAAGACAACATACGAAAATAAAATTGCAAATGAGCATCAACGCTAAAACAATAACGTCTAAACTCGGTTTATGCTTACGGATTGTAGCCGTTGAGCAAAGTGAGTAATTAGTGATTTGACTACCCACGTATTTCCAATGTTTAAAATGATAAAAACCATTCTAGCACCGAGATAAGGGCAATCTTCCACCTGAAGAATCGAAGCCGGTCAAAGGTTATTCCTTACATGGCCGTGATGGCAGACGATCCTTAACGAACAAATACCATAGTTGTGGGTCTGTTAACCAATACCAGAACCAGTTCAAAGGCTAAAACCAAATATATATACTGGCTGCAATTCCAAGAAAAATCAGAAGTTGGATTGCAGGGTCAAAGCCCACAAAACCCACTTGGGTCCCAGACCCAAACTCTTCCCCATGTCTGGATCTAAATCCGACCCAGAATGCAGGTCTGAAGCCAGATCCTTCGCGTCCTTGGATCAGAGTTGAGGGTCGTTGGACGATGAAATCGAAAAACCACAACACCGGCTAACCCTCCAACCCCAGCTGCTGCATCCGGTCTTCGATGGTTTGGGATCGATCTACACATTCAACGTTGTCGCAAATCCCAACAAAGCAGAGGAGAATCTTGAAAAGGATCGACGAGAACCTGTCCTGATTCCCATGCACCAAACCCAATCATCGATTTTGGTTGCCCAAAACTCCACATCCCAACCGCCTTCACAACACTCAACCCCCAGTTGCCTCCTCGTCGCGGCTGCACAACTCTCCACCTGAACTGTCTTGAGGCGTGCTCGATCCGGCCGACAACGATCAACGATCGAAAAGGAACCAAAACCACTAGTCAGACCAACCTCTGTCGCACCCCAGCCACCATGAACCAAAGGAGGAAAACATGAGTTTGTCGCCAAGAAGTGGGATTGTCTTGACAGAAAACAATGAAAGACTGAAGTCATGCACATAGGTGACGCCGTCAAAAACAGTGTCAGAGATTTACTCCATCGATGATGGAGAGAGATGCAGAGAGGTCGCAGGCGGCGCTCTCCCAACCCTAGCATAGCGCTAGGTCAAAAACTAGATTGATTACTCTCTGTGATGGTTGTTAACTAGTTTACTTTGTAAGTTTGTAGTATTCATTTCCTTGTCAATGTATTCTGATGTGTACTCGATCATTCTAGGAAATTTTCAATAAAAGATGGATTTGCATGAGTAATTGCAACCAATAATTAGCTTAGAATTAGAAGCATCATTGGCCAGTAATTTCAAGTATTTTTCCGAGCAAAATTCTAGATACAAAATCTTACACATACTTGATCTAATCAGAACCGCAATAGTTGTCCCAACCAAAGTCTTTTGGTCTAGTCACATTACATCAGAGTCGAAATTGCTTCCTGCAAAAATTTTCTCGGAGGCTGGCATTGAATTTAGAACAAGGGGTGCTGCTGAAAGCATAATGAGCAGAGATTTCAGAAATGGCACTTTCATGATTCCACAACGAGCAATCGGAAAGCTGACTGAACCATTGTTCCGGAACCTCATTGCCTTTGAACAATGTTATCACGGCCTCTCACATAAGATCACATCTTATGCCCTGTTGATGAATTACCTCATCAGCTCCAGCAAGGATATGGATTTCCTTTGTGACAAAGGAATAATGGTTAATTAGCTGAATTCTGAAGATGCTTCCCAATTTTTCAGCTAGCTTTACAATGACACTGTTCTCAAACATTTCTACTGTGGTAGGCTCTGTGCTGAAGTGAATAGGTATTACAAAGTTACCTGGAACAAGTGGTTGGAAAAATTGAAGCGTGATCATTTATGTAATTCACGGAAAATTATTTCTTTGGTTGCAGCCTTCATCCTTTTGGTTCTCACCCTACTGCAAACCACATACACCATTTTGCAATACGTACTATCATCCTCGATTGATTTCATTTTGAGTAACAATAATACATTTTACTGTAATGTTGGAGCTCACATGTTTTATAGCGTGGACAGTCAGATGAATAAATTTCAACTCATACTGATAGAATTACAGGTTACAAAAGGTGAGTAAACATGACTGATAATTGGGATTACTATGTTTATTTGTTTTTTTTTTGAAGTAATCATAAGAGATCATAGAATCAAAACCTCTAATCCTCAATCTCAAAGCTTAAAATCCTACATTAAACCAAACATATTTAAAGATAAATAATCTAACAATGAAGAGAACAAAATTCATGAAAAGGCTCAAATTTCTCAATCTCAAAGCTTAACATTAAACCACACATAAAAACCCAAAATCTGACGAAGAAGAGGCCCAGCACTAATGGACAGAAACTTTAAGCCCGAACTATAGTTTCTGAATAGTCAACCCACTACGTTCTACAATGTGATGGAGCCTCTGACCAGTCAAGTTGAAATTCATGACAATTCTCATGCCTAGCTAGCTCCTTTCTCCGGTGTGCTGAAAATTTTCAGTTAGCCACAAACACCAGTTCAAATTGATCTCTTCTATTTTTATTTGCCAAATATATGTCACATTATCATGATTCATGAATGTAATACAGATATAAAAGAAGCATAGACATAGATTACTGATTAGTCTTTATCAATGTACAACCACCTCTCTTATTACACAAATGCTAGTTTTGATAGAAGTCTTTATTTATAATATGAAAGTTTCATACTGATGTAATGTGGCTGACAACCAAGTTTTAGGTTAACCCAGATTGAATGTATCATTTCTGAAAGGTATATATTGATAAAATAGTTTGAGGTTCAACTCTAAAACCAATTAACTATGAAGAGAGTAGCACAAACTCTTATAAGCCCACAAACAATGCCCAATTTTTCCAATGTAGGATAGATATTTCAACACGCTCCTGCACATGAGTAACATGTTGACAACATTAGGGATGACGTGGAGTGTGTCAGGCGGGTAACGCTAACACACATGGACGTGAGTAACCCGCTTTGATACCATGATAAAATAATCTGGGGTCAACTCCAAAACCAATTGGCAATAGAGAGAGTAGCTCAAACACTTATAAGCCCACATGCAAGGTTTTATTTTCCCATATCTCAACATATATAGCGACTGTTTATTATCCATATATAAATTAAAAGCCAATTGCAGTCATTTCATATGGCTTTTCATATTGTTAGTGGAGGTCATTGATCCACAAGACTACCACAGCAAGATTCTACTATTCCTTAAATTGACTAGTTCAGTCAAAAACTTCACCACCCCACTAAAATGGGGAAGAAAAATGGCTGCTGAAAAACATAAAACATCTTACAAGGCTGTGACATATTCAAAGCATGTATCAGAAACTTCCTGCATTTTACATCTCAAAGTTCTAGTTAGGACTATTGAGCATCACCAAGAAGAAAAAAATGGAGATGAACACTGAGCGGATCTGAGTTTTAGTCCAAGAGAAAGGTGCACATTAACATTGATGGAAAGTTTAAACCAACAACTTGCACTGTTCTGCAGTTAGGTTGTGGAAAATTAATACGTACTGTTCACTTGATAAATGATCTAGAAACTAATCTATGTTGAAGAACTTATTGATCAGTTCAGCAAGGGTTGTCTGAAAATAAGTCCCTCAATCCAGATATAGAGCATCCGAAAAATCAGTTTCAAGCCAGTTGCTTTCACTTTCTGGCATATAGCAATTTTCAGCGGCAGCAGAATTTCCAAAGTTGGAGACTTCCATGTCATAGCCATTGTTGTATACATTGTGATCATGGTGCACCATGGCTCCACCAAAAGGACTAGAAGTGTGATATTCTGAAAATTGAGAAGTGTTTGTCATCTCCATTGGTAACTCTGGTGGCAAAATGCATTCAGTGTTCTGCTTTTCGATATCCAAATTGTATACATATCCGCTCGTGTTAACAGCTCCTTGCTCAATAAATTGTGGTTCTGGTGGTGGTGCTGTAATTGAATGCTGAGGAGAAGAAGCTAGTTGGTTTTGGTCTCCTATCTTCTGCAGCAATATAGGCATCCAAAAGCACCTAATGATATTCTGAAACTCTATGCTGTTGGTATCAATCTTAAGATGCCTTGCTTGTTTCTGCACTCTGGTTCTCCAGTAGTTCTTGATTTCATTGTCTGTTCTTCCGGGTAAGTATTGTGCAATTTTTGACCACCTACAATCACAAGATGAATGAAAGTTTTAAGTATTTTCAACTAGATTAAGCATTAGTTGGAGAGCTGCACTTCTAGATGAGCTGAACTAAGCACAAACCTATTTCCCCACTTGGAGTGAAGGTCAAGAATCAAAAGCTGTTCTTCTGGAGTAAGATTTCCACGCTTAACATCTGGTTTCAGATAGTTTAACCATCTCAATCTGCAACTCTTCCCTGTTCTTCTCAATCCTGAAAGCCAAAAAATGAACAAATTTGTGCAAGAGGAACAGTACTACTAATACTACTAGCTAAGGAATATAAATGCACTATGATGAACAACTAGACTACTAATCATGATCTGCTTGCAAAAGGGTTGTAATTACCTGCACGACTTGCTAGCAGATTCCATCGGCCTTCACTGTGACGAGCTATGTATTGAATCAGAAGAGTGTCTTCTTCAAGAGTCCATGGCCCTCTCCTAAGTTCATTGTCATCTTCACTGGAACTGCTGCTGAAGCTTTTAGTGTTAGTTGACATGGCAGCTAGCTCTCTCTCTGCTCTTGGAGTTTGAAGCAAACCATGCCAAACCAGACTTGTATCATTAACTAATCCAAATCTTGATCTAGGGTGCTCTATATATAGCTAGATGATTAGAAACCCCTATTTTTTGAATTACTATTGTTTATGAAAATCAAAAAACTATTTCAAGAAAGGTGGCTTGGGTAGACCTAAATTCATGTAGCTTTCACTGAGCTGCCAATTCAATTCCATTAGTCCTTTGTTTAAATAGGGCAAGAAGAAAAAGAATATTTCAATCACCCTTGGAAGTAAACAACACAACCGACTTGCATAAATTCTTGGTCAATCATTTCAAAACTGTTAAATTTTGGCAATAACAGTGCAATAGTTTCAATTCAACTCAGATCTTAGAACAGAAAATATCACATCCATTGCTTTGTACTGAAAGTGAGTTGCACTTTGATAAGATTGAGTTATTTCGTAAGTAGTGATATTATTTTTCCATTATATATTTTTGAACTTTAATGCTCTTATTTTAGTTTCTTGCTTCTTGTTTTTGTTATTTGTAAAGATGGAAATGATAATATGTAGAATGAAACTGTACAAGATCGAAACATGCTGAGCTGCCATTTGGAAAATAAGAATTGTATGAAGAAAATGTATTGGACTTATTGTAAACGCTAAACATTGCAAAAACACGTGGTAATATAAACCAAGGAATGGGCATGGAAGAGTCCAAGTTTACAGAGAAAGTATACTTAAGATTTTATGAAAGATGACTTCTGTGAAAAAAAACATGATCATGGTTTTTTTAATCAAATAGATATTTTCATTAAAACATCACCACATACATCAAATTGCCTACTTACAACCACCAGGTAGGGATCTTAAGCCCTGTGCGGGAAAAAATATGTGGCTCTTATATGAAGAAATTTATTGATTTTTTTATCAGTGATGGGAAGAAGATCTAATTACTACTAAGCCTCTTTTATTGTTGCAACAAATTTTCTCCATAATTGATGCAAAATTTGGTGGATATGGAAAAATAAAAAATAAATAAAGAGATTTTAAAAGATACAAAAGGAATTTATAACAAGATTTTGCTATTAATATATATTTTTATGTATAATCAATTGATATATATATATATATATATATACACACAAGGTAGAAAATGATTGCAAGTGCCTTGGCTAGTCACGCTAGGACCGGCCATGACAACTACAAATCTTGTTGGTAACAAGCAATAACAATATGATAGGAAACCCTCATTGTAAATGTGCACAAATTATACCAACCACAAATGATTTCTAGCAACCCTAATCTAATCCTCATGTAGTGGTAGTACCCGTCGTCTACGGACTCAATTGTGGAATCATGGACTCCTGGATGCACGCAGTATGAACAACTGTAACATTATTCTTGAACAGTATCCAGACCAGGTTTTGGATCCGAAGAGTTAAAATCGATTAGTTTTTTAATGTCAGGAATACTCGTACAAATGGAATTTCGGTCCTTATGGGTTTTCTTTTATGTTTTTGTAATGTGCTTAATTGTATGCCCATGTTTAGGATTTTAGGCTGAAGGACATTTTGTATCCAATTTTCAGTTATGTAATTAGCTGCAAGTTAGCTGTAAGCTAAATTTACATTCAGAGAAAAGATATGTAAGAACAGCAATAGACAAAATTCTGTTCTATTTAATGTTCAGTTCCTATCTTCCCTTGCAATTTACAGTGAGTGATCTGAAGTGTGAACTAACGAAACCAAATTCCAAGGGGAAAAATAATGGTTTACAATACAAACATAGACATGAGCTCAAACCAAACTTGTCCATATGCAAGAAAGATCCAAGAGTACACAACCCTTTTGCCCTTACCAGTAGGGCTATACTCCTCTAACTCAGGTGTTGGAATGCGGGGCAGTGAGAGCCTTCTTACCTTTGTTGCTAACCCGAGGCTTCATGTTTCGCTTGTAAGTCAATGGCCCAACAGTCATTACAGGATGAGCTGCCACAATACTAGACCCAAACATATGTCCAGATCCAAACACCAACTCAGACCCTGGCCCAGTCGAAATCGGGTCACTGCAACCATCAGCCGGCCCAACAGATTTGGTCAGCAGCCCAGTTCCAGCACCCACCGAAGTCAACTCTAATTTCAAATTAGAGCGACTTCCCGCCGAAAAAACTAGGATCACCGAGCCGCCGTCAGTCACCATCTTCTCCCCCATCTCCGGACCTGACGTCGCCATCACAGTCCCCCGCCACAGAAGACTCAACCCTCATTGGTGACATGATGTCCCTCTCCACAGCCGTTGCCGGAACAATAGCTCCCGGTTCCACAGCCTTCATCACTATCTCCGCCTTCTCAATGATTAAGGCCCAATCACAAGAATGACCTCCATTAGAAAAGAGACTGCAACCCTTGCAAAGACCATGAAACTATAATCGAATTCCATAACCACCGAGATCTCCGGCGTGAACTAGAACTAATGCGAATCACGTATCAAGAACAAACACTAAACAATCACTCAACAGACACCAGAAATAAGGAATAGAAAACTCATAGAATAGGGCAAATTCATGTCGTAATAAATTGATTTATTTCATAAAATATAAGTCCCCTAACAACTATTACAATACTCATATTTATATGGGTTACAATATTTGAAGAGCAAGAAAGGTTAAACTAAAAATGATAGATAATTAAACATAAAATCTTAATAATTATTAGATAATTCTCTAAGACTATAACAATAACGAAATATCAAAGATTATGAATCTATGATTAAATATTGTTTTATATGCTCCTGCATCAGACTCCCTTGGCTGGAAAGAATTCGTCCTCGAATTTGAACCATTGATTTTAGAAAATCCCGACAAAATCTTCTACTGTTTCAAATCTTCTTTTGACAAATTAGCTTAAAATTGAATTCTTCATTTCCAAATAAATAGATATTTTGAATAAATGCATAATCCTAATTCAATAAATTTTCTCTTCAACTTCAATCTCGCAATCCCAAAACTTCCTCCATCATCCTTGATATGATTAATAAGATTAATTGTGGATTTAGGAATCTGCATGATGAAGACATTAACCCCAAGAAAATTAACAAAATTATTGTTAATATCCTTCTTCAATGTCTTAATTGCGTCCTCATCGGTGTCATCATCTTCTTCCATAGCACAATTGTAACAACAAGACTCACAATAACAATCATCGTAAATCGATGGTTTACTAAAATCCACAACACTAACTTTTTCTTCTTCTTTTTTAATAATTGTTAACTGAAAAAGTAAAGATAGAATTTGAACTTTCATAGTCGAAACTAACAGGTTCTCCTTTTTCATCCGACTCACACAACGGAGCACTGCAATGAAATGGGCTAACAAATATCTCCCCGTCGGAACTGTCACCATCTTGGTAGAAAGTTTTGATGCGATCAATACGTTGATGATAGATGGTAACGTTTCTCCCCCCATCGGCCAAGGAGCTAACTCCATCATAATCAGCCACCAAAAGCATTGAGTTGTTGTAGTACCAAGGGTCACCACTTAGAGCATGGCGCTTAGCCTCCAGGTCCTTGATTTGGAACACTAGGATCCCCTCCTCCTCCTCGCGGATCAAAACACGCTCCTTCAACCTCCACACACTGGAGATCGCCGCCGAGAGCGACGAAATGCTCACTGGTTTTGTGGTGAGGAAGTGGCCACACAAATAGGAAAAGGAGTACTTCAAAAGATCCTCTCCGTCAGCAAACCTCACCACTGAATCCTCCATCGCGATGGGCGTCGCTGTCGAGCGGAGTCTAGCCATCGCAACTAAAGCTTGAACGATTGGGCTGCTAGGGAAAAACCCTAGCAGAGCAGAAGTCGACTACATCATGGTTATAATTAGAGGGAAGCTGTTTCTTTAAGTTGACACCAGGCAGGCAGGCACCTTCATGAAGCCAAGTCTTGAACAGCTATTGTCAAACAGATAATGAGATACGAGCTAGTTGATCATCTTTTGAAATTTTTGACCGCAATTTGAATTGGGTTTCGTGGGATTACCTAGCTTGCTTTCTCATTTTGCGGAAATAAATGATAAATTAGTATGAGGTTTATATTTAAAATTAATTGATAATTAAAAAAATAATCTAAATTCTTATTAACTCACATAAATATCTTATTTTTCTCGATATGAAATTTATATCTCAACAATAACATCAACTAAAGCAGATCTTTGTAGTTCTAGTGATTAATTAAGAGCATTCATTTCGACCTACATTTTTTGAGGTCGAACCTCAAAACCTTCACCTCAAGATATTTTTCAAGTTATGACCCACAAGGCAGGGTATAGAAATGGTTAGAGTTTTGAGTTACTAACATGCTTCAATGAAATTGAGGAATTTGTTCTTGCTTTGAACATTCCCTTAGAATTTTACTTGTTTACGGAATGAAAATTTATCATATCCTACACCTATAGGGCTACAGAGCCTATATGCCGAAAACAAGATGTATAGAGAAATGAGTTAACAACGATTCAAAGTTTGTTCTTTCTTTCTCTTTCTAGATGATCTAAGCCAAGATGCTGATAGAATATGAAACGTGCTTGACTGAACATAATATTTATATGTTACTACTATACAAAACTGCACAACCAAAAGTTTGCTTCTTGTTGGTGTTTGCCTTCTTGTGGATTGAGGGGGCGGCTTTTTGAGCTTTTAGTTGGAATCTCAGAACATATTATGACCTCCTTTTATATATTTTACTTGGTTGTCATATGATGTGTGCTTTTGTATGAAACAGTGCTGCAACCCCCTATGTGGTTCTTGTTCCTCCGAACCCAATAAGCTTTGAGGACAGATACTACAGGAAAAGTCTGCAGATTTTGTTAACTGCAGCTAAATTTGACTTCACAATGGTACTGTAGATTATCTTCTGTGTATATCATTGGAGTAGTGCTAGTTTGGTGTTTCTTGCTGAGTAGTTGATGCCTCCCATTTTACCTTGGAGGTCAACAACTAATGCTGAAGGTTCTAGTGCTAATTAGGCTCAATCATATAGTCGGCAAGAGGTATATATATAGTATGATCTCAACTGCTTATACATGGTACAAAAGTTGGTGATCAGAAGTAGTAATGATGCGTCTAATATAGTGAACTACAACTAGAATCCTTGACGCTGAATCCGTATCTAGAGGAGGCGAATGAGGCAGGCTTGTATAGACAATCTATCGAACAACTCACTCAAAATAGTGTTTATCCGATGATCAGTAGAACGCTTCCATTGGGATAGTGACTAAACATAACTAGCTAGCTACACCTTATGAAGCAAATCTTCTATAGCTGCATGCACTATATGTATGAAGTTATGTTCCAGATACTTCATATCGTTTTGTTCCTTTTCTGAAGGTTGTGAGGTAAGATCTTTATTGAAATGCCTCAAAGAAGCGCAAGCAGCCCAACTGCACTTTACTGAGGTTGGTACTTGAAGACCTCTTTCAGGCTTAGGTAAAGATCAATTTTACAAAACACTAAGCAACTTAAAACAGTTTTATGTGATTAAACAGATTACTAAAAGATAGAACAACAGATGCAGAACCAAACAATGGGCTAGAATGAAATTAGAAGTTCATCACCTACCTTCAATCATTTATATAATCTTGAGTCATTCTTAATTTTGAACAGGCTACATGAATATTTAAATCTTAGGAAAGGGACTCCAAATTGATAAGCACTGAAATGGCAAAGTCCAAGACTGTGCAGCAACCAGCATGACATCAAAATTATGCCAATCTGGTGTGCTTAGATAGCGCTAGCTAGACGTGATTAAAATACATCCTCCTGTTGATGACAACAAAACTAATTAAACTTGGGGGCCTTGTGCATGACATGGGAGTTGGATAATAATGACATATCTGATGAGATCATAAAGAAAACAACAAACTTGATATCACATTATACTCGGTCAAAACGCAACACACACATACTGACATATATATGATTGATATGTACACTAATCTTTTCCTTCAGCAACCTGCAGAATAATCCTATATAGTTTTAGCAATACATGTTTCATCTTGCATACATGTTGTACGGTGAGCTATATTCCTAAGCAATTAAGCAAGATTGGCTCATTATACACAGGTTTGGTATTACAGTGACTAGATTTCCATATCATGCTACGTAATCACCTCAGCTTGGCTCTGCTACTAGCTTTCTTACATTACAAGAAAGATCAAGGTGAATTCACTTTGGTCTTTAATGATATGAACTGCTATCTACCTTCTGTATCCTCCTCAGTTTCAGATTTCAAGTGTTTGACATTGTAATAGCAACCAATTCTGAATAAATTAATCAGTAAGAACTCTGAATATAAATAGCCAGCTGTTGATTGAGACTCTGCGATCGGCAGAACTTAAAAGAAGCAATCAGGGCTGTCTGGAAGAAATTATTAATAGTCAGGTAGCCTCTCTATTTGAATTAATAAATACTCAAACTAGTTCTTGGAAGGTGATGATGATGAAGTGTTGGACTTGGTTTTGAATGAGACTTCTTTCATGGATCATTAGGGTTATGTATTTGTTCTTCTTTTGTAGTATGAGTTTGAGTCTTGTATTATGCTTATCAGGAAACCCTAAAATTTAGGAAGTGGCTCCACTCATGTTGAAGATACAATTTAAAGATGAAGAAGATGTCTAGGGTTCAGAAATGAGCACGTCGATCACTTGGAATTCAAAGTGAAAACAGTATGGAGTTTCTGACCTGCTCTTCATCTATGTATGATGACAGAAACTTAGAGCTTCTGTGCAATGATGCAGATGTTTATGGTGAGAAGTGAGAACTCTGAAACAAACTCTGATATGGACTAATATTCTTTTGGAGAGGCCCCAACCCAAATGAGCTTGGGAGAAAAGTTAAAGTTTCTAGGCCCAATTCCTTTGGGAAGTGACAGGATTACAGGTCTATGCCTTTCTTTCTACACCATAGTATTGTTGTGACTTGTTGGTTATAAGTAAATTGTGAAACTAACACCGTGTATGAATAACCTACACGGTGATATGTATGAGGTTCGAAAAGCAAAATATTAACAAAAACAAGTATGCTCCTGTTGGTGGAGAGCAATGCATCAACAAACTGTAATGTAATTCACTCAAATTGCTGAGGAAGCAACCAACTATTTCGCAATTGACAGCAACTCCATCCCAGGAAGGTTTAGTACTTCATGCTTATTGCTTACCTCCAAACCCTCCATGTCTAATTCAATCCAAAACACCCCAAAACATTTCCAAAACTTAATCACTTCATTCATATCAATATATCATATAGCACAACATCACTTTAAGCTCACTGACAAAAACCCAACATGGCCCCCTTTTATTATTGGATATATACCTCCTGAAAGGGGTCCCACTACACTACACTTCCACGTGGACCCTTCCCACTTCTTGATCATTATGATTAATATTAAATATCAAGTAATCTGATGTTGTTAAGGTAATGTCAGATTACATGCAGATGTAATCCTTCACTATAAATAGTAGTACCACACTTGCACAGCTGCATTATCCAAATAATCCAATTAAGCTTAGAGCTAGCAGGAGAGCTTTCTGAATCTGCTATACCAAATCCAATGGCTCAGTTCACAGAAGATTTGAAGCCTTCTTTTCCTTTCTTAGACATTCAGCCAAACCATATTGAACTTCTAAACCAGTATGCAGACCAGTTCACTCACCATGGTGTTTTGGACTGCTCAAGCTTGAATCATTTTCAAGGCTACATGCCTTTTCAAAGTGACAATTTCTTTGGCAGCAACCAAGGACCTGAATTTCCAGGAAGCTTGGTCGAAAACTTTCCGGCTGGTTTTGTTCAACAGAATAGCATCAGCAACAACAACAAGAACAACTTTCAGAATGATGAGGCCTCAGCTCCACAATACCTCATTCCGGCTCAAAACAATGAACTCCAAGAAAGAAAGAAGAGAATAGCAATGGAGATGTCAGAGAGCAGTTCTGTAGTTTCCAATCCCCCAGTTCCGAAAACTGGGATCAAGAGAAAAAATGTAATTATCAATTGAAATCTTTACAGTTCTGTTATGGCTTGTAATTTGTCTGGTTACTGATGATTGATTTGGTTTGTATATGTTGCAGAACTTGGGAAGAGGAAAGAGGGTGAAAACCAGTAGTGAGGAGGAAGATGAGAAATCAAGGGAAGTGGTTCATGTTAGAGCCAGGAGAGGCCAAGCCACTGATAGTCACAGTTTAGCAGAAAGGGTATACTAGCTTGCAGATAACATTTTACTCAAATAGATATCATTATCAAATGCTTTATGGGTTTTTATTGAATGCTGCATTGTTATCACACCAGGTTAGAAGAGGGAAAATCAATGAAAGAATGAGATGCTTGCAAGATATTGTCCCAGGTTGCTCCAAGGTGAATAATTTCTTTTAGCAATGCATATTAATTATTTGACAACAACATAAACCTCGAGTATGTCATAGTATTCGGTACTGATTGTCATGTGAATACAGACTATGGGAATGGCGGTAATGCTAGACGAGATAATTAACTATGTGCAGTCCTTGCAGAACCAGGTTGAGGTCAGTTGATCAATTAACAGTGATCCAGCACATTGTTGCTATTTTTCTACTTGTTCTAAATAAACTAATACCTTCTTTTTCTTTTGAATTCAGTTCCTGTCCATGAAGTTAACTGCAGCAAGCTCTTTCCATGACTTCAACTCAGAGACAGAAGATGTTATGGAAACAATGAAGGTACTGCTAGCTTTAGTTCCTTTGAGATTAAAAACTGATTGCTCAGAAGTGAAAAATTCATTCAATTACTTGATGTATATATTTATATGTTGTAGAGGGCAAAAGAGTTGGAGATAGTGAAGATAGAAGCAGGATATGGCGGAGTTGATAGTAGCTTCCAGTATTCAACTAATTATTGGTCTCTCTGAGTCTCAAAGAGTCTGACTACAATTTTGGATACTACTACAACTCTATGCATGCCATACAACAAACACATGAAGATGCTACTGCTGTAGCTCCATCTCCATCTCCATATCCTCCTGATATTCTATATATAATTTATTTTCGGGCCCTTATTTTAAGATAAAATTTGTCCCATGCACTTCATGCTATGTCTGGCACAAGTGTAAAGTCTCATACTTTAATTGTAAAACCCTTATGTGGAAAAAAATTATGCAAATTAATACAAGGACTGGAGAGAAGTTTTATCTCCCAGCTACTTGTGGTTTACATAGATGATAGACAGAAGAATGAGTAATGTTAAGGGATATGATAATAAGTCCAACCATTCATAAGTTGGCATTGCCAATTCAAAAACGGAATCAGAAGGAAACACCAGAGTTCCAGACAGCATTAGGAAAATGTCAATTTCAGAAAGGGATTCATCTCATCTCCTTCTGTTCCAATACAAATACATCTGTTTCATAAGAACAGTAACTGTAATAACTTCTGACAGAATCCTAATCTGAAATAATTGGACTCCAACTGCGATATGCTCTACTAGCCAATGGTAAAAACCAATTAACCATCACTGTCATACAAATCACCAGCAGTGGATTTAATAATATCTCTTTCTTTTAATCAATATGCAGAAGTTAAAGATACATTGTTCAGAAATCTTATCTCATCTTACCGCATGGCCCTCGCCCCTTCAACACATCTTAATCCTCGCTCAAGAAATTTTAGAACATGAGAGATGTTGTTGCGATATATATCCCACATCAGAAAAATAGGACCTTGTCTGTTGTTTTTAAGGGTTTGGACTACTCTCTCTATTGCCAATAGGTTTTGGACTTGAATCCTAGACTACTTTTATCATGGTATCAGAGTGTGTTACCCACGTCCACGTGTGAAGCCTTAAAGGCCACACGAACTCCACGTCAAACCTAAAATGTTGTCTACGTGTTAGGTTTCAAAATTCACCACACGTGCGGGGGGGGCACATCGGGAAAAATGGGACCTTGCTCCTATGGTTTATAAGAGTTTGGGCTACTGTCAGGACCCACCCCGAGTTAAACCCCTTTAACCCGAAGTAAGTTCTGCGGGACCACCTCCCAAAGAAGATTCTGCCGAAATTTCGACATAGTCTCCCTTGAAAAGTGGACAACCCTTAACCTGCAATAAACTCAATTGAACACTTCTAAAAACCAACAACCATCCGAAAACTCCTAGAGTCATCCTGCTCCCAAAACCAACAACTTCTACAAGATACACATCTAATTAGGTTTTAATAAACGGTACAACAACTCCAAATTTAAAACCTACAATAGGTTCCAGATCCCTAGGAGTTCACCAACAAATATAACAACCCGATGTGTATCAGAGCGTCTAAGAAAAGAGAAAGCAGAGAAAAATTACAAATAGGTTAACCCGGAACCTACTGATGGTTTGGAAAATGGCGGTAACTATGTCTGGCCTCCACGAAGACTAGTCGGATCGAGCACTGTAATCTGGGCATTTTAAACGAAGGGCCCAGGGGAGAAATATTGAAAAATATTAGCGTGAGTGGACAAAAATCAAATATAAAAAGTCTACTTTCTTTAATGTATTCCCTTGGAGTTTTCCAAGAAATACCTTATGCACACAATTCATAGGAAATGAACAGATAAATCATAAAATAAATCCCTTGGCTCAAATCCATAATTAAATTTGGGGTATTAACCTCAACCACGAGAAAACAACCGACCCGCTCTACCACGAGAGGGTCTATTGACCAGCTCATTGGAGAGGGTCCCACGACCCACTCTACTCGGGAAGGTCCAACCGACCAGCTACCACTGAAGAGGGTCCTGACCTGCTCCATCTGAGAGGGTCCTACTGACCAGCTACCACCGAAGAGGGTCAGCCCAGCTACTATCCAGATAGGGTACCATCTCCATCTGGAGATGGTCCATGCTAGCATGCAATACATAACCATATCCTTGAAAATCCTTTAAAAACCTCGTGGTAAAATAATCGAAAACCAAGTCAAAACTCCCATGACTTTACCCCAAATACATTGGATTTAAAACATTTCCAGGAACTCGAAACCGGTTCTCTGACTTTACCTTAAAATCGTTAAATCCAAGAGCCAAGTTTCCCCTTTTTAAAATAATCCCCCTCCATAACCCAAAATGGTGATAACAATTAAAAACCATATTCCGGGAAAATCCTTTAAAAAAAATCCTTTAAAATCGCGGGAAAGGTAGGAACCTCTTCCCCGGCTCACTTCTCTTTAAAAAGTATTAAATTCTCATTTTCCCAAAATCACCATAAAACTTAAAATGGAGGAAATTCATAAATAAAGGAGAAACTCAATAAAATCTATTGCATGCATTAAATTTAAATTAAAAGTCCACTCACAAGATGCCGCTAAATCTGTCGGCTACCAGAAGGCTGCTCAGCTCGAGCTCCCTCACGTCCTGTTCAAAATACACAATTAGGTCTTGACCCCACAATTAAAGTAAAGGCAACAGCAATAAATCTATACCCTTAACGTTCATCCTTAACCACATTTAGAAAAAACGTGATGAGTCGGCCTAAAATACCCCATTAGCGTAAAAACTCTTAATTACACCCTCACGCCTAGCCGGTACTTCCTAAATGACCGGTTGTCATTTAATTATCCAATTAATAAATCCAAATCTTCCAAAAACTAAACGTATCAAATGAATCTCCAAAAATTAGAAACTGCCCTTCAATGGCTTTATCTTAATTTTTACAATTTAATGGGCGAGAAAAACCGCCCAAAAGGCGGCGGCCCCGCCGCCGGTAGAGGATTCCGGTCAAACTCCGGCGACCTCCGATCGCCACCAAATTTTACCAGTAGTTTTGTCTCGTCAATTGGAACAACTTCCTAGTTCAACTCGAAGGCCAATTCGGCCTCTAACTAGGTCAATCGACAAAAATTTCCAAGAACCCGAAAAAATTTCAATTCAAACTTCAATCCTTCAATTCTCCCTACACACTTCGAATCAAGCTACCAAATTCTAGAGGATCATAGTAATCAACAAGCCCAACATAACCATATAAAGAACTCACCGAGAGGTGGCCTGAGGAGAGAGAAATCCGGTGTCGATGAACAGTGTTCTGGTCGCACCTTCTCGCCGTAATTTCTTTCTAACGACGGTGAGTTAGCTCCAGTCGCCACCCCCAACTTCAAGACGACACAGCAAGCTTCAATTCGACACCAAGCACGCGCCCCAACTCCGCCGGACGGAGGAGAAATCCGGCGAAAAATGTCGGGTTTCGGGGAAAAATTCGATTGTGAACAGTAATTTTTCTACCTTTTGACTTTTCACCGTTTCATCCCAGTAAACCACTATATATAGACTTTTCACCAAATACTAACTTCTATTTTTTGATATTAAGTCCTTCATACGAACTCCGATTTAAGCGTGCTACGTATCCACGAACTCGTAACGACGCCCTCTACAACTTTCATGAAGAAGGTTTTCCCAAATTCCCGACTTAACGAAAAGTCAACTTTGTGACCTCTCACGGTAAAACGGTTACTGCGAAATGGTTAAAGATGAAGGTAACTTGGGTAGTAACCGACCGTAAATTGATTCTAGAACCGGGATGTGACAGCTACTCTCTCTATTGTCAATTAGTTTTGGAGTTGAACCCCATATTACTTTATCATATGCAACATTATAGTGGGAATAGTGTTATAGTTAGGAAACACGGTCAATCACACATTGAGTCATAACTAAGGTGGATAAACACTAAGCTGTCGTCTAAAATGAAAGCCACAGCTCACAGAAGGCTTGATGATCAGTAACTCCAACCTGTCTTATGTGAATATCACCAGCACAGCAGCAACTTGGCTAAATTAACATCACACCAGCAATCTCAGATAAAACTTTGGAATTATCTTTTGCATCTATGTCGGTATTAAGAATTTGGAAATGACTAATGGGGGGCATTAATATTATGAGCAAGACTCTTCAATCAGAGAGGAGCAAGGTCGCAAACTGTCACAAACTTAGAACCTGCAGAATTGACAAGCGACCTACACTATCCCACAAATAGGTGGATACACATGTAATCTTATAGAACATTGCCAATTCATGAAGTGAATGATTTAGTTAGAGAGAAAAAGAATTGAAACTTTTTTGTCTTCAAGTTTACTTTGTAAGTGAGTTTAGGGGAGGAAGAAGGGGTTAGATGCATTGCATCCATGAAGCTTGGAAAGAGAGGAAACAGCTAGAATGGGCCATTGGTTGCCTCCCAAAAGTGGCATGGGCTAATGTGGGGACTCACTCACTCACTAGTCACAACTCTCCAACTTATCTAAATGATAAGAGTTTATGAACCGTGATCAATCTAAAGCAATATCTAGCTAGCTCTCCCTCATCATATCCCACTGAACTCAATCTTTCTTCTTTTCTATTTGACCCTCTTTTGACCAGGTCTTGGTTTGTCTCTTGGAGAATATGCATGAACAAAGAGGAGGAACAGGGTTTCAGGGTCCCATGGAAACAGTTAGTACTTAGTACATGAAAGGATTGTGCCAAATAATTAGATTGAGGATCACATAGTAGGTAGTGAAGTTGGGAAGTTGAGGACACATGGGCAAGTTCAGGACCCTTCTACTTAAATTTTCTTTAGAGCTTTTATTTGGAAGTGGAAATCTTTAGGGTGTCATCCCCACTACTAAGAAAAGACCAAGATTGAAAAAGAGAGGGGAAAATGATTATGTATGTGCTATTGTGCATGCATGTTGTTCATCCCCAGCCCCAAAATGAACATACAAAGTTGAAGAAATTTAATTTTCCATTTCCAAGTAAATTAAAAACTATCTAAAGCTAGGTTTGTTAAATAATTTTTTAAAGTAATTTTTCATTTCATTCCAAGATTTTCGACTATTCATTGACAACGAACATGATGTGCATAGCTAAGTTGAAGAAATTAGAGTTAAGATTTATGTCCGTCTTATCTTCTTCAATTCTCAGGTGACAGGCATATATGCAGAAATGCCTGAAAGCTAGGGGTCAAACAATAATGCTAAACGAAAGAGTCCACATTTGGGATTTTGTATTATATGCAAGATCAATTCAAATCCAGAATGTTCAAGTCGACAACATGATTTGGTCTCCCCTAAGAAGAGAAAAATGTTGAGGTGAACTGGTGAACTAAGCTTAGCTCCAAACTTGTGGCCCTATATATTTACATATACTGATGCTGAGGCATGTGGAGTGTGAATGCTGATCAAACACAGCAACAGGGATTAAACTCTTTGAATATTCATGTGAATTTGCAGAATATGAAATGGCTAGGGGACAGTGAGGGACAGATTTTACTAAATTGTTTGTGCAGAGCTATACATTGCGCAAAAGTTCTACTGTACTCCGGGGTATAAAACACCCCTCGTATTGTGCTATTCAACTCGGTCTCAAATTCACCAATCAGAAATGCATAAAATCATATAGATGCTGCAGATAGAAATGATCACTGTTACTAGTACCTACCAAATAGAAAAGGAATCCAATCAATCCATATTTTTGTTCTTTACGGAATAACTTTCCAGGATGGCAAAGCCACAGCTGCTTAAAGTCTCCTCTTAAACCAGTACTAGAAGATTATTAAGCTTTTAAGACCAACCTCTGTGGTGATATAACGGCCCATGATCTAGTGGGGTGGGCTTTTTGTTGTGGTGTTTCTGGGCTCTAAGCAGGAACTTCATGCTCAAATTTCAGTCCAGCTACAGGATAATGTTACAGTTGAAATTGAAATGTGATAAGGATGGATGTTAAGATATGGTGACAATAATTGTGATCTGAAGAAGAATATGATATGATTGATCATTTTATCATTTTATGGTGAAAGAGTAAGACAAATGATGAGGTATGGTTACAATTTATTTTCTTGGGGAATTGTGAAGATAAATTGTTGGTGTATGTCAGTGAAGCACTCTACTTGTGATTGTATTGTTGCAAGATGCGCACCTAGTTTGTGATTCTTGTAAACAAGTTTTCTATTTTAGAGGTTGATTGTATTAGATCAACCTACCTCTAAAAGTTAGATATAACAAAATAGAAATATTGATGGCACCAATCAATTAAAATCTTTATATTTAAACAATATAACTTGCTTTTAAAGAGTTCATCGTTATTCTAGTAAATTGAATATTGCAAATATAAAATGCTTTCATTTTTTTTTTCTGGATGGCACAAACTACCACGCAAAACGTATATGAACTCCCCCTTTCCGGCCAATCCAATAAATTGTTAGGGACACAAGAAGGAAACTACAGCCAATCCTAACAATCCTATCATCAACATCTCACTATAAAGTTCTTTTTTTTCTTCTTTAGGATCCGCAAGTATGGAAAGCAATCACAAAGAGAGAAAGTGATTACTTCAAAATCCGAGAACAGAAATTAGTGAAATTTCAGTAAGTGCATTAAACTGTAAAGATTATATGAAGGGACCTAAAACGTAGTTAGTTCCACCGAAACATGGCCTGCACCCTACCTCACTCAATCACTGATTTCTCAACAAGTAAAGAACAGTCACAGAGATGACGAATAGCAGAAGTAGTACAGGTCTCAGAAATTCTATTCTTATCCATCAATCTTAGTGCCCTATTTCTTCATTATAATATAAACCAAAACTCCACGCCAGAATAAACCATGTCTCTTCTACGTGTCTGCTCTCACCGACTCTTGTCAATCTCCCAAATTGGTGTTCTGGGTTGGTGCAGATTGGTCCTCTGCGTATAATCTGAGTTGGGTTTTGTGACAAGTTGAGGAAAGTTGGAGACTTTGATCGGATGCCGGTAAAGGTGTGAGCTTGACTGTGCATTTTGTTTCGTAAGCTTGTTGTAGTTGTTGGATTTAATTTTGTTTGCTTGTTTTGGGTTTGCAAAGAGATTGATTGCTAGTGTTGTTAACGGTGAAGTTTGGTTATTGGTGTGAGTTAAAGAAAAGAGTGCTTGGGTTTGTGAATAGCAAGTTAGTTGGATGATCAATAAGAACTGAATTGATAGTTTATTGAATTAGGAAAGCTTTAATGACTATTGAGGATTTTAAAGTGGCTGCTGCTATGGGAAGTTACTGGGAGGATCATGGTGTTGGATTTTAAGGTAGCAATGCTAAATTTTGGTCATTGGGAAATAACGAATTTGAGAGTTTTCGGGTCTTATTTAGGCAGTGAAATGGTGATTTTAGGCAGTGAGGTTGGTGAAGTTGGCGTCATGAGTTATAATGAAGAAGTGTGAGTATGATTTGGTGCTGTTATTCATTTGCAGTTTACGTAAGTACATAGTATGATGAGAAGTGGGGATGGTGATGGCAAGCAAAACCAGAAATATGTTTGAGAATCTTGTAAGAGAAGGATCGTTCAAATGGTTGATTGGAAATCGAGGACCTTTTGATGATGAATTGGAAGAGATCGAGAGGTCTCCTTCAGCCCCAACAAATTGGATACCGGAGCTATCTCCTATTGCAAATGTAGTAGTCCGTAGATGCTCTAAGTAAGTTTCCTCATTACATTCCATACTCTCTTAACATAGATTACATATTGAAAGTGAAAAGGATATTGTTTCCATTAGAGCCCTTTTTTCAGTGTTAGGCGCTTCATAGAATATCTAGATTTTTTTTCTTTTTAAATTATATTCGAAACACTGTAACTATTTTCTATAAATGATTTGCGTGTGGTTACAAATGTACAAAATAATGGTGCAGAATCCTTGGTGTTCCTACAACTGAGCTTCGTAAGGGCTTCAGTGCGGAGGCTTCCGAGTCTATTAAGCATCCATCTTGCTATGCAAGGAACCTTCTGGAATACTGCTCGTTCAGTGCTCTTGCCTTGTCAACTCAGGCGATAGGTCATCTGGCTGATAAAGGGTTTCGACGTCTAACATATGATATGATGCTAGCTTGGGAGGCCCCAGGTTCTGACAGCCAACCTTTGCTAAATGTAAGCTTGAAGTTTTTCTGATTGTTTCCCCCTTTAGAAGCTTCTTTCTTTTACTGGCAATAGTTTGATGTCAAAGTCCTGTTACACATACTCAAGTCTCAACTGTTGTTTTTTACTGGCAATTATCCTACCTAATTGTGATTTGCAATGTCTATAATGCTTTGAAATGGCTTTACCCATTGTTATTTGACTTATTTCCACTGTCTACCAAACCAGTTAGCAGGTTGATACCTTCAGACTTGCAAATCGCTTTAAATTCTGTATTGTTTCCCCCATTGTGCTCCTCTTAATTCTTTAATGAAACTCTCTAAGGTGTTCATAAGGGGCCCTTGTCTTTTGTGCAGTTAAATGATGATTTAGCAGTTGGTATTGAGGCTTTCTCTAGAATAGCTCCATCAGTTCCCATTATTGCAAATGTGATTATCAGCGAAAATCTTTTTGAGGTGCTTGCGACATCAACTGGTGGGAGACTTCAATTCTCCACTTATGACAAGTATCTCAGCGGACTAGAAAGGTAGATACTTCAGTTAAATTTTCATACACATTTCAGTAAACAAAAGATATGAATAAAAGAAAGAAATTCATCTAGTCAGAGGTAGCAGTAAAATTCTTGCTTGAGTTTGGTAATCGTTATGATAAGTTGAATTCTGGTCTCCACCTTAATTAGTGAAGAGGTCATGTCCACTAGGTCTCAGAGACACCGCAAAGGATTTAGCTTGGTTATAGTTGGTTTGCAATCTAACATATGACTTACTATTAATTTACAGACAGTATTTTCCACTATAGAAGACCAGATAAAATGTGTTTTTATGAGATACAGCATAATGCATACTTTGGTTTATTGATGGAATAGAATGGATTGCTAAGTTCTGAAATAGTTTGTTTGTCCTAATGTTTGTGAAAACATTGTAAGCATATCCCTTTGGCCTCATATCTAGTCTTGTGATTCTAATTTTCTATTTTATACAGAGCAATAAGAAAAATGAGGACCCAATCAGAGTCATCTCTTCTTTCTGCTGTACGATCATCAAGAGGAGAGAGAATTCTGGAAGTGGATGGAACAGTAACTACACAGCCAGTTCTTGAGCATGTGGGAATATCTACATGGCCTGGTAGGTACATGTGATTAAGATTGTAGGATGGTTAATGGACTTGATGCAGAACTATTTTCAGAATTTTGACATTTGTAAATGTTTATGGTTTGCAAATAGGACGGTTGATTTTGACAGACCATGCACTTTACTTTGAGGCTCTGCGTGTTGTATCTTATGACAAACCAAAACGATATGACCTATCAGATGATCTAAATCAGGTTGTGAAACCAGAGTTGACGGGCCCATGGGGTACTAGACTGTTTGACAAGGCAGTCTTTTATAAATCAATTTTATTGTAAGTTATTAGGCATTACCTTTTTCCCAATGGTTACAGTTTTCCTGTACATCTTACTTTCTCAATAATTTAACTTGTGAAACCAAAAAAAATAATAATAATATTTGTCGTGTTAGAGCATGATTATCACTTCGTAGTATTTCTTTTGTAGATCTGAACCAGTTGTGATAGAGTTTCCTGAGCTGAAGGGGCATTCTCGTCGTGATTACTGGCTAGCAATCATAAGAGAGATTTTGTACGTTCATAGATTTATACATAAATACAGAATCAAGGGGATCAAACGAGATGAGGCATTATCAAAGGCTGTGCTTGGGATTCTGCGAGTACAGGCCATTCAAGAAATCTCTTCTGCTCCTTTACGTTGTGAGGGTCTTTTAATGTTCAATCTTTGTGACCAATTACCAGGTGGAGACTTGATACTGGAAACTCTTGCAAATATGGCAACTGTAAGTGAATTAAATAACAATACCAAGTCTGGAGATGGAATGTATTCAATCTCAGCCTTAGATATGATCTCTAACTTGGGATTTGCATTTGGAACAAGTTCTAATAATTCTGCTGAGGCTGGTCTTGCCGTGGGGGAGGTAACTGTTGGACAACTGACTTCACTGGAAAAAGCAGTTAAGGAATCAAAAAACAACTACGAAAAAGTGGCGCAAGCACAAGCAACAGTTGATGGAGTCAAAGTGGAAGGCATTGATACAAATTTTGCAGTGATGAAGGTATGGATTTATTTACCCAGATTCCAAACTCACTCTTTCCATTCTTGGTTTATGTATGATTGGAGTATAGTACTATCAAAATGTTTTATTCGTTATCCTCTGTGTGGCCAAAAGATTGGTGAATTCCTCATGCCTTTTTGAGTCACCATGTATTCCGTAAGTGTTGGTAATCTACTGTCTATAACTTGTTGATCCTTATGCCATACTATTGGATATAAGTTTGAGTTTACCACGTTCTTTCCTGATCTCTAGTTTATGTTTTGCTTCATATTCTTGCAACTTCTTCTGAACTTTGATCGCTTACAGGAGTTGCTCTTTCCACTGTTGGAACTAGGGAAGTGGCTTCTTTGTTTGGCATTATGGGACGATCCTCTGAAGTCTTTGGTTTTCTGTGTTGTTTTCACTTACATCATTTGCAGGTAAAGTGGGCTAGTTAAATGTTATGCAACATTTTGTCAGTAGTCCTAAATGTAACTTTACTCGTAATCATTATCCAGACCAATAAAGGAGGGGAGGTTTGGGGAAGTAAATAATTTTCAAAGATCAATTTTTGATACTGGCATAATTTAATAACAGTTTTGATTAAACTTCTCTTGGCTTGATGCTGTGTGTGGTGCTTATAGTATAAGTCATCTGCAACGGTGCATGTTTGGCATAGCAGTATTTATTTTTGTCAGTTACAATAGTAAAAGAATAGTGCGTAAAATGACTAAAATCTATACTTCAATATGTAAAACCTTCCTATTTTGTTGTTACAATATATGCTTCTTTTCTTCACTGCAATTGTGATCAAAATTAATGATTTACGGATTCTTTTTTTTTCTTTGAAAATTTGGTCACTGTATTTCTTACAAGTCTTATGGGATGGGAGAGAAATGTTGCAAGAGAAAAGGAGGTAGCTTTAGAAGAAAGAGACTATGGAGACTGATTCTATGCTCTGTTGTGTTTTATTCCGTATGTTACACTATGGGCATCTATTTCCAGCTTATTTAAACGGTGTGCACTTCAGGGGATGGCTGAGTTATGCCTTTGCTTTGACGCTCGTTTTTGTTGCAATCTTCATGGTGCTCACCCGTTTTCTTACCGAAGGAATATCTGGTCATGAGGTTAAGGTGTTAGCACCACCACCAATGAATACAATGGAGCAGCTTTCGGCAGTTCAGAATGCAATTTTCCTAACTGAAGGGTTCGTCCAGGATGGGAACATTGTTCTCCTAAAGCTACGTGCTCTGTTGCTGTCACTGTTTCCGCAGGTTCTGCTCTCAAAATCATTGCTGGTTCCTGCAACCATGTCTCTGGTTATACATTATATATGGTGTTTTACTTCCGTTTCTCGTCCTCACCTTTTAGTAATTTGCTTGTTTCTCCGATGATCAGGCAAGCGAGAAATTTGCAGTGGCTCTTTTAGTCATGGCTTTGACTCTGGCCTTCCTCCCTGGTAAATATGTTGTTCTGTTGATCTTCTTGGAAGGTTTTACACGGTATTCACCAATAAGGAAAACTAGCACGGAGAGATTGATGAGGAGACTGCGGGAGTGGTGGTTCAGCATACCGGCAGCTCCTGTTTTACTTGAAAGAGAGAAAGAAGAGAAAAAGAAGAGATGATGTTGTAGTATCTGTATTGTAATTTATGCTAATGTAGTGTTTCCTTTGCACATATAGAGAGAGAGTGTGTGTAAATCTTATGACGAAAATAAATTGATACGAAAATTTACGAAGATGATAAGGTTTGATCTAACAGCTCCGCTTCTGGTCCTCCAGCTTTTCATTTTCTCAGGAATGGACTCAACAGTTACAGATGATGAATTAGTGCTACACAAACAATGAATCCTCACTTCTCTTTTTGTTCAACCAAAGTTAACTCCAAAATCTGTCCTGAATCAATATATGTCTAGTTGTTTGTCGGTGAGCTATGATTTGGTTTGGGTGGTTAATGTGTTTAACTTACAATATTAAAATCATGATCATTGGTAAAAAATTTAAAAAAATAAAAAAATAATATACCTTGTTTTGTACGTGCAATTGTTGAAACACAATTACATGATCTGAGAAATATATACTGCAGAAACAAATAAAAGAAGATGAAACGAGAAGAATCTCAGACTGAAGAATGAAATGTTTTGTAGAGTAATTTCAAGTGGAAAGCAAACACCTATTTACCATTTAACAGAAAGTTCTACGCAAAAATTCAGAACTCTTATTTGCAACTGAGTTGATGACCATACCAAAAATCAAAAAACAACAACGTACCAACAAATCAAACAATAAAAATGAATCGAATACTCTAACAAAAACTGGTACTAGTCCTTCCCCCTAACTCTCTTGGCCATCATTTCCAATCGAGCTGGGAAGCCTTTATCTCTTAATTGAAGAATTGCCGACGAATTGAAACAAACAACTAGAGCGTACTGGATCACAATGATGATGATCGGTCATAGTGTCGTGAATATGTTCATGGAGTTGTTGCACAAGAAATCTGTGTTTGATGTGTACACCGGAAGGTTGGTCAGATATGGATTCGGTGACACAAAGCACGACGAAGAATCCCCTCCTCCTACGTTGTTGAGATTATTATTACTGTTGTTGCTGCTGCAACTCTCATCGGTGATCACTAATGACGATTCATTATCGTCATTTCTTGTCATGATCACATTGCTGTTATTCACCTGATTAGGGCTCTTATTCATCAACTCCTCCTCCAACGTCGACATGCCTATGGTGTTGTTGTTAGGGTTGTTGTTTCCGGTCTGTAGAGGTTCGGGTTTCGCCGTCACCGAGGGAGGCGACGACGTGTCATCCTCGAACCGCGAGAGGCCGGTGAGCTTCTGCACCAACGCCATAAAGTCACGCGGGTGCGTGTGGATGATCTTGGGAGAATGAGTGTAAATGATGACCGGGTGGCGCTGCTGCTGCTGTTGCGGAGGTCTTGTGGGGGTGGATGATCCTAACAATGCATACGTGGACGATGAGGACGAAGACGACGGTGGCGACGAGGTGGAGGAAGGTTTCTTGATGAAATGGGAGTCCTTGTTGATCTTCAACGGCGGTGGATATAGGGCATTGGTGGTGGTGTTGTTATTGGCGATCTTATTTGAATGAGGGCTCATCTTTGGTTTGGGAATTAAAATAGGGTAATAGCAATTGAGGACCTCAAAACTATGAGAAATGAGATGTAGATGGAATTGTTTATATAGGGTATGGGGATTAGAGAGAGCACGTTTAAGTTTGCTCCTCCTAGTTGGGTGGGATAAGTTGAAACAAATTTAGAGGGTGTGAGTGAAGAAATTATATGGGGCGTGTGGATTTATAGAATTTTTGAAGGGCAACAAAGGCTTCAAGAAATTTACTTTACCACATAGTTAATTCTCACGTTTTCTCAAAATTTTACGCACGACGGTGAGTACGAGCTCACCGATCAGACGAAGAAGAGAGAGTTATGGAGTATTTTTCACATTTTGTTTTGAAAACCACGAATATTACGGACGATGATCGGAGGTTCGGACGTGCCACGTGTCGTGTTTATGCTCACATATAGCTCGTCTTATCCATTAGTTTTTACTCGTCGCCCTAATCCACAATATTTGGGTGAGATTGAGGGCAAATCGGAATGAGCAGTTGGAGTGTTGCATTTTGTGACAGACATAAGAACATCTACAGCAGCAGTAGGTGTTCTAAAATTTCTTTAAAATAAGAAAGTAAAATTTAAATTTTTTTTAAAATATTATACTTTAATTCTAACAGCTTTTTTATTTTGAAGATTTGACATTTATTAGATCAACAAAATATGATACATCATAATTAATTATGACCAAAAGAGATTATATATTTTATTGTAAAAAAAAAATAATTAATAAATTATTCTATTTTTGTAAAAATTTTGTTAGAGCCCGTGAAGAATTAAATTTTGAGGAATGAAAACTTCGCTGCAAATTTAGGGAAGCAATGCTCATTTTTCTTCTTCATCCCCATTTTAGGGAATGAGATGTGGAAGCATTTGGATCTAAAAAATACCCAATATTCTCCAAATTTAACAAAATTGAAAAAATGGAGAAGCTGCTAGAGATGCTTTAAGTGTTCATGAGCTAGCTTATCATCCCCTCCTGAGTGGAAAGGAAAATGTGAGTAAAAAAATTAAAAAATACCTTAGAAAACCACTCAAAAGATTAGTGTTGATTTATATTAATGTTATTATTAACACACTCTAAAATTCAATCCTTAGCTTTAAAGGTGTTTTTTGTATTCGTTTGTTTACTAGGTGTTGATAATATTGGCTGCAATTGCATCTAAATTTTTCAATTCGAATATTTTTATAAGTGTTTGGTCTTGTTCCAGTTTCTTCTACAAAAATGTTAGTGTGCATGAGGAAGTTTATGTCGAACCACACTTCGTTGATAAATCAACGTAGTAGATTGATCTATAGAAAGATGTGATCCAACATTAATAAAGAGATAGATCATTGGGCAGGTGATGCCGATACCGCAATAGTGGGAACAAGAGTTTAGACTCACCTTATGACACAAGTCTCTCACTAACGTACACTGAGATTGACTACGATGAGATATGCTCTTGTAATGGATGTCATTGCACTCCACTACTTTGTCTGTTTGCTAGTTTTTGAAGAACTGAACATGCAGCCTAGTTTGGTAGTTTATGTTATTAGTGATTAAGTGCCTATGCGTCATAAAATTGGCCTCGGGTTTCTTTTGTTGAATTCATACTATCAATTTCAAAGAAATTGTTTTATGGAGTGAATTAATAATCTCTTTTAAAATGAATAATGTAGCTAGATTTAACAGAAGAAATGAAAATCATCCTTATGAATTTAAACGTACATGCATTAGAGCTAAAACCACTACACTATCAGTATAAACATTATAGCCGACGAAAAAAAACAAACCTACGAAACTTTTTTCGTTGGCTAACGTCCACTTTAGCCGACAAAACAAAAAATCGTCGGTTAACTTAATTTTTCGTCGACTAAAGTGGATTTTTAGCCGACGAAATATTTTTTCGTCAGATAAAATAATTTTTTCGTCGGCTAAAAGTCCTTATATTTTCAGATCTAGACAGCAGCTCATTTGAAAAAAAAACGGGATAAAAAGTTTGGGTGTCGTCGAAATCTGTCTAAAATTAGTTTGTGGAGCTATATATAGGTATGTATATGTGTATATATCTTAATTTTGAGTTGATTTAAGAGTTTTATTTGAGTTATATATATTGATTTTGAGTTTTAATTTGAGTTGAATTATTGGATTTTGAGTGTGATTGAGTTGATCGATTTTGATTTGATGATATATATGAAGTTGTTGTTATTAATAAGTAGTAGAAATATATATATATATATATATATATATATATATATATATATTAATTTAATTATAATATTGTGTTGATGCATAGTATTAATTAAGTAACATGTTGATTATGATTGATGTTAATTGATATATATATATATATATAATATTGCTATATAATTAGTAATTAGTATATATATGCATGTATATATAAATATATATGTGTGTTAATTATTAATTTGTTATTAATTAATTGTACGTTAACGGTAGATTGAATACTAAATGATTTGAAAATTTAATTAATTAATTAGAGTTTATACATATATTATGTTATCTTTTCAGGATATGGATAAGAGTTGGATTTCGCTTCAAAAATGAGACAAAAGATATGGTAAAGGAGTTATTAGTTTTATTGAATATGTGATGGATAATGCTAACGGGAATACAATTTTCTATTGTCAGTGCACTAAATGTCAGTGACGCAGCGATATGCATCGATTTACAATTGACAAAGTTTGACAGCACCTGAAGAGTAATGAGTTTTGAGGGAAGTACACATGTTGGATATATCACGGTGAAACATCATCAGGGGGTTCACATAATCATGGACAATTTTCTAAGACGGGCAGTACATCCAACGATTCAACAACGACATTCATCAACGATATGTTTTCTTATGAGAGCGGTGTATGCTATGAAGGACCGTATATGTCTGGGCCGGTACAGCCCTTCCCTAGAGTTGTCAACACTACTGGTATTGATAAGTACAACAAACTACTTACTTTCCAACAGACCCATGTGTACCCCGGTTGTTAGAAGACGGTTCTTGAAAGTTTGATGGACGTTATGAAGATTAAAGTTGAGACAAAATCGACCGTGAAGGCTGTTGATGATTATCTACAGTACACTGCTTTGATGCCGCTCCACGGTCATCGTCTTCCTACCACTCATCATAAGGTCTTATGTATCCTGAAAGATCTTGGGCTTTTATACATCAAGATCCATGCATGCGAATATGACTGTGTTCTCTTCTGGGGTAAAGATCCAGAAGGGAATGACCTTAATGAACTTGCCACATGTTCGGTATGCTAGAGTGACAAGTATAAGCTGACTCCTACAAGCAATAGGAAATCTGTGAAGGTACTTCGGTATTTCCCGTTGAGGGATAAGCTGGAGCGGTTGTACCTATCATCACACACGGCCAAAACTATGAGATAGGGAATTTCATGACGAATATACCCTTATGCTGACGGGGAGGCTTGGAAGCATATAGACTGTGAGTTTCCTCATTTTGTGTTAGAGGTCCGAAATGTGACGCTCGTGCTCTCATCCGACGGATTCAATCCTTTTGGCAACATGAGTTTTCAATATAGTGTATGGCCGGTGGTTTTGGTACCAAACAACCTTCCTCCATGGATGTGCATGAAGAAGGAATACAATATATTGAGTTTGTTGATTCCGGGGCTCAGTTATCTAAGGAAGTGTCTCGATGTGTATTTGAGACCCTTGATGGAAGAGCTTAAGTTTTTTTGGGACGTTGGTCATCCCACTTATGACAAGTACATGCACGAGATATTCCAGATGCATGCTATGGTTGTTGGTACCATCAGTGATTTTCCTGCCCGTGGGATGTTGTCGGGCAACGTTGTTAGGGGATACATGGCTTGTCCAGACGAGGAAGAAGATGTTGTGTATCAAGAGCCCAGCGCAATAGGTATTCCTGACTCCTCTACAATTCGCCTTAATAATTTTAAAGCGGATCGTTCGGTTCGAATTCGTGATTTAGACGCAAGGCTTATTGATGTTGATCCAAATAAAGAAACAAACGAAGACTCTTGTGATGAGAAAATGCATAGATTGCCAGAAATTAATTATGACACCGAAAAAGACTCATCGAATGATTTCGATTACGAGTCTTCTTAGTTTGAATTTGTAATACAAATTGATGTGTGCTTTATATGCTACAAGCTGTTGAATTCATAATTTTATTTAATTTTGGTGATATATGAACATGAAATTGGAATGATTACATTAAACAACATGTTTTTTTATGTATTTTTCAGTTTTAGCCGACGAAATAAGATGTATTTCGTTTGCTAAAACTATCGTGGCCGAAGAAATAAGATGTATTTTGTCGCCTAAAACTATCTTAGCTGACGAATACCCTAATATGTCATTGTCTAAACCATAAACCCTAACCCCTAAACCCTATACTATAGTCGACGAATACCCTAATTTTTCGTCGACTATAGTTAAATAAATAAAATAAAATTTTTATACCACTGGTTGCATCTCATCGATTTGAAACTATTTCCAGTTGAAGGTCCGGGAAAAATACTTAATTTAGACGGTCAAATTACTGTTTCTTTACGTTTAGGGGTTTGACTCACTGGATTGACCGTCCAGATCGAGTCCTTAACGTTGTCGGATCAAGCTGAACATTTACCCACACACATGTTTCAACATAATGATGATATATGACGTCGGATTTTTGTTTCACAAGATTGATCATCACAATCACAGCATGTCTACTAATGTTGTATAACTTGTTTACCAAATGTTAAGTAAATGTTCCGTTTCAAAAACAAGATATGACCAGAACGATGAAATATGTCTACGGTTGAAAAATCACGTAATTCCGATAAAGTTTCGGTGCCGATAGTTGCGGTCAATTCATTTTTTTCATTCTATATCCCTAGAGGTAGCCCTACCTCTAATGGTTATTTTTCATAAAATTTTTATATCACTGGTTGCGTCTTATCGATTTGAAATTATTTGCAGTTAAAGGTCCGGGCAAAATACGTAATTTAGATAGTCAAATTACCGTTTCTTTGCGTTTAGGGGTTTGACTCACAGGATTGACCGTCCAGATCGGGTCCTTAACGTTGTCGGATCAAACTGAAAATTTACGCAGGAGGAAGACATGTCTGAAGCCATGTCTCGAATCGACACTTTAGATCTCAGGGTTGGGACGAGGATCATGGGCACAACATTCCTACCGCGAAGAAATAACTTCTACTGCTGGGGTCTAGGAAAGAAGGGCAAGGGGGTAGTGAAGACCACTCCCGGATTTCAAAAAAATGCAGCCTCGACCAGCAGCAGAATGACTCAGCTAAAGGCGGAAGTTCAGATGCTACGGGAACAGCAAGCCGCCCAGACAGCCTATACTGCAGCTTTACAAGAGTATAATGCGGCAGTATATGCCACCAACTAGACACAGCAGCAGATGTTTCAGTACTTGCAAAAATTTTCAGCTGCCCAACTTCAGGGACTTCCGGCTCCGCCTATGCCAACGCCTATTCTCTTACCTCAGCCGCCGCAACCTCCTCAACAGCAACCTCCTCCTGACGCAGATATAGATTTAGATGATATAGATTTTATATAGTTTTATGGGTTTATGAACAATTTATAAATAATTTAATGAAAAACGTTTAGACCACTTTTGATGGTGTTGTTGGTTATATAAAATTGTGTGTGTAATTTACAGCTTGCTTGGATGATAATTTAAAAATTTCGTGGTTTTTTAGTATAAAAAGTACTATAGCCAACGAAAATTACTATAATTTGTCGGCTATATTTTTCTTTTTTATTTTTTTTTTCAATATTTAGCCGGCGAATTATAGTAAATTTCGTCGGCTATAGTTATTTTTTAATTTTTTTTATTAAATACTTTGGCCGTTGAAATATTTATATTTCGTCGGCCAAAGTCACAGGTTAAGGCCGACGACAATTTATTTCGTCGGTTTTAGTCTTACTGTAGCCGACGAAAAATAGAAAAATAAGTCGTCTGCTAATTAAGTTTTAAACTATAGTCGACGACCACTTATATTTCATCGGCTAAAGTTATAGCCGACGAGTTCTTAGCCGACGACAACTCATCGGCTAAGATCTTAACCGACGAATTTGGCTAATAAGCCGACGAAAATTTTTTGTTTCGTCGGTTAAAATGCTGATAGTGCTACTATCATTGTTATAATGAAGAATATATTCAAGTTAAAGCATGATAGACAACGTGTCCAAACTTACGTGAAAGACCTAAAAAGCAAAGAAACCTAACTCAATGCAAAACGTTTATTGTCTTAGCTCATCGATAGGTTCACTCAAGAGCAGGAAATTAAGATTACATCAGAAGTTCTCTTTGATCGGAAGAGTTTATCAGTAGTGTCTTAATCCACGTTGAATGAATCCTCAAGCACCTGAGGTCATAACGCTTTCCGAGCACCAAACTTAGGGCTGGGATCGGTACGGGACGGGTCGGGATTCGACCTATCCCGATCCTGAAGTTAATATAGTAATCCCGATACCGATCCCGATCCCGAAATTCGGTACGGGACGGGTCGGAATTCGGGACATGTCGGGACCAATCCCGATCCCGATCCTGAAAATATGCAATTTTTAGTTTTAAATAGCTACATTTCTACTAAAAATTCGGGACGAGTTCGGAATCGGGACGGATAGAGCCTATACCAATCCCGACCCATTTAAGAAATTCGGGATCGGGTTCGGTATCGGGACGTCGTATTGAAATTTTTGTCCCGTCCCGTTCGGTATCGGTACGGGATGAACGGGTTCGGGATCGGGATTTCGGGTCCAAATTCCCACCCCTAACCAAACTATCTTACGTGAAAAAAATATCGCTCTCAACAAAGTGGCCTCCTTCAGATTGTGGAGCCAAGAAAAATTTCTGAATAAATTTCTTTCTTGCCATCCTTCAGTATTATACCCGGTTGCGACAACGAAAACTCCACCAGTGCAAGCATGTTCTTGACCATCAACAGCAAGGATCTCCAAGTACAGAGGCGTCGCAGAGCTAGCAACTTGTCTTTGATTTCTTCTACGGTGGTTGTGTTGCTCATGGTTCCATTGTCTTCAGGACGAGTGAGTTTGCTACAAGCTTTGTAAAATCTGTAAACTTGGTCTGGGGAGTCCGCCCAAACGTAATAGTACTGTATAACAAATGCGTAGCTAACTTGCTCGGCAGAAGGGTCGCGATCTCCACGCCATGAATCGGAGAAGCCATCTGCACGTTTTCTTTCTAGGGTTTTGCTGAATTTACAAGAGTTCAATTATTAGAAGAGAGGGTCTTCTTTTTATAGATTTTTGGATGTTTCGATGGGCTGGGTTGGGAGATCACCTTTGTTTTGGGGCAGCTCATTAAGAATTGACGCACTTTGTGTTTTGGGCTAATTACATAAGTCAACATTTCAATATTTTATCCCATATAAATTCATCATAATATTTTTACTTAAATATGTTCACCTAAGCCTAAACGAGGCTCTACATTAGGTATTAAAATTCAACAAAATTATAAATTGTCATCTAACTAAAAAAAATAGATTATAACTATTATATTTACATAAATGTGACTAATGTAAAAAGTCAACACCCAAAAAAGATCCTCAGTCGACCTCTGGCGAGGTCTCCGACCGACCTCTGATGACCTTTTAGGCCCGACTTTGAAAACAATTCCGACCGACCTCCTGTGAGGATTCTGACGACCATAAAAGCTACTACTAGTGCTAGAAAAGCTATTATCCTCAGAAAATAAAGCTACTACAACCGACAACAAAGCTACTACAGCCAGATACTACCAATAGCTACAAATAGACTCTAGATGATGTGTGACCAAAACGTTGATTCTAGAGTGTTTGTGAACCACTATCAACTGAGTTGCATGTACCTTGTTGAACTTTGTTGAGGCAATAGAGTCCTTCCTCCTCATGGCTCATCCCAATCATCCTTCCTGAGCATAGGTTCTGGGATCTCATCAGGAGAGAAAATATTACTGACTTGGTTAGATGTGAAGACTTTGTTTTTGTTCAAAAGCTCCATGATTTACTGACAATCCTCTTTTAAAAAAGGAAACTGCATCCCTTCTTAAACTCCCATAACATGGTTCGAACAACTTTCTTTGGCTGTAGCAGTTACTTCTTCTTCTGCTTTCTTCTTGCGACAATACTCATAATCATGCCCCTTCCAATTGCAGTATTCACATGTTAAATGTGCACTACAAAATCTTGTGAAATGGTTTTCTTTACTATAAATGTCGCACCATCTTGTGGCATTGACAGGTTTGTTGTTGAGGGCAGGGGCTCATTCATGGCCCTTTCAGAAGCCCTCTCAGTGTCACGGCTTGGCTTGTGAACCAATAAAGTTGTTGCATCTGAGGCCTTGTTGTGGCTTGAGGTTTGCACTTGTTTCTCTTGACGTAGGGTCATTGCATATGCCTTATTGACACTAGGAAGATGATCGATAAAGATAATATTACTCTGTAAGGCATAATAACTGTCATTAAGTCCCATGATGAATTTCATTAAAACTGGGAGAAGCAGGGCCTATAGATCATTATTGTACCGATACTGTCACAACTTAACCACCTTTAAGGCACCTTAAAGGTGTTGGGTTTTAATCACAAAATGTCTCGATACAATTAGGTATGATCCACTCACATATATGTTGTATTTTATTTATCTCTTTTTTGATGTGAGATCTTTCCTCTCCAACAATTTCATGGTTTGTTGGTTCCTGACATACTCACCAAGTTTCACTCCATCTTCACAGTTGCATACTGTAAGGCCACACACAAAGTCCCTTTTGTCCCACAAACTCTTGAGTTTTGTATAGAATGTTGTCACTGAGTCCGAACCTTGTAGACACGCATGAATAGCGTTCACAAGATTGAATAATTGCACCATATTTTTCTGACTGAATCTCTCTTTGAGTTCAGTCCATATTGCCTGAGCTGTATTGCAATAACACTTTTGGAGATTTGTTTCGACATGGAACCGGTTAGTCAAGTCTTGACCAACGTATCACAATGATCCCATTGATATTGCTCATCATCTTGAGCAATTGGTCGAGTGCTAGAGCTATTGACAAAGCCGATCATATTCTTGATCGTCAAAGCCATACTCATGGATCCAAGCCATTCATCATAGTTGTCCTCCATCAACGCTTGAGGCACTAGTATAGCCCCTGGTTGGTTAGAATGATGGAGATAGAGAGGGTGATTAGAATAATCTCATGGTTTTGGTGTGCGTGCAGGAAGGAAGCCCTGAAGGAGAAGCTGCTGCTTCTTTCAAAATATTATTTTAATGTCGGTTAGTTTTGGTAGGGTGGTGTTGTCGTGTCGTTGAAAGAGTCATAGTTATGGTGTCGTTTCAAGAGACTATTTTAATGTCAGTTAGTTCTTGTTATCAATGTAATGGAGAGGTTACATGTGCATATATGTCGGTAGTTGTGATATAAAGTGTTTGACAGAGTTGTTTCTTTTTGAGGTTGACTGTTATAATGTATTGAGACTTCTGGATTAGGTTAGGTTACAGTTGAACCCCTTTTGATATCGGTTCTTGTCCACTGTAATCATTGTTTCAGGTAGGTATGGAGGAGAGTAGAGAATTTATTTCCACCACCGATATCCCTCATGGTTGTAATTTATATTTTCGTTAATGAAATTCTTGATATTACTCCTAAAAAAGCTTTAGGTTTTAGTTTTTTTAATGAAAAACAGAGGAGGAGAAGAGAAATCTGGGTTTAGAAGAGGAGAGAGAGAAAGAGAGAGTTTGACGAGGTTGATGATGTTAAAAATTTTAGGTTTGTGGTTATCCACTTATCCTTTCCTAACAACTTTTTCTTTTAACTTTTTTTTTTCTGAATGATTTTATTTTTTTTATATTTTTGTGAACATTATGGGGCACCGTTTTTATAACTCATCTGAGACCCCTAAAATCTCAAGACTGACCTGGCAACAACCATGGCATCAGTACCTCAATGGCTCGATCTAGCTAGAATCCCAACCCTAGCTATCGTGGTGTTAGTGTTGATGAAGCACTCTTAATAGACCTTTTCAAAGAGTCAAATTAGACACACTGATTATCGATCTCTTTTCATGGTAACTTCATCATCTAGCTAGAAATTTCAATAACTTAGACAAAAACAAGCATAAAAGAAAAAAGTAGCATCACATCCCAATTAATATTATTGTGATCCCATTCTTAAGCAACAACTTTTGGAATCGGCCTCCAATTTGCCTTGGAATCGATCTCCAATTTGTTTGTCATCGTGCAGTCGTCATTTCTTTGAATTGACTTCATTTTGCTAATTGATTTGTGATTTGTTCATAAGTTTAATAAAATTTTGGTTTGACTAATTAAAACATCACTATATTTTGTCCATATAATGGTATCTGTGTCGCGTTAAGAATAATCTTTTTCATAAAGATAAAGAAAACAAAAGATGACCATGACATATTATGATAGTGATTTTAACTACGTTTATGTTAATATCAACAAGGTTAATTGTCATATATATGCTTCTAGATAGCTATGACCCAAAGAGAAAATAAAATAAAATCAACAAGGTTAATATCATTCAAAGGATAATATATATATATATATATATATATATATATATATATATATATATATATATATATTATGCATAGTGTTTGACATAAATTGATAGATCTAAGACTCTAGGACACTGGCTCTACTCAGCTCGTTTAGTCATCTCATACTCATACCATTGTTATTAAGCACTCGTGTTTTTTTTTCTTTGTTTTTGAACAATAGTCGCAACAATACTAAATTAGCCCTTATCAATCCTACTTTTCTATGATATTTCCTCCATCATTTGACTGATTAATCTCATCCACTAATCGTAATTAGCGAAAGATTAAAACCATGAGTGCATGAACCATGGTTTTGGTCGTCAATGGGGTTACACAAAACTAAGATTTCAATGGTGGATTGATTATAGAAACTCTCAAATTCCATTAGAAAAGTAAACCTTGTTGTCCTACCTAAAGAACTCCCACCATTTTAGATCCACAACCAAAAGCATTTCAGACTGTTTTCAAAAACAAACAAAAAGCATTTCAGACTTGTACGGCCCTCCGGGGCGTGTACCCCACGACCCAATCATTTACCTAACCAGCTCTGCTAATGGTATGCCGCCACGTACGGAAGTTCCCGCTTCTTCAACGTTCGTCGTTCAATCGCCAGCCAGCTCTGACAACCAACGCCCCCAAGGAGTCGACAGGTCAAACCCAAAAGCACTCACACCAAATTGCGGTTTATCTCATTCGTCATGACGATTAAACTACAAATCTACAATGATATAATTAAAATCAGAAATCTTAAATTTCATTATGTGAGCATTTTGTTTTTGATTCTATTAGATTATACGCTGGTAATAAGAAAATTTATTTTCTGATCTTGGTCCTGACTGCATGTATTTAGAGCATCTGCAGCGGTGGAGCTCTCCAGCACGAGCTCTCTAGTTTCCGAGGCCAAATAGTGCGAGGAAGCACTTCAGCCTCCCGAAGCAGCGTGCACCGGTCTCTCCTCCAGCAGCACAAGCTGTCTTGACCGCTCCTTGACCTGCTGCTCGTCCTCGAGGTCGAGCTCCGATAGCACGAGTTGGAGCACACCTCCTCGGACGAAGCTACTCACGTGGGTGACGGAAATCAGCCTGGGTCCCGGCCGAATAGCACGAGCAGCCCTTCCTAACACGAGTACCGGCGGCCTCCTCTGCGGTGACCGCTCGTTGACCGAAGCACGAGGTAGAGATCGAGCCGAGAAGAGGACGAGCAGCCTCCTCCAACCGGTGCAGGTGCTCTTATAAACACTTAGACTATTTTTTAAAGTTTTTGTTTTGATAACAGCGATCTTATGCTTGATATTAATTAGAAGACTGATATTGCCATCCAACGGTCCAGGGTTGCCATTATCAGGGTCCCATCCGCCAATGAATAACCTTCGCGCCATCAAGAGGAAAAGGAGCGATAAGCAGTTGGGGGCGGGACCCACGTGGGAAAAGCGCTTACACGGGAATAAAAGCACTTTTGGGCTATTCTAGTAAGCTGCTGTTCTTCGGACAATTCCATATTAGTTAACTAAAGTCCAAAACAGCGCTTAATTTATTGTGGCTTTTTCTGGCCTTGACTTTTCTCTTCTTCTCTCTGTGTCTCTTTTTTCATATATTAAATTTGTGTTCTTTCTCCATGAAAACGAAGAGCTATAGCTAGCTGCTTCAATTTCCCACCATCATCACCGTTTCAGCAATCTTTAACTGAAAAAAAGACACCCCATTTCATATTCATTCCATAACTTGATGCCCATTTACTCATTTCACCCATAAACTTTTTTCACAAAAATTTGATGATTCTGGTCACAAAGATCATAGCTTTGTTGATGAAAGAAAGAAAGTGAAGTGTTTCCAGAGAAGGGTTGCTCTTTGTTTTGTCTGTGATCAAATGAGTAGAACAAAGAAGAGAGGGTTGAGGGTTGAGGATGTTGTGGAGTTCTTCAACTGTGTCGTGGAAGAGAGGCCATTTGTGCCTGTTTTGATTCCTCTGGTTTTGCTTGCTTGGGCTATTGAGAGATGGGTCTTTTCCTTCTCCAACTGGGTCCCACTTGCGATGGCCGTTTGGGCAACTGTTCAGGTTGGTCTTTAGCTTCGTTGTGTTTCCATATTTGTAGGTGAATTTCAGGTCAATGTGATTAGGTTGATTTTTTGGAGTATGAGATGTTTCATTTTTTGTTTTGAGGTTTATATTTGGAAGAGTGAGATGGAATTGTAGTTGTTTGTGTTCTGTGGAGGTGGGAATCTGATTGCTCTCTTTTCAAGTTTTCCATCTGTGGATGATTTGGTGGTGTTAGTTTATTTTTAGTTATAATTTATCCATTGGTTAAGATTGTTTTTCCTTTTTACTGTAATGATTTGAGTTTAATTTAAGTATGTTCTTTGTATAGCAAAGTGCAGAACTTTGAGTTGTTCCCACTCTACACTGAAAATAAGCTGTCACTTGTTCTTTCTGCAGTATGGGAACTATCAGCGTCGAATCATTGTTGAAGATTTGAACAAGCAATGGAAGAGAGTGATACTTAACACCTCGGTATGTTGTTTCTTCTCATTTGTTCCTTTTTTTTCTTATACGGAATCTGTACTTACTGAAGCTGAATGTTCTGTTTGTGATAATTTTGGTTGTGTAGCCCATAACGCCATTGGAGCCCTGTGAATGGCTGAATAAGCTGTTAATGGAAGTATGGCCGAACTACATTAACCCGAAGCTTTCATCGAGGTTTTCATCCATTGTTGAGGTGAGAATAATCTTACATGGCTGCTTTTCACTAGTGTCAACTGATACTATGCTGCATTTTGTTTACCTAGCTACATTTGCGTCTTATGGAGCTGATGTTTTTGAAAGACACTCCTAGAGAAATGTGCCACTTGTGTTTTATGATCATGGCATCCTTCCATGAGCTTTAATAAGTCAAGGAAAGAAGTCTATCATTTCAGAAAACTCATTAGTTGCTAGACTTTGAGTTTCTTTGCTTTCACCAACTGCATGCCTACAATGCTGGAAGCAGTGGTGGTCATCATCATTATTCTTATCATTTTCCACTTTTGGCAGGATGTCTCAATTTGTACATACAATCAAAACAAAAGTTTCTATATATCCAGTTAATTAGTTATGTTTTTGTTGTCGGCAGAAACGGTTGAAGCACTTAAAATCAAGGCTTATAGTAAGTGATCTATTCCTCTACGTGCCTATTACAGTTTGAAGTTTAACCTTAAGAGTTAGTTTTCACTCTAGCTAGTGATTTATTAATGAGTGTACTAAAGAGTAGCCACTTTTTCATGTAGGAAAGGATTGAATTGCAAGAGTTTTCACTAGGTTCAAGCCCTCCAAGCTTGGGCCTTCATGGGACACGTTGGTCAACATCAGGTGATAAGGTTTGGTTTCTATTTTACTTGTAGTTCTCAAACTTAATCCAGAATGATACTTTTATAGTTATTTTTCATGAATTATATTGCAATAGCTTAGAATTCAGATTTATATAAGGTAGTAGAGATGTTTCTGTTTGTTGACATAAATTATAAATTCATCAATGTTTCATATTCTATTCTATTCTATTCTCAGAGCTTAAACTGCAGAATGTATTTCTTTTTTCTTTTTTACAGCGAATCATGCGCTTGGGTTTTGACTGGGACACAACTGATATGAGTATTTTGTTGCTTGCCAAGCTTGCCAAACCATTAATGGGGACTGCACGGATTGTTATAAATAGCCTTCACGTTAAGGGAGATGTATGTTAAGCAGCTTCCTCTCATTTTTCCCGTACAGTTCATCTCAAACCGATTTTACATCTGATTGATCTGAAATTATATATACACAGGCATAGATCTTAGCTTGCTTTTCCTTCTCTGAGTCATGGATATCCAATTGGAAGGCATATATTCTGAAGCAGTTTAAAGTTTATTTGCTGTGTTCTTCATCTGGTAAATTGCATTTTGCAGCTTCTCCTGATGCCAGTTTTGAATGGGAGATCGATTTTGTACTCATTTCTGTCAGTTCCTGATGTGAGGATAGGAGTTGCATTTGGTAGTGGTGGAAGCCAATCACTACCTGCTACAGAGCTTCCTGGCGTTTCTTCTTGGCTGGTTTGGCTCTCAAGCATGATAACTTTTTGTACTGAATGTCTTCAAAGTCTCTAACCTTTACAAATAATAGTTGTTTTCTCTCTCTCATAGGTGAAAATTCTAACTGACACCCTGGTTAAGACGATGGTTGAACCTCGCCGCCGTTGTTACTCTATGCCAGCAGTGAGTCTGAGGAAAAAGGCGGTAGGAGGTATTATATATGTGACAGTAGTTTCAGCCAGTAAACTTTCTAGGAATGGCTTGAGATTAAGCCCATCCAGAAGGCAATTTGATAGAACTTCGGAAGAGCATTTAGTTGATAAAGATCTGCAGACATTTGTGGAGGTTGAGCTTGAGCAGTTAACTAGAAGAACAGACATGAAGTTTGGCGCAAATCCTAGATGGAATTCAAAATTTAATATGGTGTTACATGAAGAAACCGGTACTCTACGATTTAATCTTTATGAATGCACACCAAACAATGTGAAGTACGACTATCTGGCGAGTTGTGAAGTTAAGGTACTTTTATTACCATGCTCAACTTAAATTTGAAAATACAGTGATAAACTGATAAATGTGACCTTATCATATCACCGTGTTGAGTGTCAACTAAGTTGAATTGTTGTTCCCTTCCATAGGTGAAGTATGTTGAGGATGATTCTACAATATTTTGGGGGATAGGACCTGACTCTGGTATAATAGCCAAACACGCTCCATTTTGTGGAAATGAAGTTGAAATAGTTGTTCCGTTTGAGGGGGTCCACTCTGGGGAGGTAACAATTTTTAAGTTATCATTTTTAACTTGCTTTCTTCCGAACAAGATTTATCGATTTCTTTTTGCTCCATACATCATGCAGTTGACAGTGAAGCTTGTCCTTAAAGAATGGCAATTTTCTGATGGTTCACACGTCTTGGACAACTTTATATCACAAAATTCGCTTTTTGGGTCATCAAATTTTCTGCCAAGAACCGGAAGGAAAGTTAACATAACTGTGGTGGAAGCAAAGGATCTTATTGCAAAAGACAGATCTGGAAAGTGTGCTCCATATGTTAAATTGCAGTATGGAAAGGTTGACATTTTGCTTCCCTTCATTATGCTCTATGATTTTCTCATTGGTATGTACTTGCAGAAATTTGTAAACATTATTTATTTATATATTGGTACTTTCTTTTTCAGATTCTCCAGAGAACAAGGACTGCTCACGCTTTGAGTCCTCTTTGGAATCAGAAGTTTGAATTTGATGAGATAGGAGGAGGTGAATTACTTATGGTAAAATGCTACAGTGAAGATACCTTCGGTGATGACAGCATTGGTAGTGCACGAGTTAATTTGGAGGGACTGGTTGATGGATCAGTCAGGGATGTTTGGGTCCCTTTAGAAAAAGTGAATTCTGGAGAACTCAGGCTTCAAATAGAGGCAGTCAGAGCTGAAGGCTCTGATGGATCAAGGGTGCGTTATTTATAAAACTTAATGATTATACCAATATCAACTTATTAGTCCTGATATCTGTGTTGGTTACTAAATCATTCTGCCTTTTCACCTCTTTTTGTATATTCAGGGTTCGGCTACGCATTCAAATAATGGATGGCTTGAACTTGTTCTCCTCGAAGCGAAAGACCTTATTGCTGCTGATATCAGAGGGACAAGTGATCCGTATGTGAGGGTCCAGTATGGGAACTTGAAGAAAAGAACTAAGGTTAGTAGAAATATTACATGATGATAAACACTACATTAATGTTACACATCATAGTCATTAGTTGGTCAATGCCTATTCAGTCCCTCTTACCTTGTGATTTTCCTCATGTTTCTGAAAACACTATTATGGTTGGTTTTCCATGGATGAAGTTGATAAGTGCTGCAATGGCTTGCCTTGCAGGTTATGTACAAAACTCTGAATCCCCACTGGAATCAGACCTTGGAATTCCCTGATGATGGGGGCCCCCTAGAGTTGCATGTTAAAGACCACAATGCTTTACTACCAACATCAAGCATTGGTGATTGTGTTGTCGAATATCAGAGACTGCCGCCAAACCAGATGTCAGACAAGTGGATACCCCTTCAAGGTGTGAAGAGGGGAGAGATCCATATTCGGATCACAAGAAAAGTCCCAGACTTTGAGAAAAAATCAAGTTTGGAGTCTAATCCATCCCTAAACAGAGCACACAGAATATCTTGCGAGGTAAATGAGACTTGTGACTTGCTTATCTTATCCCTCGTACAAACAAAATGTTTCAAACAAACTCAAACCCTTTCTAACTCTTGAGTTTGATCAGATGAAACAAACGATGATGAAGTTTCAGAGTCTAATTGAGGATGGGAATCTTGAAGGTGTGTCTACAGCTATGTCTGAGTTAGAAAGCCTCGAAGATACGCAAGAAGAGTACATGGTTCAGCTTGAGACTGAACAAGCACTTCTTCTGAACAAGATAAGGGAGCTTGGTCGGGAAATGTTCGACTCGTCTCCTTCCCTGAGCAGATCTTCTGGAGTCTAAGCCCTTTTCAATTTTAAGTCTTAACTACAATAGGTTTGTTTTGGGTGTGTTTATATATGACACGAAAACCTTTACAGGTATAGAGTATGTACATTTGAGTCCTATACAGTTCAGGTCACCATCTTGCTGCATAACTGTATATGGGTCATAGATGCTTGATCAATTTTCTGCAGCAAATGTAGTTATTAAATTCTTAGTTTATTGAGAAATCAAGTGCTACTTAGAGAAATCTGTTCGTGTTCTGAAATAGGGTTGTTATGGGTCATGTACGAGTTAACACTACATTGTAATTTGTTTAATCCGCTTTATCAAGAATTCTAGCAACAAGAACAAGAACTTCTAAGTAACCAAAATAATGATGAGCTTGAAGTAATAACATTACAGCCAAAAGACCAAAATTAATGAACATCATTTCAAATCGTAGCTGTTCTAGCCCCGTAACTGCAGTGCCGTACACTTAATCAGTTACTGACTAAAAGAAATAATGTTAGCGTGCATCAGAATAGGAATGTAAATATATTAAAGTTATGTTGTAGAGTAATTTCTGATTTACTATAGTTAATACTTACCATTTGTATTCATTGTAAACTCCTATATAAATCTTCATGGTGAGATGAATAACATATTAGCAAATTCATTCTCTCATACTCGTTATATTTGAGTTGGTATCAGAGCAAAAATCTGAAATGTCTCTTTGTTCTCAATTGTTAGGATTTATTCAGCTTCTGCCGTCGTTATTCTAGGCTGGCAATGAAATTACTTTGGACACTCAAAGACCAGTTTTGTCGTCGTCTGAGATCATTGTCGCTTTTTGGCTTTGTCTCCAGTTTCTGATTGATCTCAGATCCGACATCATCCTAGTTCGTTTCACCTTCGTAATTCAATCCAGGCAGTAGTCGTCTTCTCATGCTTTGAATCCAGTCCAGTCCTCCAACGTCCTTATGCCGAGATTCCTTCATCTTTCAAGTCGCCACCTCCTTCTGTGAAGCCTAGATCGCCGCCTTCTCTGTTAGTGTGGGCCGTCACCGCTGTCTTCTTCTTCCCAGACTAACATATTGAGTCCGTCATCTCCTCCTTGGCCCACATGAGAAACCTGGTGAACCCTTTCACCCTACCGCCGGAGTTGTCTTCCCGTCACTGGGTCGGAGCTGCAACTGCCAAAGCATCTATGTAATTCCATCAGATGCGAGCACAACCGTCGTAATTCCAGCCCCAAACCAGTCAGTCCACGAGAGCTCCCATCTGGATCTAAGTTTCCCCTATCCGACAGATCCATCTGATCCACCTACCACCACCATCACACCGCCACCAAGGGACTCCGACACCTATCCAGATCTCCTCCCCGTCTACCTCCAAACGACGCCCACAGCCACGACCTAACAGTCTTCCGATCGGATCCTTGATCGAAGGGTGCCCAAATCAAATATTCACCAAACTTCAAGAGAGAAAAAATGGCCCGTTTATATATCGAAAATTCATTGGGTGTCAGAGGAAGAGCTCGAAAGTGTGTTTTGCAAGTTCGGAATAATAAAGAGGATATAGGTTGTAAAGAGGCTATCATGTTTCGATCTCATCGATTTTCATGACAATAGAGATGCTAATGATGTCATTCGTGAATTAGATGGCTATAATGGTTGGAGGGTTGAGTTTTTACACAACTCTATATGTGCGGTGAGACACGGCTTTAATAATGGTAATACTTTTGTGACTAAAAAACCACGAGAAAGTGGTAAGATTAGTATTGCTTTAAAAATCTCTAACTTTGTTGATTCTGATACTTGGATTATTGATTCGGGTGTCGCTGATGATATGCCTTATGATGAATATTATTTCACTAAGTTGTCTTCCCCTCCAGTGTCTTATGTCACTAATGCTAATGGTGAAGCTTTTTCTCTGTTAGGGAAAGGGTCAGTCCGTGTCACCCCTACTTTAGAGCTACATAATGTTTTATATGTACCTGATTTATCTCATCACTTCATTTTTGTTCTCCAGTTGAATACTGAGTCTTGATGTTCTGTAACCTTTTATCTCATGTATGTGATTTTTCAGAATCTTCTTATTATGGAGCTTGTCGGTCGGGGGTATTTGGAGGGACATTGTTTCACTTGGACCAGACATATACAGGAGAGAAACCTAGAGCACAGCCTCGCACCGCTTTGACTTCGAGCTCTATCTAGCTAAGTGAAATTTGGTTGTTACACCGCCGCTTAGGGCATCCATCTTTCAGCCTTATGAAAAAATCTATGCCTTCTTTATTTATTGGTGTGAATGAGTCTTCTTTGCGTTGTGAAACATGTGTCTTGGTCAAGAGTCATTGTGCTACTTATTCTCTGAGTTTTACTTTGAGTAGTGTTCCTTTTAAAATAATTCATTCTAATGCTTAGGGACCTTCCAGAGAGCCTACTATGTCGAGTATTAGATACTTTGTTTTGTTTGTAGATGATTGCACAAGATTGTCTTGGGTTGCTCTCCTTAAAACCAAAGATGAAATTTTTCCAGTTTTTCAAGCTTTTTGTACTCTCGATCATACACAATACAATAACACTATAAAAGTTCTTCGTTTAGACAATGGGGGGTATCTTAATCGTGCTTTCAAACAGTGTTTCAGAACACATGAAATTAATCATCAAACTACATGTCCACAAACACCATAGCAAAATGAAGTATTTGAAAGGAAAAATCGTCGTCTCCTAGAAATGACATGTGCCATTCTTTTTAGTGCCCATATGCCTTTGGGGTAATGCAGTACATGTTTCCGCTCATCTTATTAATCTTCTTCCATCTAGTGTTCTTTAAGGAAAGATTCCTTTTGAGGTTCTTACATCTCATATTCTCATTCCCTCATTTCATAATCTTCATACCCGTGTCTTTGGTTGTGTTGCTTTAATTTGTTCATGTTCCTAAAAACCAGAGGTCTAAGCTGGATACCCGGGCGATTAGGTGCGTGTTTGTTGGTTATGGGGGACATCAGAAAGGCTATAAGTGTTACCATCCGCCCACCAAAAAGTATTATGTCACTATGGATGTCACTTTCTTTGAAGATATGAGTTATTTTTGTTCATCTGATACTGCTCTTCAGGGAGAGAATTCATATTTTGAAGGCTGTATCACAATGAGGAAGAGGAATCAGAAGAATTGGAAGGAGTCACGCTTGTAGGAGATACATTGACGGTTCCAGTTGAGATTATTGTTCCGTCAATTTCTGAAACGGAGGTTCATTCGGAAGCAGAGGTTCAGCGAGAAACATAAGCACCGGTTCCAAGCACTGAAAATGTAATTGAAAACACAACTGCCCCTCCTGTCATTGCTCATACCTCTGATTCATAGCTCGCTGGTACTGAAGTTCACTCATTTGAGGTATGTCACCCTAGTGATACTAGTAATAGTGACTGATATTGGTCAATATATGTTTCCAAATAGGTCTACTCGAGGTCAACCACCCAAAAGATATGAACCCACTCTTCAAGCCAAATCAAAGTACTCAGTAGTCAATTGCATGTCCACTAAGAGATTATCTAAGTCATATGCATCATTTGTGAATCAAATATCTGTTGTATCAGTACCTAACAAAGTGGAGAAAAGCAATGGAAGAAGAGATGGAGGCATTACAGAAGAATCATACATGGAAACGTGTGCCTCCGATACATGGAAAGAAGGTCGTAGGTTGTCGTTGGGTGTTTACTGTAAAACACAATGCAGATGGATCCGTGAACCAGTACAAAGCACGTCTTGTTGCAAAGGGGTTTACTCAAACATATGACATAGATTATGATGAGACATTTGCTTCTGTTGCCAAGATGAATACTATTCGTGTTCTACTTTCTTTTAAGGCTAGTTTAAATTGGTCACTTCGACAGTTTTATGTCAAGAATGTGTTTCTTCATGGAGAGTTAGCTGAAGAGGTGTACATGAGTCTTCCACCTGGGCATGTAGCTACTTCCCCTAGTGAATTTGTATACAAATTGAGAAAATTTTTGTACGGTCTCAAACAATCACCTCGTGTTTGGTTTGAGAGATTTTTGTAATTCATGCATAAGGTTGGTTGCAAACTGAGTAATTCAGACCACACATTGCTCCTTAAGCATTAACAAGGGAAGATAACAGCCTTAATTATTTATGTCGATGATATACTGATCACTGGCAATGATATTGTTAAGATGGACAGATTGCAGAGACAGCTAGCCTCTGAGTTTGAGATGAAGGACTTGGGTGAACTCAAGTACTTCTAAGGAATTGAGGTAGCTAGGGGGAGAGAAGGAATATACTTGTGTCAGAGAAAGTACATCCTTGATTTGTTGACAGAGACAAGAATGTTGGATTGCACACCTATTGACACACTCATTGAGCAGAACCATCGTCTGGTAGAGTATGCAAACCAAGTACCTACTGATCGAGCTCGTTATCAGAGGTTAGTTGTGCGCTTGATTTACTTAACTAATACTTGACCAGATATTACATATGCAGTAAGTGTTGTGGGTCAGTTCATGCATAACCTGAGCGAGAGTCACATTGATGTTGTTGTGAGAATTTTAAGGTACTTGAAGTGAGCTCCAGGAAGAGGAGTAATGTTTTCTAAACACAACAACATTCGTGATGTTTGTGTGTTCACAGATGCAGATTTGGTTGGTAATATTACTGATAGGAGGTCAACATCAGATTATTTTACCTTTATGTGCGGTAATTTGGTTATATGGAAAAGTAAGAAACAGAAAGTTGTTACACGATCTAGTATTGAGGCTGAGTATAGAGGTATGGCTCATGGATTGTGTGAGTTGTTATGACTGAGAAATCTGTTACATGATTTGGGTGTCAAACCGAAAAGTGCTATGCAATTGTATTGTGATGATAAGGCAGCAATTGATATATCACAAAACCGAGTACAATATGATCGTACTAAACATGTGAAAGTTGATCGACACTTCATAAAAGAAAAAGCTAGATTGCAAAATTATTAGCTTTCTTTTGTTCCTACTAAAGAGCAACTTGCAGATATGCTCACCAAAGGAGTGTTCAGAAAGGCGTTCTATGACTCACTAGCCAAGTTGGGCATGGTTGATATATATGCGTCAACTTGAGGATGAGTGTTAACGTGAGTGAGAATATGAATGTAAATATATTGTAGTTATGACGTAGAGTAATTTCTAGTTTACCATAGTTAGTACTTACCATTAGTATTCATTATAAACTCTTATATAAACCTCCATGATGAGACGAATAACATATCAACAAATTTATTCTCTCATACTCGTTATATTTGAGTAATTATGCTAAATCACCAGGACTAACATTTCTTATTGATCACAATAACTTCATTAATAAACAAAGATTATTCTCCAGAGACCGTCCTACTTCAAAACTAGGAACCTTGGTTATGGTTTTCTAGCTTGTTCCTTAAGTAAAATGCTCTCCTTATGACTGGCTAAGCAGAAAATCCTTCCGCATATGCACTAATGGCAGTCAAGAGACTCGTGAATTTCTCTCCATCATCCTCAGGTTTTATAAATGCCAGATGGTTTGTATTGAATGGTACCATGTAGAAGATCGCAACGTGATGGTGCCAAGTTCTTGCTCAAAAGAGCCTGATCAGCACCTGATACCAAGGCATTTCTGATTCGTTCCTCCTCAACTTGATCCAATAAATTCTCCAATGAAGCAAACCTAGTTATGAGTTGCAGAGCATGAACGTTCCCAATTCCATCAACTCCTGGAATGTTATCACATTTGTCACCAAGAAGTGACATGACATTAACAAACTGAGACGGCTGCAAGGTTCCATATTTTTTTAGCAAATTCCTCCATTCCAAATGAAACCATAAAGTCTTTGTCTGGGGAGACAACCCGTATACCTTGTAACCATTATCAACACTCCAAACAGCAAATGTTCGAATCACATGATCAGCTTCGACACCTGGAACCTCAATCACTGTGATGGACATAGATTTGACTCAACCTGGCAAATGGGCGGGTTGGCAAATCATTTGAGGGATGCTTTCAAGTATTGAAGTCCCTGAACAATGGTATCTGCCAATGCCTTTTCCTCTAAAACTCTACTTGGATGAAACACTACTTGGAACAAATGAACCTCCATCGTGGTCAAACACCACAGCCACATGGGAAGGGACAAACTTTATTAACACATCAAGTATAAGAGAAAGCGCCTGGTTTAGGCGACGAAGACAACGATGAGGAGGAAAGCGGTGGCGGTGCTGAATTGGATTCAATGCCGGCGGCGACCGGGGCGGAGAAACTAGGGAACTTGCTGCAGCCGGACTATATACTCGCGGAGGAGAACAATTCCGGGTTACAGAACACCTTTTAGGCTTCTTCCTACTAATTTACGGAAACTTGCTAAATCAATTCCATGACATTTTGCCCTTGGTAAATTCTCCCTGTCTTTTGTTTTTATTACATTGTCATTTACCGTGGGAAGGACTTTGTCCCAACAACTCTAGCTGCTGCTCTGGCTGAAAGACAGGAACTAACAAAACAAGTTCAAGATGTTGAAGAGATAGTGCATATCAAACCAATAGATGCAGCTGCTTCAGGCACAGAGAGACATGCACTTGCGGGAACTGGCAGAGTTCTACGAAGCCCAAGCCCGATGGGGAGGAGAAATATCTGCTGAAGAACGTAAAAAGATGATTGAAGAAGATTCAAAAGCTAAGATTTCCAGGCGTGAAAAAAGAGTTGAGCATAAGTTAGGAGTTGTAAGTATCCTTCCCTTAGTGCTTAATGTCTCTACGTCATTTCTTCTTTCCCTCTCAGTCTCTCTGCTTCACTTAGTTGCTCTCTTTCTTTCTGCCAACATTATGTCCAATAAACGTGAAAGACCATCATATTTGTTATGAAATAGTTATGCAGCTAATCATATCAGAGATTTAGAATCACAGTGGCCTTACCTTGCCTACGGTGACCACACAAACGTCACAAAGATGGGGATTTAAATAGTTTGTTATTATAATTATTAGTTTACACTTGATGATGTGCAAGATAATAACCTACTCAAGACGGGAAAGATATCTTGACATGAATTTATAGAATCCCGATATAATAGAGACAAACCAAAAAGTATATTACATAATTTTTTTTTGAATTTAGGTAGGTTTGTAGTTGTCACTAGAAATGGGCCTCTTGTGCATTTGAAGGTATACATGCTTAGTAATACTTTGTAGTTGCTGGATGGAAAGAATTATCAACGTCCCATTACCTCGAGGACAAGGAACCTCTTAACTACGGCGTAGGCAATGAAATACTCGGTGGCCATGGAACGGCATGAGGTTTCAATTTCGTAACTATTCCCCAGTTACGATGTTGAATCTGATATTTCTCTTTGATATTCAACTCACACAAATATTATATGTATCCATGTAGGCTCTCAGTCAGCATATAGAGGAATTGGAGAGTACCATAGTGCAAATGAGATCTGAAATTGTAAGTTATAGACTTATAATTAGCTATGCTTTTACTACCCTCTTATGCAGTCGTGTTATGTATATAGGTCATGCATGTGTATGTTGCTGTACAATACTTGATGTTGTATTAGCTAATAATGGCAATGTTTAGGCTACTTTGGTTGATCAAACGAGCAACAATTGGTTGTAAAGATAATTTAGACAGCCAGACTACATTACTCATGATGAATTCATATGCTATTCCCATCGTAGTTCAGCCCTTGTTACTAACTAAATGTTTACAATGTGATAAGTTGTTCAGTAGTAAACTAGCAATAGAATTTACATATGCCAAAATAACCAAATGATCCTAAATTTATGAGGATCATGGATTGGTCTCAGTAACCTACATTCTTGAAATTTTTGAAGGGGTTTTATTAAGGACCTTTTTGTTGAGTACTAGTTTAGCACTTTTTCGTTTCACTATATTTTTTATCGCATATTCACATATCGTCTGTCTAGTTTGTAGATATATATATATATATATATATATATATGAGTAGATCATCCCTACAAATTGTTATACAAATTGAAAATCGTTAAGGGATTCAGAAATGTGATTCACCTATTATAAACTTGAACGGATCTTATTTGACATATTTGGACTATCTATTGATTTGATCTATTTCGATGTCTTAACGATTACCAATTTGACTGAAAATTTGTAGAAATGATCTACTTATATAGATCTATAAAGTGAACAGTTGAGATAGAAAAATGTGATTAAAAAATAGATGTAATAAACCATTAAAAAAAAATCTTTAACAAAAAGGTCCTCAATAAATCTCTTCTCCCTACAAACAACCATAATTAATTAGACATTTAAACAAAACGCAACCCTTAATACATTTTCTACATACAAGTACAGAAAAAACATACCGATTGTGGTGGCCGGACCATCCCAAAGATAATTTGCGCCTGGTAAAATAATACACTTAATATCAGCACTTGAATAGCTACTTCACTTAAGAAGCCGCTACAGACCATAAATCAGCAATGCCATTGAACTCAAAAGTCCACAGAGCAATCCAACTTTTGGACAAATCACACAAAATCATCTCAAGAAAGCAATGATTTTTTTAGAAAAAAACAAAAATTAGCCAAAAATAAACCCTGTATGCACACAATTATCTCAAAAATGCAAATTGATATATTCAAACAGAAAAAAAAAACCGTAAAATTTAAGAAACCTGGAAAAGGGCTTTAGTGAGAAGTGGGTTCTGGATGAGGATTTGCCTCGCTTGCTGCTGGTTGTGTTCTATCAGACACTGTATTTCACAAAACACGAAGCAATTGAAACACCAACATTAATCCAATAATTGGGAATTTCAAAGCCAAATTAAAATTAAGTAATAGAAGAATATTCGAGCCAGGTTATATACCTTCATTTGAGACATGATTTCGTAGAGCTGGTTCTTCGACATTCCGGCTATGTTCGCCGGCGATTTGCTTTCCCACCATTGTTCACCGGAGAGTGGCTTAGGGAGTTCGGACCGTTCGGTGTTGTTGGTTTAACACTATGTTCTTTTTCTCAAATGGACTACAACCCATGAATGCTAATGTTCTTAGTCATCCTCCGTAGTGCAGACATGTGTTGTTTATTGACTTTATTCTGTCAACTAATCCAAGTTGAATGCAATCGCATGAGATACAAATTCGTTTCTCGCCAAACACAAGTGAAAAGAATGGAAACTTTGGTTCAGAACATGAGTATGCAAGGTTCTAAAAGTCGACGTCGCTAGTCGTTAGTCGGTCGGAGATTAATGAGTAGATGAGTAGTTGGCAAGTACTCGGTTTTTAATTTTTAGATTTATTTTTATTTTTAAAACATATAATTAAATATAATTTTTTTTTAAAATGTATTATAATGTCTAAAATAATAAAAATAGTCAATAAAATGCCGAGTTTAGCCGATTTTTTTTAGTTGGGCCGATTTTTTCTGAGTTAGGCCGACTACTCTACCGATTTTCTTCTGACCAACTTTGTACTCTGATTTCTCTAAAATCGCCTCGGATGGACGCCGACTAGGCCGAGTTTTAGAACATCGTGAGTATGAGTTTATTTTTATTTATTTATTTAAACCGGGTTTGGAACCCAGTCTAACTGGGAGGCTCAGCCCTACACCCATAGAAATTTATTAATAAAAAGAAAAATGAAATACATAAAAAAGAATGGGAGACTAGGCCAAAACCATTCAAGAAACAAACAATATCAAACAAGCAAAATAACATTGACTTGCTTCTTTTAATACCCATAAAAACTGATCGACCTCCCACTATGAAAAATGATAATTTGGAAAACCAAAGTAATCCGCTTGTAAAAACTTATCAAGCTCCGAATGAGGGTTATCAAATTAAGGTATAGCAATATTGCATTCAGATTTTATGATCCATTCACTTTAATTTGTTATATGAATTATAATTTCATATGATCTTATCATGCATTTTTATAATCTTATATGCAAGTTTCAGAAGAGCATATACACTTACATATATAACGTACAACAAGTGAAACTAGGGCATAAAAATGACATAAATCAAGTGCGTAATGGCATGCACTTACTTACACATTGAGCATATCTAGCTATCACCAACATATATAATTAGCATTGTTACACAGTAATTTTTATATTCGTGGTAATAAATAAGGTGAACGAGAGATAATGAAGTGCCTGTACTACTGAGTCATAGTTCCTTTTTTTCATCATATACGTACGTATTCTGATTAACATACGGTCGAAAATTGTCGTTTAAGATGTTAGCTAGCTCATGATATTTGGTGATAGTGTGCAACTATCACCAAATGGAGTCCAAGTTGAATGGTTGCTCCAGATGCTGTTGTGACTGCGGCATTGAATCCATGATCTGATCCTTAGATGATGATGAAGCTTGCACATTTGTCGAAGAATTCATGTTTTGATCGGTGGCATAGTGAGACATCAGTCCAGGCTGCCGTTGCGCCTCCATGAAAGATGAGTAATGATCTTCTAGACCAGCTGCTGCAGCATCTCTAATCGGTTGTTGATAGATGGAACTATTAGCACTGGTGCTCCTAAGTTGTAATGCCCTAAGTAGCAAGGAGTTCACCGACGAAAGATTTGAGGGACCAAGCAAGCTAGATGGCCATGATCCGAGTACTGCTGCCGGAAGAATGGCACCACTAGCCGCCGCCTCTCTTACCCCGAGCCAGTTATTCATGTTTAACGTAGTAACATCATTATTGATCATCTTACTATCCATAATGTTGTTATTGTTACCTTGTGGAATTGACATGCTGCTGATGAGGAACCTAGTTCTAGATGAATTTGTAATGTTGTTCATAAAATTTGGCAACTCCACGTCTCCAAATTCATTTACCATTGAGTTCGTCTCGCCTGGAGAATCGAGAGATTTCGGTGAGGAAGACGTCATGTGCTGTGGTTTCTTCAATGCTATGCTCTTCTGAAACACCCTACAAACCACCCATTCTTCCTGCATGCATATGAAAACTAGCTAAAATTAACCCTAGCTCAAGAAACAATCAGCAAATAGTTACATGGCTAGAAACAACCAGAAAATGACCTAATTGATCGAGTTCGTAGTTTCATGCATACCTTTGAAGCTGAGGATTTGAAGGGATGGTGCTTGTTTTCGAGTCTGTATTCGTGCATGACCCAGTTGGTTTTCTCACCCCTTGGAGCTCTACCCTTGTAGAAAACTAGGGTCTTCTTCATCCCAACCAGTACACCTTGACGAAGTATCTCTTTGTCTTTGCCAGTTGTCTTCCAATACCCAGCTTCTGTGGCTCGGTTGGTCCGAAGTCCAGTTGGGTATTTCCGGTCTCTCAAGTTGAAGAAGTACCACTCTTTCTCTCCCATTGATGCCTTTCCTGCACCCATTTATACAACATAATTTGTTATAATGTGAAATACTGCTTCATTTCATTGCAGATCCATTAGCCTATACTATATACACAATTAATATGAAGAAATATGCAAAGCATTAGTTCCCTCTCTTCTCTAGTCCAGTTCAAACGTTCAACATTATATGGATATACGGCTACGTATATATATACAATTACAACCTTTCTAATGAGGAATCCATTTTATTGACATATATGAAGGATTAAAGATTACACTAACTTTTTTATCACCAAATCACATCTTCACCATCCAATATATATATATTTATATATGTAGATCATCTCTTCAAGATTTCATCCAATTTGGTGATCAATAAGGTGCTCAAAACTGCGAATTAAAATTATAAGCATGAATAGTTCATGTTTGACAGATTTGATGCTTCAATTGATTTTAGTTAGTTCAAAACCTTAACGATCATCAAATTGAATGAAATTTTGCAAAAATAATTTACATATATGAATTTAAGTATTAAACTGTGAAGATGTTGATATCTGATCATATATATATGTATGTATATGGGCGCATGTGTCTATAACTTCCGGTGGTTGGTCAAGAAAATTATAGACGAAATAATTAGGAGGAAATCAAATCTAATTTGATCTGATCGATTCGGAATATTAAGAAATGTTTATTGTCCAGTTCAAAAGTTTAATGAAAAGTTTTTACCTTGCTTAACGACTTCATCAATAAGCTTACTAGCAAGAAGATTAGGGTTCAGGAAGAAACTTGAGAGGATGATCAAAATCAACATTACTAAAAGGAGATTGATAGAAATGGATCATAGCTAGGCTGTGTTCCAGGTGTATATAAGTCAACAGCATCATTTCCAGCTTAGGGTATACGTATATATAATCATCAGATGAAAATAAATAGAGAAAATACAACTGAGCTATAGAAATAATAATAACATATATACAGTAGATCGAAAAAGAAAGGGAATCATGATTGAAGGGCAGGTTTTTATTTTTGATCTATTGCAGCAAAACAAGAACAGAAAATGACTACCTGGGAGGTCCCAAGGTTCGCACTTATTGAGATCGACAACAGCTACGGCTTGTGATGTGAAACTAACATCAGAAACCTTGCGACCGAGATAGCACGTGATCAGTTCTTCATCTGTAGGATGAAATCTGAACCCAGGAGGAAGATCCTCCTGCATTCTTATACTCGATTATCGACTCGCAACCTACTGAACCAAATAGCTGGAAACCCTCGAGCGCTGCAGTCTCTAGCTATTCGATTCTTCAGAAGCTCGAACCGTAGACGAAGTAAGATAATGTAGAAGATGATGAGGTATTAATGGAGCTACATAACTCATCCAATCTTCACGAAGAAGCAGCCGTTGTCATTCGCCAGTAGTCGTTTTATAATCTGATATTTACAGCTAACACTTTGACAAAGCCAGTATTGGTGAAGATGACAAATTTTTCTTCTTATGCAAATAGCTCCATTCTAATTACCAAAAACACCACTACCATTTCTATATACGTATTTTGATTTCTTGAACAAGTAAGAGGGCTAGCTTCCATTGACTAAGAACGGTTCCAATATCAAAGTGGATACGAAAATTTCATTGTCACCATTTGTGTATATATAATCTTAATTAAGTCTAAGATTTTACATATGAGTGGCAATTGTTTGAGTACGATTCACGTACGTGGATTAATTAGGGTTTAATTTTGTCTGTTACACCAGATTTTGGATTTCATGTGAAACTTGTTAATCTAGTTGAATAATTGTATGTGATATGAAATATGATTCAAACTCCAACCACTTTCACCCGTTTCTAACCACCCAACCCTAGCTTGGCTACTATACTCGACTGCTCCAATGGAAACGTATATATGTTTGTGGTACTACTATCGCTTTCCATTCGTATATATACACTAAATCCTAAAATATTTGTAATGTATCTATATCGATATCTATTTATATACACGAAAATTTCCAGGAGCCGACGTCCGTTTTTAAGTTAAGGTACAGATTTTCACATTTGATTTACTTTTTAATCATATTTTCTCATTTTAACCGTTCAATATCTAGATATATATTAGATCATCTATACAAATTTTCAGCTAATTTAGTAATCATTAAAATATTCAAAACTATGATTTAGTGTTGAAAGAACGTACGGTACTGAATGAACAGATTTGGTTAATTCATGGATTGAACACATTTTCGATCAATACCTTAATGACAACCAAATTAGATGAAATTTTTTAAAGATAATCTACTCAAATATACATAGATATTGAACGGTTAAGATGAGAAAATGTGATCAAAAGTGAATCAAATGTGAAAATCTGTACCCTAACTAAGGTACGGACGTCCACACCTGAAACGAAATAAATAAATAAATAAATATATATATATATATATATATATATATATATATCTTGTCTAGTTGATTTCCTATAGTTACCAAGCTTTGATTTGTGTAATTTTTTTAATAGTTTTTTAAATTATGGATTCCCAATTTTTCAGTGGAAAACATCAAATCATAAAGCATAAATTAAAGACTTAAATTGAATTTTTAATTGAAATAATTACAACACATAAAATTTACTAATTCAAAAATCAAGTATGCATAAAGGTTTTGATAGTTATTATAGAAATGAGAGGGTAAGACTAACTAAGACGGAGACTTCTCAACACATTAGTTGTTTTGTCTGAAACTAAAGAGAAAATGAAAAAATGAAACTTGGTGTAACTGAAGGAGCACTAGGCCATAAACATCATCAGACGACAATTATCAAACGACATTTAGTGCAACATTTTGAAAGAGTGTTGTCTGATAATGTTTTAGGGTCATTTAGACGACATATGATTAGTAAAAGTCGTCTCAAAGTGATGTTGCTTACATATTCTTGGACTATTTTTTCTTGGTTTGAAAATGTTATACGACTTATAAGTGTGGTGTGACCAGACCCATAAATAGTCATTTTTCAGCTGAAATTACATTACATGACATATATATGTTGTCTGATAAAACTGTGCAATCACATTTTAATGGTTTTTTTAGTGTACTTATTCAGATGACAAATAAGTGTGGTGTGAAAAGACCCATAAATAGCTACTTTCAGCTGAAACTTTACACGACATATATATGTTGTCTAATAAAACTATGCAAATCGCATTTTAATGTCCTTTTTAATGTACTCATTCAGATGACAAATACGTGTGGTGTGAAGACACCTATAAATAGCTATTTTCAGCTACAAATTAACATAACATATATATGTTGTCTGATAAAACTGTGAAAATCGTGTTTCAATGGCCTTTTAATGAACATAATTATTTAGATGACAAATATATGTCGTTTAACTTAATCTTAATTTTTTAATTTGAACATTGTTGGGCACATGTTTTTAACCCTTTAAATCCACAACATCTGACAAAAAACTTATGTTGTCTGAGAGAACCCTAAATTTCTATATCTTTACTGTAAACATTCATACAACATATTTATGTCGTCTGACTGAACCATAAATAATCAAATTTGCTCAGGATGAGTATGATAAATTTGTTGTTTTAAGATACCTCCGTAGCCTATCACAGAAGTATCGGTTTCAATAATTTTGAAGGAATCGGCGAGGAGAATATCAAGTCATGGTAGAGTTTTGATATAACTTTTAATTTCTTTGACTAAAAAAGTATTAACTGATGACCAAGGAGGGGGATTGTTTGTAATATATCAAATAAAAGTTTGCATTGTTTCTTTAGATTTTGATAAAAATCTGTCACATAATTTAATGAACCTAAATTATATAAAAATTATATCAGGAAATTTATCAAAATTATATCAGGAAATATATCAGCAAACTAGATGACTCGATCTATCAAACTAATTTAGAGATAATGGATATTGAATCCTAAAATCATGATATTTGTTTAGAAGAGTTTGATTTTTTAAGCTGAGACTACAACACCATTATTTTTAATAATGGTGAAAAATTGATGCAAATGTTTCCAGTGTTGATCAATGGATTGTGAAAAAATAAGGATGACATCCATTTAGACTACACAAAAATGACTATATAGACTCAAAATATCATTCATAATATTCTGAAATTCAATAGGGGCATTTTTGAGACTGAATGTCATTACATTCCATTCATAATAACCAAAGGGTGTGACAAAAACATTTTTTTATTTATCTTTTTCATGAATTTTTATTTGTCAGAAACCTGATTTCATATCAAATTTAGAGAAAATAACATAATTATTTAACCTGTTAATGATGTCTCGTTTGTTTGGGATAAGATATAGTATCCATTCTAGTAACATGTTGATGGGTTTATAATTGATGACCAAGCATGAAGTTGCTCTTTCTAATTTAGGGTTTTTCTTGACAAAAAGGTAAGACATGACCACGTGGATTTACTGTGTCAAATAATGTCTTTGTTGAGTAAATATTTTATTTATGTTTTACAAAATTTCATAACTTCATGATTCATTTGAATTGGGCAAGTCTTGATATGAATGTTTTTCTCATTGAATCTTTTAATATAGGAAAGATCAGCAACAATGTTTTTTCTTATACCAAGAGATAGTAGAGATATCCAAACATAATTATTTGATGATTTTTTCTTCAAAAGCTTTGATTTTTTGTTGAAGGAAAGGGTCTTGTAATTGGGTGTCAATTCATTTGAAATTAATTTATTCTTTGATGAAGGTTATTTGCTTAAACTTTACTTGAATACAATTGAATGTTTTTTAAATAGAATTTTCTTAAAAAGTCTTGGGAGAAAGGTAAATTGGACTGGTTCATCAAATGGATATGTGATAATATCATCATATTCTGTTTTAAAAGGATATATTAAAATAATGAAAGGAAGACCTAGAATTACTTTGCTAGTCAAATTTTTAACTAAGACAAATGGTGTTTTGAATCATACATTGTTTTGACATATATGTGCTTTAGGAATTTCGTACTTTATATCCATTTTGGTTCCATGAGCTGACCTTAATGATTCTTCTGTTTTTTGTTTCAGAAGTATTTGGAGGGTATCAGACCTTCATGTCTGCAATTGAGATATGCGCCTGAATCAATGAGCACGGTTGTTACTAACTAAAAGTCTTTGATTTTAAGTTATACAGCGGTATACTATTTCGTAAGTTGATTTTGTCAAATAGTACTAACAATGGCTTGCTCAGATGTTTCTGTATCAATTTGCTCAGGTGGTTTTTTGTGAATAAAGCCTTATGAAGGATGTTGTAGTTTAAAGAATTGATTATCTATTTTTAAGAATATTTGAGTCATGTTTGATTTCCTTGTTGTCATGAGTGAGTTCTAAATGTTTTGTTTGTAATGATTGTATTTGTATTTTAATGGGCTTTATTTCGTGTTGTAAATTATGGATTGTTATTTCTTTTTTACTAATTTGGAATTTGTCAAAGTTTGAAGTAAGACAATGTTTTGGCTGAGGGATGTTAACAATGTTTTCTTATGTAAAAACAGCCGCTCGCGAGAAAATTTAGAGAACCCTCCTCCATATCTCCTAGTCTCGTCCGACTACGGGATGGACATGGTCCCAGAATGTGGTCGAACGAGAGGTTACTATAAAAGCTTGCCAAAGTTGCTAGTCTGGGAAGAAGAGCGTCTTGGCTTCTTGATTGGGTTGAGACGGCGTCAGAACAACCAAGCTTTCGAGGAAGTCCTGACCGGTTTTACTGTAGGTGTCAGTGAAATTCCTGATCTAGGTTGGGTGCACGTTTAGATCTGCTTGGATCTTAATGCGATCTCATCGATCGGGGCTGGATTCAATTCTTTGCAGTGATGGGTAGGGGCCATCACTGAGGTCTGGCGGCAACAAGATTCAATCGACATTAGAGTCTTGATGACAGTTGGTTTCATAAGCCACGGCGGCAACAGCGTGCAAGACTTTTCAGGTTTCGACGGTGGTTGTACGACGAGTTGATTTGGACTGCATAGCAAGGCCTGGGCCTCTTGGGCCTTAACCCAGCTACTTTAGGTTTGATTTGAGCCTCATGCTGGGGGTTGGGCCTAATTTTTTGGGTTCATCCTGGGCTTGGGTTTAAAGTCTAGGCTTTTTTCCTTTTATTTCGATCCCTTCTATTTTTTTCCTAAGCCTAATTGTTAGCCTCTAAGCCTTTTTGGGCATCTAGGGTTTTAAATTAGTTTTTACTAGTTTATTTAAAAAAATCATATGTATAGGTATTTAGGAATCTAGGTAGGTTTGGATGCCTGCAGCTTATGATGTTTCTTTCACACCTATATGGTGAAAACTTCTTGTCATACCGCAATTGCACGCCTTGTAATTGTATGTGAAACACCTTCGAGGTGTATATCGGTGTCATTATGGCTTGCGAGTATTAATACAATGGGCTCTAAATCCGCATTTGATTAAAAAAATGTTTTCTTGTATAATTAATTTTTTTCAACTTATTGAGATATTCTGTTTTTAATTCTTGGTTATCGATTTTTTTTTCAATTAGATCAATTAATAATTCTTCTTGTTTAGAAATATGTATCTTTACAACCGAAAGTAATATCTGGTGAAGAATGTTCATGAGAGTCAGTTGAGGAAGAAGATTGTATCTTTGTAAAATTATTTTCACTATGTTCATTTTCTGAATTAGTGTTTCTTAATTCTAAAATTTGAATAAGATTTTCACGTTTCATCTTGACAAATTTTTAATTGTTGAATAACATATATATCCGGACAGTTGTTTGTAAAGTGATTAGTTTTGTTACATTTATATCATTTGGTTTTATTTTTGTCAAGAAACTTTCTTTTTGGTTGGTGGTTTGTTTGTTTGAGTCAAGATTTTTAAAATTTATTTTTAGAGTAAAATTTGGTTGGTTCAAAATCATTTTTATTTCTGGAATAAAATTTATTGCGAATAAATTTTCGTTTTGTACAAGGATAGTCAAATTCATTGTTTTTCTTTTTTCCGTAATGATTCACAAAAGTTGTCTAATTTCATATTTGTTTTTTATTCTCTAATTTCACTTGAGAATACGCTAGTACTAGTATTGATCGACACTTGTCTACGCCTTTCGTCATCTCTCATTTTCAAGTGATTGTGATTGTGGCATCCTTCTTTAAACTGTTTTACATATTTAGGTTGCAAAATGATTATGGTTTGGTAATCTATCCATAATAGTTGATGAGGTAACCCATCCAAAAATAGTTATAAGATCATTAATTGAAAAGATTTGTCTTAAGCTAGCAAGATTAGTACAAATCTTTGAACACAATGTCTGCAAATTTAAATTGGTGTGAGCATTTCACGTCTTCACAAATTATAGATGTGGTTGTACGTAATTGATACGATTGCGTAAAACATTACGTAAAAGTAAGAACGATGAACTTAAATTAGTATGAGACTGCCATTTTCTATTTTTAATGTAAGAACCAGCTGCTATCCCAAAACCCCATATACATACATTTTGAATTTTTGGCATACAGTATATATATATGATTGATAAATAATTCTTTTTCTGACATTTTGATGGAATATTGAAGAATTGACAGCTTCAGATCATCATCTTAATTTCAAATCAATATTTGGTGTGGCTCTACTCTAGCTTTAGGATGTAAGTTTGTGTACTTTTATGTGATTTAATAATAGGTGAGAAAGTTCACAAAGACTAAGAATACGAGTAAGATTGAGTTGTTAAAATGGTCACCAACCCACATGACTGGGATAGCCGAGCTTGGGTTTCTTCCTTCCATCACATTTTGTCTTTCCTAGCTTCTCCATCACATTCAATCCTACCTTGAAAACTTTGATGCAAACAGTAGTAGTAGTCTCTACTACCATATCCATATATTCATTTCTTGCTTTCCCAGCTACTGCATGTTACTAGAAGCGATCATATGTGCATTGATCCACAACATGCAAATATATTAATTTCTGCAGATGTGTCTCTCTAGTTTTAATCGATTTCTGGCTTTCTGCATATGTGTATTCATTTAGCCATTATCTTTCTCAAGTTTGATTTCAATATTATTAGTTCATTATTACATGTCACAGGAGATTTTAATTAATCACATATGAATTCCTTACTTGGCAAATAATTGAAACTATGCTACTTCACCCGATTTTGAGATCAACATTCAAGATAGGGTTATCAAATTTAAGACATTATGGATCGCTAAATCAACGGTTAGCAAATTATCAATCTCCAATAACACCATCGCATGAAGTAACAAGGAAGCTTTTACCTTTTAAGAGTAAGTGTTAAGTCAACTTTTCGTTGCGACAAATTTTGTGATTAAAATAAAGACGTTAGAAAATTTTAGTTGAAAGGGCGTTGCTTCAAATTGGGCTGTTGGGATTGCAAAACAAGTTGAGCATAAGGGGTTTGTCTGTTATACAGATCTGCATGTTATGTAGATTTGTCGTAAAACCGTTAAATCGATTAATTGATTTAAAAGATTAACTATGTAGATCTAAATAGTAGAATTTTCAAAATATGTAGTCCAATATCTGAAATCTTAGGATCTCAGATGTATTCAAAAGCATTTCAAGGATACAAACCATAAAAGTGAATAAGAAAAATCAAATATCATATGGGATTGAATATTTTAGCATTTAGTTGATACTCTAATGGTGATTAATGATTATCATCTACTACATTCGTGACTCGTCTTGTAATCAACCTCTTCGGAGAAGGCTTACTGCCAAAGTTACAACAAAGAAACAACTAGGAAGATTTCCAAAAAACAAGCTCCAATTTAACAAACAGCCCACACCTATCCTTTACAAATGGCTCTTTTATTCAGTTACATTGTAGGAGCCAAAGAATACTAATACCTCTCAAGCTAGCCTCCACTAAATAACTAGCTATATCCTCAACATTTCCTTTGGAAAAATTACATAATATCTTATTACTTCTTTTGCAAGGGTGCATGCATATATATATATATATATATTTATATATATATATATATATTTATATATATATATATATATATATTTATATATATATATATACCAATGCGTGTAGCTCGGTTTTGGTCGACTTTTATTTTTATTTTAAATTAATTATTTTAGGACTAATTTGGTACGTACAACTTTGTTTTTTTTTAAATAAGCTTTTATTTAAATTTCTAAATTTTATTGTTTGGTAAATCAAATAAAATCTTTAAAAAAAATTACATGTCAGTAGAAACAGATTTTATAAACAACTTTCAGGTTACTTTCAGAAACAACTGTTTATAAAAACACAAAAATATCATTTATATCTTGACAACACTTTTAAAAGTACAATTTATCAAACATTTTACTGTTTTAAGTCACACATGATTCTATTCACATTATAGTAGAACCAATTTAAAAAAAAATTGTAGCAATCACAAACTACGCATTAGTTATTTTGAAATTTGGATATCAAAAACCCTTTTGATCCTTTCTTGTAGTATAAAGATTTATGAAGGCAAATGTAGGTTTTCTACTATAAACACACACTATAATACAAGGTTTTGTACTTTTAATAAAAAGGTAGCGCAATACAAATGATTCCATTTGGTTTGTTTTACAAAATGTATGCACATGCAAAAGTTTAATACATCCTAAGGTTGACCTTTTTAGGAAGAATATCAAAAATTTCATTAATCGGGAATGCAATATTACAACCATGAGGGACACTGAAACAGTAGCGGTTACAGTGGACAAGAACCGATAAGGGTTCAACTGTACCTAAACGTAATCCAGAAGTATCGATACATCCTTACAGCCAACCTAAAAAAGAAACAACACTTTCAAATACTACATGTCAAAACTACCAGCATATATGCACAATTAGTCTCCCTATTACATTTACAATAAGATCTAACAGACATTAAAATAGTCTTGAAAATGACACCAAAATATGGCTCACCCCATGACACAACAACGCCACCCTAGCAAAACCCTAACCCTTGCCTAAAAAAGAGAAGGGACGACCGACACCACCCTACCAAAACCTTAAATCCTCCCTCAAAAGAGGAGGGACTACCCAAAACAAAACAATGATCTGACATTTCTCTGTTGATTCGTCTTTGCTGATTGCTCTTTTTCTTTTGTCGATCTCAACCATGATGAGTTCAATCTGTCCCTGGTTGTTCTTGGACGTTGATGGCTCAAAAGCCCCTCAATCTTATGCATCTGTTGTTGTGAAGCCAGTGTTTTCCATAGCAGATTTTCCTCCCCCTGAGATTCAGGAAGGAAAAATGACTATGATGATTTCTGAAGAGGAGTACCAGGCTGGTTTGGAAAAGTGCAAACATATGCTCCTTGCTCGTCTGCATTTAGCTATTGGGGTGAAGTATTCCCTTCCTGATCTGCGCAAGAATTTGTTAATTGTATGGGGTGAGACTGGCAAGTGGAGCATCATTCCCATGGGAAAGGGGTACTATACATTTACTTCTCTTCAGATGAGGCGCTTTCGATGGTTTGGGGTAAAGGTGTGATTTCCTTACAGCCTGGTATTCTGCGTTTTATGCGTTGGACCCCAAATTTCTCCCCTGCTAGTCAACGAAACACCAACACTCAAGTTTGGGTACGTTTGTGGGATCTTGGGTTGCAATTCTGGGAGCCTATAACTCTATTTGAGATAGCAAACGGAATTGGAGTTCAGGTAAAAATAGATGATAATAATTTGGAAAGAAAACTTGGGTTGTATGCTAGGGTTTTAGTGGATGTCGATTTGTCCTCAGGTCCTCTTTGTGAGTTGTCTATTTGAAGGAAGAATGGGGATGTAGTTGTGGTCGAAGTTGAGTATGAACGGCTTCCAGACTTTTGTTTTCACTGTGGTAACATCGGCCATAGGGTTTCAGCTTGTAAATTAGTTCAGAAGTCTATAGTTTCTCTTCAACCAGATGTAACTGATGGAGGTTGTGGAAGCTCACGTAAGCCTCGTCGTCGCCGCCCCAATTCAAAGCAAATCTATGTTGCAAACCAGCAGAGAAAGTGCTTGGGAAGCAGGTTATAGTTGATAATACTCCTCCTATTGTAGAAGATCATGGTGAGGGTCCTTTTTCAAAGCAACAACCTTATTTTCATGTTTCCGCTCCAGCATCAGAGCTCCCATTGATTAATGTTTCTTCGAAGGCACCTGCCTCTACTGATCAGGTAGTTGTGAGACCAATTGATGAGTTGGCGGTCGATCATGTGCTAATGGCTGCAGTGGAGAACTCAGGGCCAGTCATTGAGGCACAACACATTGTTGAGGATGTTACATTGCATGTGGGTGATGATTAGAATGTCGTGTATGAAAATGTTGCAGTCTGTACAGATAATCAAATTGTTGTTTTCCAACAAGATGGGGCAAGGAGTGTCCAGGGGGCAAGTGACAGTGTCAATGATCAACATGTGGTGCATGAGAGTGTTGATGTTGGCTCTCCAACTCCACTCTCAAGTTGGTATGATGAAACTGAACGTGAGGAAGGGAATTTCACCATTGTTCAATCAAAGTCTCAGAAGAAGTTGGCGAAGCGTCAAGCTGCCTTAGCATCTAATCGGGAGGCTTACCTTCATCGCACAAAGGATATTTCCAAATGAAGGTATTATATTGGAACTTGCGAGGGATCTCTAATGACCCTACGTAAGACCTACTGAAAAAGTTTGTTCGGGATCATCATCCTGATGTTTTGTGTATCGCTAAACCTTTTGTTTCTTTGGACTCCATTCCATCTCAGTTTTGGGTGTTCATGAACTTGGTGGAAGTCAGTACTAATGACCGGGGTGTAGCTCTACCTAATTTATGGGTGTTCTGCAAATCGTCTCTTCTTCATGCAATTAATGTTGTCTCTAGGACTGATCAACAAGTGTCTATTGCTGTAACTTTGGATTCAGTTCATTGTGTGCTTACTTATGTATATGCTTGCACGTCTATGGAGGGTTGGTGGTGTCTGTGGATTGACCTGGCTTCAGTTAAACAGAATTTTGTTATTGGCCCTTGGCTTGTGTTTGGTGATTTTAATGCAATTCTCAAAGCTCATGAGAAAAAAGGAGGTGGTCTGGTATGTCGTCTATCTTGTGAAGAGTTTCAAGTTATGACTGATACTTGTGAGCTTATTCATGTTGATACCAAAAGGGCTAAATTCACTTGGGTTCGTCGTAGTGGTGTTAGAGGTAATGTTGAGGAGAGGCTTGACCGTTGTCTTGCTAATCTTTCTTGGTTGGATAGCTGAGACTCTTTTGATTGTTGCACTCTTCCACGCTTATGCTCAGATCACAATCCTATCATGATGACCTTTTCTAATGCTTTTGGGGCACGCCAAAGTTTGTTTCGGTTTAGACGAATGTGGTTAGAACATGGGGATTTTCAGGGCTTTGTTAAGCAGTGTTGGGATTCTGTCCAAATGCATGGTTGTCCGTTGTCTATTCTGCAACATAAATTAAGAGTCTTGCGTAAAGCTCTTCGAAAGTGGAATTGGGAGGTCTTTGGGGATGTGAATAGGCATGTGGACATAGACCTTGCTGCCCTTGAAGCCCTACAGACTGATATCTCAATTTCAGGTGGTTCAGATGATGATTATGCTAAAGAGTGTGAGCTACAAGCCAACTTGTCTGAGTCTTTGCGTTTACAAGAACTTTTTTTGAAGGAAAAATCAAGGTTGCGTTGGATTACAGAGGGAGATCGCAATACAACTTTCTTTCATTCTATGTGTCGTGCTCGGCATGCTTGTTCTTCTATCACAATATTAAGAGATGGTGATCAGGTTTTTTAGGATCCTCTTACAATTCAGAATCATATGGTTGCTTACTACACATATTTATTTTCTAACCATGTATATTATTATGGTACGGGCCTTATTAATCGAGTCATTCCCTTCTTGATCACTGCTGATGAGAAAATGTCTCTAACTTCAGTTCCCTCTTCTAAGGAGATTTACTTAGCTCTCAAGGACATGGACCCAGACAGCGCCACAGGTTCTGATGGATTCAATAGACATTTTTTTATCTCATGTTGGGCAACTATTGGTGCCGATGTAACTTCAGCTATCCAATTCTTTTTCCGGCATGGATCCTTACCGACATCTTTCAATTCAAGTATGATTATTCTTATTCCCAAAGTTGATCATGCCATAACTATTAAGGATTATAGGCCTATTGCATTATCCAATTTTGTTTTCAAGATTATTCATAAGATTCTGTCACTTCGACTTGCTTCTATTGCTTCTAGAATAATCTCACCGCAACAACATGCTTTTGTTCCTGGAAGAAACATTGCTGATTGTATTATTACAACTTCAGAATGCGTTAATTTACTGGATTCCATGTGGCATGGTGGAATGTAGCCATCAAAATGGATATTACAAAGGCCTTTGATACACTCTCATGGGACTTCATTCTCCATGTTTTGGAAGCTTTCGGTTTTCATCCGAAATTTGTTTCATGGGTACGAGCTATTCTGCATTCAGCCAAATTATCTCTATTGGTTAACGGAAGAGCATTGGGGTTTTTTTTTTTCTTGTGGTAGGGGTGTATGCCAAGGAGACCCTTTGTCTCTACTTATCTTCTGTTTAGCAGAGGAAGTTCTAAGCTGAGGTCTTTCTGAGCTTTTAAATGGTGGTAGACTGAAACCTGTCTCCTCCCTGCGAGGAGCTATGGCACTTTCCCATGTTCTATTTGCAGATGGTGTGATTGTTTTTTTCGAGGGGATCAACGTAACTTGGCTTTGGTTTTGTCTCTATTTGATGAATATGGGCAGAATTCAGAACAAATAACTAACAAGGCCAAGTCACAGGTATTTGTCAGTAAACATATTTATTACCGTCAGCAGTCCATTGCAAACTTTTTGGGTATTCCCATTGGACAAATTTCTTTCACCTACTTGGGTGTGCCAATCTTTCGTGGGAAGCCTCGGACATTTTACTTTCAGCCAATTGTTGATAAAATTCGAGTTCGTCTATCTAGTTGGATGGGTTCTATTCTCTCTATGGTTGGTAGGCTCCAATTGCTCAAGTTGGTTTTTAATAGCATGTTGGTATACGGTTTTCAAGTATATGAATGGCATATTTCACAGTTGCGGCGCTTGAAGATTTGGTGTAGGAATTATTTGTGGTCTGGCTCCATTGATAAGAGAGGTGTTCCTTTAGTATCATGGAGGAATTGTTGTCCTTCATTGGAGGAGGGTGGGTTGGGGTTAAAGCAACTTACTCTTCAGAATTAATCTCTACTTCTAAAGAGAAGCTGAGAAGTTTTTTTTCTTCTTCAGTTGGTAGCTCTTTTCTTCGAGCTTGCTTTTAGAGGAATGGGGTAATGCGTCATTCATATGCAAGCTCCTCTATTTGGACGGGGGTGAGACGTTTTTGGGCTCAAGTTCAAGAAAACTCTAGGTGGCTTATTGGGGATGGGAGATCAGTTTATTTCTGAAGAGATAATTTCTTAGGCAGACCTCTTCTAGAGTTTTTTGAAAATAATCATGCAGGCTTGACTGCTCTTATGGATGGGTTCGTGACTGAATACATTCTTAATGGTGCTTGCAATTTTCCATCATTGTTTAATCTTCATTTTTCAGGCTTTTGTGATTTAATTAGTGGTGTCCCTATTGCTTTGTCCCCACATACGTCTGATAAATTGATTTGAGTTCCATCTACATCAGGAGAGTTAACTGCAAAGGATGCTTTCCACTTTCTTTGTCCACGACTTCCTAATACGAATTGGGGTAAGCTCATATGGTCTAAATATATTATTCCTCGTATCTCTATTCACTCATGGAAGGTGTTACGAAGTAAGATATTGTCAGAAGATGTTTTGCAACTAAGAGGAATTTCTTTGGCATCCCGTTGTGCTCTTTGTGGTGTGGAGGGTGAATCATTGCTTCATATTTTTTGTCATGCTCTTAAGCATCTTCCTTGTGGGGACGCTGGATATATGGGTTTGAGTTAGGTCCTATACCACTAACTATTATGGATTTGTTATTCTCTGGTCTAAATGGTCGTAGCCAACAACTTAAGAATTGCGGCTGTTTTGTTTTACTACTACTCTATGGTTTATTTGGAAGGCTAGGAATAAAATGAAGCATGATGGCTGTTTTATTGGTGTGGAAGCTCTTCATAGGCTCATTTTGGGGCACATACAGGCTGCTAGTAGATTAGCTACAGGTTGTATGTTTAACTCTTTAGAGGAGCTGTGGGTCATGAAAAACTATGATATTTGTTGTCGTCCACGTAAAACTCCGCGTATTATTGAGGTTAATTGGCATCCCTCAATCTTTGGCTGGATGAAAATTAATACTGATGGTGCATGGTAGCATGCATCAGTAAGAGCCGGTTATGATGTTATTTTTCGTGACTTTCGTGTTTCTTTTCTTGGTGTTTTTTCTTCTAATCTTGATATTCCTAGCTCCGTTGAGGCAGAGGTCATGGCAGTAATACAAGCTATTGAGTTAGCTTGAGTTAGGGAATAGAAACATATATGGCTTGAAGTTGACTCGACTCTTGTTCTTCACTATCTTCAGGATCCTCATCTTGTCCCTTGGCAGTTACGGGTGGCTTGGAGAAATTGCCTGCATCATATCTCATAGATGCATTTTCGGTCCTCTCATATTTATAGAGAAGGTAATCAGGTGGCTGATGCGCTTGCTAATATTGGTTTGACATTAACGGGCATGTCATGGTAGGATGTTACTCCTCCTTCCATCGTTGATCTTTGTCGGAAAGATGCACTTGATTTTCCAAATTTTCGTATGTGTGGAACAATCTGGGTTGTTCATGATGTCTTTAGCTCATAGGTTCTTTTTGTTCTGATGTAAGTTGTTGTTCTTTCGTTGTACTTAATATTACTTTTTTTCTTCAATAAATTGGGATTGCAGAACTATCCAGTCCCTGTTCTAGCCAAAAAAAAGGAATAGGCCCAGTCTAAGGTCCAATAGAGAAGACCCAAGATCCGTTTCTTCCACCACCTGCCTCCGTTGCCGTCGACTTGCAGACAACCACTGCGACAATTTCCAAGCCGGCTCAAAGCGTTACAGACACTTGCATCTCAGCACAGTCCAGTACACCTCGACAACCCTCGCCGCCGCAACGATTGAAAACGATAACAACGCCTATCCAAACAACCTGTACAAATCCAAAAAGAAATCTTAAATCGAACCCTCCACCCTCGAGCCTAGTTACAAACTAGGACTAAAAACAATCTTTGGGTAAAACCACAACTATGATTTCTAATATACTACTATTCAAACATATATATGGTTATACGAGGATTGCTCGACTTAAACTTAAATTTCATTATGAATTTAAGGTTGACGAATATAGGTTTAAAGACTGAGTCTCGGAATTAGAAAATACGTTGATGTGTTGATCTTTTGTTTGCTTGCTTGCTTAATTTTCTTTTTAAGATCGAAAGTCATATTTTATTTAGTTATCAATATATACATAAATTTTGGTTTTTAGTACATTTACAAGATTGCAGGATATATTAGACATCAGTACAAAAACAAATGAACCAATTTGACAAACAAGGAAGAGATTTTACGAAAGCAACCAACTCACACGCTTTAGCTTTTTGAAAGGGGGGGTAAGCACTCCACTTTGTTTTGCTTTGCTTTCCTTTGTGAAGGAGGAGCCCCATAGAAACTCATTTTGGAGCACCAAAGGTAATTAGAAAATGCCATGTTCAACAGAGGAAGCACTTGCTAGGCTCTTCTACAATACTTCATCCTCCGTCCACCTCCTCCTTCTCTTCCTCTATGTCTCCTTCATTGTTCTTGGCAAGTTCTTCTACTTCATTGGTAGCAACCCAATATTCCCAAGGTCTTACAGTTTACATGCCACTAGCTATATCGTAAATCTGCATGCTTCTAGTTTTTCAATGCTTTAATCTGTCGTGTTTGTTTTGCAGAAACCAGAATGGATATGAAAACTATGTGTTTTCGGATGAAGAAGAAGAGGAAGAAGAGTTAGAAGACAGGCATGACAGCTATCATGTTCATGGTCATCGGTACTACACTGAAAACGATCTTCTGGTGGCCGACATCATTCATGGAGGTGAAGCACTAAAGTTTCTGCCTGATGACAACCTTCAGAGGGATCGGTCAAGTTTTTCTGATCAAGAGTTCATTAGCGCCGGGGAGAGCCTAATTGAAGAAGACCAAGATGATATGTCACAGGGTTCAGAATCAGAACAAGATCAAATTGCTGCAGAGGAAATCCCTGTACGAGATACTGCTTCTGTTCGCAATTCTGTCTCGAATGATCGAGTCTGGACCACTTCTCCGATCACCATAGACCTGCACAGAAGTGGCTTGAGGAGAAATGACAAAAAATGTGACGGTATGTCACATTCCATGAAGCAACATCTAAGTTTGTTACACTTACTATTCACATGCATGTAGTACTTCTCATGCTTCCAGCTTCCATATACATTCTGCCGTCTGACATTGCTTATGATTTTAAGATTTTTCTGTACAGATAATCTGCAGGATTCTGATCAGGTTACCGAAAACAATACGGAGACACAATTATCTGGTGATGAAAATTTCCTAGTATTTAGGCCACCCCAGTTGGAGACCAAGAAATTTATCCGAGTTCAAGAAAACAAAGAGCATGAAATTTTTGGTGACTCAACAGTTGGATCAACTTCTAAGAGCTCTTTTGAATGGAGAAGCTCAATCAATTGTTCTGCGACAGAAGATCCATTTTCTTCCTCATCGCGCAGAAGCTGTCCCAAGTGGGAGTCTTACACTATGTTTCAGAAATATGATGAAGAAATGATGTACCTCGACAGAATCAGTGCCCAAAAGCTCCATGAAACAGGTCATTTCATTTTTCTATATACTTAATCATTAGGTACTAAACATTGTTTAAACGCTTAACTTGACACTAAAAATATTCTTTATTTTTTTCTTTCAGAATCACTTAGGTCTATTCAGGTTTGTCCAAGATCAATTTCAGAGAGGATTATTCATCGAATCTCATTAGCAGCTAAAAGGCCATCAGATGTACGTCATAACCCTTATCATGAACTAGAGGCTGCTTATGTTGCTCAAATTTGCTTAACTTGGGAAGCACTTAACTGGAACTACAAGAAATTCGAGCAAAAAAGGGCCTCGTCGCATCATGATTTTGATCCTGGCTGTCCTGGCAGGATTGCGCAGCAGTTTCAGCAGTTCCAAGTTCTTCTGCAGAGATATGTAGAGAATGAGCCTTACGAGCAGGGCCGGAGACCTGAGAATTATGCAAGGATGAGGCTTTTGGCACCAAAGCTACTTCAAGTTCCAGAATATCGAGGTACTCATTCAGTCAATAGCACTTTAACTTCTTTTAATTCATTCTGATACCCGATTTTCTTTAACAAATTGAATGTGCAGTAAAGTTAAAGTTGTAGTCCATCATGAAAAATGATATCAAGAAATTCATATTAAAGAGTATGGGGATCAAACAGGATTAACTAATGCATTCTGTCGTTTTATTTTTAAGCTTCAGAAGATGATGATGATCATAAAAAGGAAGAAGGTTTTGGCTCGAGAATCTCCTCAGCAGCATTTCTAATGATAATGGAAGATGGAATTCGAACGTTCATGGAATTTCTTAAGGCTGATAAAGAGAAACCCTGCCAAAAGTTATCAGCCATGTTTAGGAGAAAACGAAGAGGTTCAGTTGATCCAACTCTTTTAAATCTCATGAAGAAAGTTAACCAAAAGGTAACTTGAAATATTTTAACCACATTTGGTTGTGTTATTCTTATCAAATTCAATAAGATCTATGTTTTTGACATTCCTTAAGAGCTACCCTATTGTACAACTATTAGCGCGCGCGCACACACACACACACACACACACACACATATATATATATATATATATATATATATATGGACTTAGGTTTTTCATGATGTTTAATTTTCCTCTTTCTGTTCTGTGAGCAGAAGAACATGAAGATCAAAGACCTTCGTCGTTCACACAAGTGCTTGAGAAAGAAAAGCTTAAAGGTGGAGGAGGAGATGGAGATATTGCTAGGCCTAATTGACCTAAAACTGGTCTCTAGGGTTTTGAGAATGAGTGACTTGAGCGCAGAACAACTGCACTGGTGTGAAGAGAAGATGAGCAAAGTAAGAGTCCTGGATGGGAAATTGCAGAGAGATTCCACACCACTTTTCCTCCCAGCACAGTAGTGAAACTGACCCACCACCATCTCATGTAAATTGCTTGATGAGTAGACATGAGTGCTGAACAAGATGAATATCCAAACCCAGGTACCCCTTTTTTGTAAATACATATACATAATCATGGAGCTGATTATAAGTTAGGGTAGCAAGGACCTTACAGATCAAAGCAATCACATGTGGAATGACAAGGATTTGGGAGATTTGGAATCCCAGCACAGAATAAGTGTAAAGAGGGTTTATGTGATTCATGAATAATGAAAGTGAAAGAACAAAGCAAGGAACATGAAGATAGAGACGAGGGGTGAGATTTTAGCTTTAGCTTTTCTAATTAGGGTCTATCTCTAGAACTAGAAGGGGGATTATTTGAGCGGAATCAAAAGAAGAGCAAGGCTGCAGCTTCAGAGATGCAATGGGAATAAAATAAGGTAGTACACGTTTTATTTCTCCACGCTATTCCATTCTAGCTTGGCGACCTTTTCATCTCAAGCATCCTATAGATGATCAGCTTCAACGACGTGATATTCCAGTGGTCTCAATTTGTGACCTTTGCTTCACTGGTCATATGGAGGATTTTCCAATACTTATTTGTTAATTGTTCGTTTGCACAACATGTCCGGTAATGACTTTGCTTGTTGTTAACTTGTTATGGTACTTCTTTACCCTAATTTGGATCTCTTAATGACTTATGAAGTTCATTTATAGGTAAAACTTTTTCACCTCAGCTTAAAAATATTTGGTTTGTCAGTGGTCTATTTGCTCTTATGGCTATATGAAAATCTCGTAACAAGCTTCGGTTTGAGAATAAGAAACCCTCTCTTATGTGAGTTTTTCATTCTGTTAAGGCTTGGATTTGTTTTATAGCTCCGCATTTACCTGGTTTTATCAATGATATTCTGACTCTAAAGTTCTCTCAAGCTTGGGTGTGACTCCAGTAGTCAAACATCGAGTTGCTCTACGAGTCGTGTTATGGCATCCTCTCTATCCTTAAGTTAAGCACAATAATGATGGTTTGACCAAAGGTAACCCTGGGCCAGCGGCTTGTGGTGAAGTTTTTAGAGACAGCTCTGGTCATTTTGTTGGTGGTAATTGTCAAGACTTGGAGTATGAAATTGCTTTCGTCTTTGAGCTTATGAGGGTTATTATTGGAGTCGAGTTTGCTTTTTACTATGGTTGGCATCTTTGGTCTTTCTTCCTCTTCATTTATAACTCCTTAGCCTTTGCGTATTGCTTGGTACAATTGTTTGGCTCGTATTCGACATATCTCTTTCACTTGCTCGCATGTTCTTCGTGAATGAAATTATGTTGCTGATAGATTTGGTAATTTGGGGTTAGGTACCTCCACTCTCATTTGGCATGCTACTCCTCCACCTGATGTTGGTCCTTACTTGCGCATTGGTGCTTTGGGTTTTCCTTTTTACAAACATTCTTAATTTTTTAGTCTTTGTTAGGATTTGGTTCGCCATTGTTTATCATATCATTAGATTGAGTTGTACTCTTTTTCTTATTATGTCTGACATTGGTCTAGTTCTCCAGCTTCTTGTATTATTTTTAAATTTATCAATAAATTTTCATGGAGGGACGATGAGTTAGTCATTTGCGCTTCCTAAAAAATGTTATACTTGAGGCATAGAAATAAAGTCTAATAAATCAATCACCCAAGTTCAAAGATGAATCTAGCTAGGGCATAGATGAGATTAGTTTCTTGACTTTGTAAAGTTGATGATCTTTTAGTACGTTGGGCAATCATTTTATGGAAAGGATCACATTTGCAGCATATTGAAATTTGGATGTTGTGACGAAATTTTTTCGTCGGTTAAGAAATTGTCGGGAAAAAGCCGTCGGCCAAGACTTTAGCCGACGAAAGTATTGTTCATCGTCGGCTAAAGTTATTTATTTAGCCAACGAACAATTTCTTCGTCGCTTAAAATCTGGACTTTAGCCGACGAATTTTTAGACCTTAATAAAATTTCTTCGGCTATACTAATTTATTTTATTTATTTATTAAAATTCGTTGGCTATAGTTATTTATTTTATTTAGCCGAAGAATTTTAATAAATTTCGTCGGGTATAATTATTTATTTAACCTTAGCCGATGAATTACCCTAATTTCATCGGCTAAAACCCTAAACCATCAACGTAATTTTCCATTTTTTCTCCCTAGAGTAGCCTTATCTTTGGTGGTTATTTTTCATAAAATTTTTATACCACTGGTTGCGTCTCATCGATTTGAAACTATTTTAGTTAAAGGTCCAGGCAAAATACGTAATTTAGACAGTCAAATGACTGTTTCCATGCGTTAAGGGGTTTGACTTACGAGATTGACCGTAAAGATCGAGCCCTTAACGTTGTTGTATCAAGTTGAATTTTTCCTATAGACATATTTCAACATAATGATTGTATCAGATGGTCTGATTTTTGTTTCTCAACTTTGATTATCGGAATCACAACATACCTACTAATGTTGTATAACTTGTTTACTAAGCTTTAAGTAAATGTTCCGTTTCAAAAACAGACTCTACGTAAAAACTTCAAACGCAAAAAAGTCGTAAAATAAGATATGACCGGAATGGTGAAATACGTCTACGGTTGAAAAATCACGTAATTCCGGTAAAGTCTCGGTACCGATAGTTGCGTTCAATACAATTTAGGAGTTTGACTTACGAGATTGACTGTCTGGATGAAGCCTTACATTTATCGGATCAAGTTAAATTTTTTACCATAGACATATTTCAACATATTGACGATATCTGACGGTCGTATTTTTGTTTGTGAATTTTGATGACCGGAATCACAACATGCCTACTATTTACCATTATTTATCCATATGAGGAGCCCTATCATTGAGAGGTAAATGTCACAAAATTTTTAGATGGCCATGTGCGTCTTATCATGGTGAGAGTTTTTTGTGTTGAAGGTTCCACCAATATTCTTTATATAGATGTAGATATAGGTGTTTTCGTATGTTAAGTATTTAGAAAAACTGCATTTTGAAGCCTTCAACGAACTCGGATGGCCAAAAAACCCATATGTCATAGCATAAGCAATAAGTTGTACTCGTACGCTCGTTCCGCTTTCAGATTGGTATCACAATAGTCAATCGGACGTCGAAATATCTGTAGTGCAATTTTGTAACTAAAAGATACTTTAGCCGACAAAATACCATAATTTCGTCGGCTAAAATTTTTAAATTTCGTCTGCTAAAGTTCACATACTATAGCTGACGAAAAAATTAATTTAGCCGACGAAAATTTAACTTAGCCGACGAAAAAAAATTTCGTCAGCCTGTTTTTAGTAATTTTGTCGGCTAAAGTTTTTTTTTTTCTGGTAGTGTGTCCCATCATTTGTAGTATTTGTAAACAGGAAAGTTCTCTTTGGTTTTGATTTTGATTTTGATTTTGATTTGCTATGTTTGGGGACCTAGCAAGTAACAATATTACTAATCATCCCTGCATACTCTATCTAATCCCTCTACAGTTCCAAACCTCTTAGATCTAATTTTCAAGCATTATTGATAGTTTGTTTAACATAGATATTGATCACCTCTCAAATCTCAAAACACTGTTTGCGAAGTGTTTAGCATATTCGTGTATACGAAAACTACCAAAGTTATTATTGTCATAGAGGCGATCAGGTTTCCGGTACTATATATATATATATATATATATATATATATCTCTGACAAATGAAGTCATTAATTTACTCAAGATGATTGTTTAGAGGGCACTGTGTTTTTGATACAGAAGGTTGAGTATTTTTCAAACCAGCATGGTAAAGTTTTATGAATCCTTACCTAAATGTAAAAAGCTGTTGAGATTTACTACTTCTGACTACTGAGTTCTTAGTATAGTTAAACCAAGTCCGACCATAATTAAAACAACGCGAAGAAAATTCATGATAATGCTACCTTGAGAAATTGTAATGCCCTGCAGCTTTAACTGTTGTTGGTCAAGCGATTTCTTGCCTTCTTCTATCGTTTCAGATGTTTTGTCTGCATCAGATGTCTGAGCTCTCACAAAAACAAACAATTAATCAAAGTAGTGTTCACCTGGTCTAAGTAATTGACTAACCAATTTAAAAGGTGAGAAAAATTATTTTTAAAAAGAACTGTTTTATTTTTAACCGTTAGATTTAAATGATTTCCGTAAATTTTTTAGTCAATTGTTGACTATGAGAACCGTAATTAATCAAAAACATAATCAAGGAGACTCATTTTTGGTCTACGCATGTGCCACCTTCTTTGTCTGAACCCATGTAATGTTTGTCATGTTTCTACATTTTGGAGTTTGGATTTCGGATTTTGAATTACACTATTTGATGAAATGGATACATGAGACTTGAAAACTTTGAGTTTTCGTGTAATTTACTAAACATGCTAGTTTTTGTCGAAAAATATTTTACCTTTTACAATTATAAACCTAAAACAAGCTAAGTACCAACAATTTGGTGATTCATGCAAAAACCTAACTAGCCGAAAGAGTATTGAGCAAACCTATGTAGCCATTTCGTCATGGACTCCACCTAAAATTTCGAGTAATCATTCTCAAAAAAAAACTTTCGAGTAATCGATCTATGTTACATTGAGGTCGAGAGTTTCGATTCGACTTCTCCTTTCCCCATCGGAACACACTGGCGTTTCATAGCCACACGGTTCATGAATCCACCTTGCCCTATTAGCATGGAGAGCAATCCGCCATTGTCATTCGATAGTGACATGACATCTAACCTAGTGACCCTATTGCAAGAATGTGGCAGTGAATGGATATTCTTGTTCCTAAATGAATTCAAATGGACAATAATTGCCACTACTTGGTTTGGAATTTAATAGAAACCCAACTTACCAATTGAACTCGACCCAAAAAAACAGAAAACACCTTACCAGTTTATAAGAGCCCAAGGCAAAAGCCGAGGCAAAGTGGCATATGGGAAGGGGAAGGGGAAGGGGAAGGGGAAGGGGAAGGGGAAGGGGTAAGATCCCACTTACAATTAATGTCTTAAATTTCAATGATTACGGAAAATCGTCCTTCTGAAAAAACAGATATTTTGAGTAAATATCGATGACTGTAAAAAAATTGAGAAAATTGACGAAAATTCGAAGAAAAACATAAAAATTTTAAATGAAATTTTAAGAGATGTTTGTTTACTATATTATATATTATATTTGAAAAGAAAACCTTCAATAAATATTGATCTATAAGGAGTTGTAGTAATTTAAAGTAAAAAGGTAAGTGTTGAACCGTTAATAAGTTTACTTTAAATATTTTTTTGATGGCTGGAAACCCAAAGGGAGGCTAGACCATCACACCTTATATACATACGATACATTTCATATGAAATTAAATGAGTACTTTAAACCCATGTAGAAGATCTATGAGATACAAAATTTTTGTTATATTTATCATCTCTCTATGTGGAACTTTCAGTGTATTGTGAAGAACAATCATTAAATGATATTTTACCTTTGTAGTTTTGCATGTATTGACTAATATGCTAACCATACAGGTCAAGAGGGACTGACCGTAAGTTTTCATACTGAGAGTTGTAGTAAGCATTGGGCATCGCTTCACCTTAACCATAACCATAATTATTAGAAGATTTGTAACCACTAGTTATGATTTGATTACCTCTCATAATGCATGAAATATATTGGATAATGCATTGCTAGATTTTCGCCGTAAGGGTATATGATGAATTATAAAACTTTTGGGCAAAAAAATAAAGGATTAAAGTAATTGTTTGAATTTTAACTTGAGGATTAGAAAATTTTGGGCAAAAAATAAAAAATAATTGAAAATTTTCAGAAAATATCAGAAAATTTTAAAAATTTATGACGAAAAATGCTTGAAATGTGAAAGATATTTCGAATGACAAAAAAAAATGAAAATTTTGACGAACTTTTCAATTTTTAAGATCTTGCTTGCAATACTCTATTTTGCAAACATGTTAATCCGTCTTTTACACCTTGGATTGGAATCATGCTCTCCTCCCCTCCTAACACACTGCTGCTAGCTGCTACTAGATTTTAATCTCCTCCTTCCAGATAAATATGCTTATCTTTCTTTTTACTAAAACACAAATGCTTGTTCAAATCTTGGTATTAGTTTCAAAATCGTGTTGAACCGTTTTTGCAGTTCATTACATGTCACGTTTCAAAAATAATAACGACCTAATGGCCACATTTTTAGTTCTTATATTTAAAATAAATAAATAATTATCGATATTATTTCAGAACTTGTAAATGTTTATTATAATCAGAAAAAAAATCTTATATAGCAGAAATTGCTACCTTACCCGTGGTGGGCAGGGATGCTCCCTCCAACCTTGTGCGGCGGCTCCGAGCAGAGTGCAGTTGCATAATCTCAACATATCAGTGTAATTTGCTACCTACCCATAGTAGTGAGTAGGGGGTTCATTTTTCATGTCCTCTCTTGAATTTAATTATTTTATTAATTAATATTTAAAAACAACCACATCAGTCATTTAAAAAAACTGTAAAACATCTTAATTGATGATATGGTCGGTCTCTCTATTAAAATTGCTTAATAAGATAATCGTGATTATCTAATTTTAATCCTATAACCAGATTTTCTTACATCTAGGTGAGTCTCGTCTTAAGTTTAATTTGGTATTGTGGTGTAAAAACTCAAATTTTAAAAAACTCAATTTTAAATAAGCAACCCAAACGTGTTTTTTTAAATTATGACTATTTAAACTAAATAGGTTAAATAAGCACATTTTAAAGTTCTACCAAACAAAAAATATATTCAAAATGATAATTATAAGCGATTTGAATTTTCAAAACGTAATACCAAACTGAACCTTAATCGATTCTCTAATCAAGTTATTTAATCCATGTCACGTGTCTTTTTCATCAATCCAACGAAGTAGATCAATGAACGCAATCGATCGATAATCTTCACAGCATAACGCAGTCTAATTTAACAATAATCATAATTTCCAATCAAGGCCTTATCTACCAAAATTAAAATGTTCCATCCAACCATCAAACACTAGACCAAATATAGGAATGGATCTGAAATATTGGCAGCGACCAATGCACATGCTATATAATTAAAAAATTTAGATATTTTCCCCTTCGAAGAATATACGTTGTAGTACTTTACAAAGAAAATTTTCATTTAATCACGGAGGAATCTCAAATCTGATAGTCAGGTCAGCACGTGGTCCCACAAAACAAAGTTAGTCAACCAGATCAACGGCTGAGAATCCCACAACGCTGCACCCATCGTCATTGTTTTCTCGTAATAAAGTGCAGCCCTTATCTCTCTCTCTCTCTCTCTCTCAGACCCCAAAACACAGAAAGAAAGAAGCTTCACGTTTCAATCCCCCTTTTTCCTCTCCTCAGAGGAGCCTCAGGTGAGTTAGATCTGATCTGAGTTATTCATCCAAGTTTGAAGCTTTTTTTGTGTTTGGTTCTGATGAGATGTGTTCTTTGCAGGCGTTCTTTTTCAAGACATGAACAGATTCGCTTCGTACGAGCAGAACGGCATGGCAGGCTTTGAGGGGATGAAGATGGTGGATTCGGTTGTGTGCCCAAAACCACGTCGTTTAAGCGCCTTAAATCCGTCGCTTAACGACTCTGTCAGACCTCCTTATAGATGTTTCAGGTATGCTTGTTGCCGATATGGTTTTCTAATATCATGACAGTATCAAAGCTTTCGATTTGTTTGCTAATATGTTTATGGTCTTTTGCTGCCGTAACAGTCAGTACCAATCAGAGGTTGGAGATTCTCAGGCAGCGTCTGATCTTCTCGACCTGATTCTCAATAGGGTAACCCTTATTTTCTTATCATCTCTAATACTTTTCATTGCTAGCAATATGTTCCTCTACAAATTTAATATTTTTACTCGCAGCACACGTTAAAAGAAATCAAAGAATTGAACTTTTTTCGGTTTGGATTTATGAATTTCAGGGGGAAAGTGGAGGTGAGAGATCCATGAAGCAACTGGCTTCATCGCCACCGTTCTTTAGCGGGTCTCCGCCGAGCCGGGCGTCGAACCCGGTCATCCAAGATGAGCAGTTTCGGAGCTGCAAGGTGGGACCCTTTTCGCCGACGGCGGGGCGAAACGGAGGCTGTGTCCGGATGAAATCCGGGGACAAGCCGGTGTTGGTGCGCGTCGAAGGGTTTGATTGTCTTAGCAGGAACTGCAGCATCCCTTCTGTAGCATAAATCTGACTGCAATATTTGAGAAGCCCTCCGGAAGCATCATCAGAGGAAGAGGGTGTTTTGGGAGAGGAGCTTACTAATCTTTTTTTGGGGTCTTTGAGAGTCCGATGAGTGTAAAATTTTTGTATATATATAAGTCGTCATTGGTCAATCTGATGTTATTCCTTTTTGATTCGTAAAACTTGAAAGGATGGATGTATATGTAAATTAAGGTCGTGGGGAGATGAATCAGATGATGAAGATGCTCGATTTTGAGGAATAAATAGAGTCTGTAGCCCATCTCTGTTTGGGGGTGATGGGAGGTTTCATGGGACTAGTTGTAATCTCCCTAAACGCTTTGTAATTGTATTTTGGAGGAACTGAGAATTTGGAATTTATCATATGTTGGAAATTCATGTGTTATTGTTCTTGCGTTTTCTTTTTTAATTGCAAACAGATGAATGGGTCAAAGACTGAAATAATATTGTTCTTTTGGTTGGCTCTGGTTATCCTGTGCATGATGGGTTATGGGTGGGTGAGGAAGAAGACGAGAGGAGTGGGGCACTGGGTTTCCGACTTTGGAAACATCGATGGCAACATAGTAACATGGTGGATTGGATTGGATTGGATTGGATTGGATTGGTGTGTGCTTGTTTGGTTGTAGGGATATGTTTGATTTGGGCTGACTTGGGGAAGACGTGTAGGATTATCATTAGGGTTTTTGAAATGGTCTGGTGATGTAAAAGGGACTAGTCCCAGAGAGTCAATTGGAGGGTGCCATTGATGATTGTGTTTGTGTGTATCTATCAAAGGCCATTTTGGCATGTGAGATTGCCGTCGAGGGTGTTTTGGCTTTTGAAGGTTTTTAGTGGTTGAGACTTTGAGGGGTGGTAAAGCTGGCCTCCCAATTCATCCTCTTGGCCAAAGCTGTCAGCAGCAACTGATAACTGCATGTGATTAGGAGCGTAAGCAGGGGCTACAGAGGCTCCCCTTGCCCTTTCCCTTTCCCTTTTTGTTTTATCCAAGTGGGGGGTTGTGGTGAGCCAACAACATGAGGGTAAAAGTAGATTTGGGTAAACCGATTATGCTCGGTAAAAACGTGAGAGATTTTATCAAAACATGGGGGTACTTCAAAAATTTTCTAGATCTAGAGCATAATTCTACAATTGATTGAAAAATGTTAGTGTTAGGAAAAAAATCATAATCAACTTATTTAAAACAGCATAAATTAAGATAGGGTCCCGATGTTGAAGTACCCCTGTAATTGTAAGAATTATGCAATCCCCGTGTAAAAGAAGAAATGTTTATATGTTATAATGGAATGGTAACAATTGTGTAAAATTTAGAAAAAAAATAGGGCATAATATGTATTATAATTAATACATTTTAGATGTCTATAAAGGAATATTACGTTAGATTTTATTTAAAATTACTCTTTAAAATTGGATGTATATGAAAATCCTCCTAATTTTTACTAGTTTCTGGATGTATATGAAAATCCTCCTAATTTTTACTAGTTTTCTTCTTTTTTCAATTGTTCTTTATTTATTGCTTACAATAAGAAGAGATGGGCTTTGTCCTGGTGTTGGCATCTTGCATGTCTTTTGTCTTAGTTTGGCGGCGAGTTTCTTGCTTTGTCAAATGTTCACAACCTCTTAGTGGTAAGATGAAACATAGGGTCGTCAGATATGATTTCGTGCGGCAACATAGTAGGAAAGTTGCACTACTAAATGTCATGATGTTTATTCGTAGTACAGTTATCTTTCCCTTATGTCAGTGCTTTGTCAAAGCATATAAAGTTGCTAATGATACACTCTTTGTTAACTGGTGCATGTTAAAATACGTTACTTTTTGTAATTTAAAGTTTAGGTTCTATGTCTTCTTTTGCATTGTATGATTTTATTAATCAAGATTTAAAGTCACCCGCACCGGCCTTCTTCAAAAAAAATATAACTTTTATTTTGTAAGCACTTTTTGAGGAAACATCTTTCCATCTACTAAAATGAGTAAAATCCTTGTGATAATTTGTAAATGCCCGACACAACTGCCAAACATTCAAGCAATGGTGTATGTCAATCCTTCGATTCTTGGAGAAGAGATGTGAACTCATCGGAGCATGAACGAGCGGAGCTTGTAGTTTGCAAACTTTTGCATCGCATGCCTTAGGTTGGTGCGTTTTCAGAACTCCATTATTGAGTTGCCTGTTATAGCTCAACAGGTCCACTCTATTGTACAGTTGTACTGATACTTGTTTCGGGTAGGTGTCTTCCTGAAGCTAAACCAAAGGTTTATTCATGGCCGTAGGATTCACACGTATCAAAAAGAATGGTATATACATTTTCATTTGTTCGTCACTTCAAAATTGAAGTCTATGAACACAAATTCCTTTTCTTCAATCAGCACTAGACTTATGACCAAAAGTCGCAGTGATGGAATGAGATATTCCAAGTAGTAGAAGAAGAAGCAGCAGCAGAAGATCTTCAAACCTTAGAATAATTACACTAAATCACCAAGTGGGATATGCTAATAATCAAAGAATACTATACATATATGTGAAAAGTTAATGCCACAATCGCTTAGAAGCTGGTTTCAGTGAAGAAGAGCTGCTACTTTTTTTTACACCTGAAATTAGAGATTGGTAACAATATATTGAGAGAGATAATACATCAAATTGACGAACGAACTACACATGCTTTTCTTCTTCTAAGATAAAAGCTTACCTGATGAAACCGTGGAAGGGCTTTTTAGTGCTGATATTGTAGGTGAGGAAGGTACTGATGGTTTTGAGGAAGGTCGGGGAATCCTAGCTACCCTTCTAGGCCTGCAGATAATTTTGATGAGTTAGTGCTAGTTTTACTCATTCTTGGAAAAAATGGTGATGAGTAATGAACGGAAGACCATAATTTTAAATTTACGCTGAACGATTAGAATTTCATTTGGATATCATACTGGAAAAGACTGTAAGAAATGAAGTAAAACTTACTTTTCTAAGCTTTCTGATTTTGTGCTATCAGAAAAGCTCAAACTGTCGACAGAAGCAGAGCCATCAGTTTCTGCTCCACCAGAAAGACCACCGTCAGATAAGTCACTTAATTTCTCCTCATAATCTGCCTCTCGAAATCCTGACATCTCAGCATCCGCAGATTTATTCTGACCTATTTCACCTCCGGCAACCTTTGATTGCCGGAGTATATTAGTTTGGTGTATAAGGTCATGCATGGACTGCTGGGAATCAGTATCAGAACTGTACAAAAACACAGTTTTCATCATCAGAAGCTACCTTGAGTCCTAAGCTATCCCGCTTGGCGGTTTTTAGCATTGCTGAGGACTAAGGAGTCCTAATACCTATAGAATCTGTGTGCTTAACTGAGATGATTCATACCTTATTGAGCGTGTCCTACGCTTTTCAACCTGGATTTCTTTATGTAATTGTAATCGTTCAATCTCATTGTCCTTCTTCGATATAGTGTCTTTGAGAATTGCGACCTGCATAGCCAAAAAAAAATTCAGAAACATGATTTGCTTGCGAAGCAAGAAAATGATGTAGAAATTGAGGACCTGTTCCATTAACTCCCTAGCATCCCTGCCCTCTTTGTTGCTTTTTGCAGCCCCTAGTTCAACTCCAGCAACCCTCTCGGCAAACTTTAGAGTACTTAAACTTTCAGAAAATGAATTTGTTTCAGGATTAAGCTGCACAAACATAAGTGTTTTTGCTTGTCCACCTATTGTAAACCACCAAAAAATGTTGTTTTAGCTATGCAGGGACAAAAAAAAGATTAACGATTCTAGGAGCAGAGAAGTACCAAGAGAGCTCTGCAGGACTTGAGTAAGCTTGCTATTTCTGTATGGTACATGAGGGCTTTTCTGCGCAAGAGAAAATATGACATCTCCAAGTGCAGATAAGGATTTGTTTATATGCTGTGCTTCCTTAAGTCTATCTCCAGTTACCTCGGAGCGATCTACCCTTTCACTTCCTGCCAAATCTACAAGATGAAGATTACCAACCAAAGCAGTAGTAGTCTTCAAATCTGTCCCTCGTACATGAACTGTAAGAACACTGTATACACACATTTCAGTGTCACAATCTTAGAAAATATATGAGATGTAGACATATTTCATTAATGATGAGATACACAAACCTATGAGAGCGACTACTTCTTTCGTTGAGGGCTGTGGCACTAACAGCTCTGTTCTTAAATCCGATATCCATTAATCTCATGATATCTGAGGTTGACGTGACAGGGCGCATAGAAGCATCCGGCACAGCTAACCCATTAGGTTGAGAATGGGTCAAAATCCCGAGTGTGTGCAAATCAAGGGAAACAAATGCTTGTAACCAAAATCAATAAAAGAATGCTGATTTCACATTGATTTGAAAAATGCTGATTCCAAGCAATGCTAATTATATCATATTCTAGAACCATGCTCTGAGGCAGAATACAAGAGTATTTTAAGACTTCATTTGAAGCAACATTTCGTAATTTGAGAAGGATATTTTTTCGGAGTACCATCACTTGATAGCAAATCGCGCACTGTTTCATTGTATATTTCAATCATTTGAACACCAATTTCATACGAAATGGAGGTCTTTCGTTGCCGTGAGATATCAAAGAGATCATTTAAGGCTCGATAGTTGACCCCCCAGTTCTCCTTATTGGCTTTGTTAGGACCAGTCTGAGAAGAAATAATTATCAGCATTGGCACAACTTGTGAATTATAGTGACCTTAAAAGTTAAGATGAAATGAAGCGCAGTACCATCGTGTAGGTTTTTCCAGATCCAGTTTGACCATAAGCAAAGATACACACATTGTATCCATCAAGTACAGATCGTATAAATGGTTGGGTATCAGTGTACACTTGAGCTGTAAACAGTAAAATGAGGGCTACAAGTTAAGAATCACAATGATATTCTCAAAAGATGATGATTTTCAGAATAATCAGTGCAAGGATAATCAATGCAGATGAGTAAAACAATAGCTGAAGACACAGAAAAGAAAAATATATAGCATAGAACCTTGTGTTGCATCTGAACCATAGACCTTATTAAACTTGAACGATCGATGACCATCTTTCCCTGGTTTGGACCGGTCTGCAACTACCAATTCCCCATTGTCACCAATTTGTTCTACCAATGTACTTTTATCCTTCTGTGCAGGCAGAAAGGGTCTTATTCGGCAATATACTCTGATGTTTCCTGAGCAAGAAAACTGATGAGAAGTGAACTTCAATATTTCATTTCAGATAAAACCTAAGTAGAGCAATTAATTTTGTGGCACCTTTTAAATCCTGGATTTCATTAAACAGTTTTCTGTTTTCAGCCAAAATAGAATGGTAGTTCTCGGCTGCATCTGCTAATGCTTGAAGTTTCACTCCTGAAAAAGGACATAACACCACATGAAAATCTTCCATCACATGAAAGGGATATAGCTTTTGAATAGCAAAACCGTACCTAAATGATCAAATTCACTCGTGTAGCTTCGTTCTGCCTTCATTATTTCTTGCTTAATGGACACTGAAGATAGCCTCAATTCCTGAATATTTCATATATTTTTTTAAGAAAAGATTGTATATATGAGTATTCATCAGATATGCATATTTAAAACTAAGAATACAATTTGATCTAGGGCAAAAGTACCTTCAAGGAACCAAGTTGAACTTCCATAAACTTATGGTAAACATGCTCTTTCTTGATCCAACTCTGACATTTGGACTCAGAATTTGCCTCAAGCTCTTTCTCCCTTTTCCTTGAATCTGCCAAGAGAGTTTCAAGTTCCTTTACCCTTTCTTCAAGTTTACCTTGAGAAAGCTGATGTTTTAATTCTGAGCCTTCCTCAAGCTCTTTCACTTTATTCCTTGAGGCTTCCAAGAGCTGTTCGAGTTCTTTCACCTTTTCTTCAAGCTTTGAATTTTCCTTAGAAACCTTATGTTTTGACACAGAGTTTTCCTCCAGCTCTTTCACCTTATTTCTTGAATCTGCCAAGTTGCGTTCAAGTTCTTTTACCCTTTCTTCAAGTTCTGCTTTAGCACCTTTTGCGTCTGTTTCCATTTGCAAGCAACGCAAGTCATATGTCTTTTTGGCTATGTCCAGCTCTTGCTTCAGTCCAGAAACTTCAAGGTCGTGATGCTCCTTCTCTTTCTTCGATCTGATCACATCCTCATCATCAGTTTTCTTCTGTGCTTCGATTTTGGTCCTCTCATTCTGCCAATAGTAACCATTCCCACTAAACAATATTGTGAAATTCATTTAAAGTTAACTAAGATCATTATCTAGATATATCTAGTAAAGTGTACATATAGTCTTTACATCACTCATAAAAATTTAGGGGATAGTTGATCACTTGATGCATTGTAAAATATTGTATGGTTATTTAGCAAACATGTAAAAGCTCTTTTTAGTGATCAAGAAGTAAAATGTGAAGAAAACTTAGTGTTTCCAATTAATTAGTGAACTGAATGAATGTAGCAGAAGATGAAAATAAACATCATTCTCTCGGAAATGTACCTTTATCTGCTGAAGATGGCTCCTGAATAGCTGTAACAAGCGAATCATTTAAAGAATATAAGACATAACATGTGTATGAAGCTGTCAAATACTAATATACCTATTTGAATGATACTTCGTACCTCACTTTCCTCATTGGTTCCGGATGCAAGGGCTTCAAGTACTCTGATTCTTGACTGGTATTTCTCTTCACGAGCCTTGTAAAGATTGTTTTGCTAGATGGGCAAAACCATATTAAAATTTAGACAAAGCATTTCTTAATAGGATCACAAGTAAAAATTGTGAGTACATATTACAGTTCTTAAATGTTCTGCTTGAGTTGATATGCGGCGCTCAATCTCCTGGACTACTTTTCTCAGTAGACAAGCCACACGCTGCAAAACAAAGGCAATTTCAGATGGAACAGACTGTATTTGTATTGATGCACGGTATTATATTTTTCACAACTATGCGTTCTGATTGCCATACATGAGGTATTTCACTGTTATTTCTTTCAACGCTTTCATCTAGAATTCCATTTACAACGCTCAAAAGGGACTGAGTCGGAGCATTCTGCATCAAGAGATACTGAAATGCATCAAAATTGATGAAACCACAAAACAAGAACCTGGTTTAATTTCCAGGTACATTCACAACATACATCTAAACTGTTGGATTTCATCATTTCTGAGATCTTTGCAGCAGGAAGATCTGCGTAGCGTCCTTGTTTCATCAGAAATACCTCATGGAACTTATGTCCAACATGATTCATTAATCCTGTTGATGGCTCTGTGGAAGGTAAAGTTGTGTCATAGATCAACTGTTAGAAGAAAACAGCATCTAAACTCTTGTCAAGTAAACCAAATTAAGGCTATATCAGCAAAAAACAAAAAAAAATTGTTACAAGAAAACAATTTGAATGGTGAGTACAAGAAAATAACTGTACCTGACATAACAGGACTACGCAATGCACGTTGAAATTTTGACTCGGACAAGACCTTCTGCCTCTCTTCTACAGATAACGGAGAACAAAATCCGCGGGAAGATAAATCCCTACCAGGGCTGTCATAATTACTAGTTGGACTAAACAAAGAAAAACCATCTCCTGCAACACTTGACCCAAATCGTGTTCTAAGTGTTAAAAGACAATCTATAACAGTCTTCATAGATCCCTGCACAATAACATGAACTAGAAAATGAGTGAGAGGCAACTCATGAACAAGGAGAATCTCACAATGAATCAAAGAAGTGAAATATGAAATAGCTCAGAGTTGTTGAATATATCAGAGATGTTTGATCGGATTACAGAAAATTGATGCACATAATTCTGTTTGCAGAAAATTGATTAATAGATATACCTTCTCTAGGTCCACTATATCAAACCGAGGCAGGCCTAATGAATCAGCAGCAGCCAAGAACCTTGCTACATTTTCTGAGCTTGGCACTGAGTTCTGATCAGATCTATTAACCTATAATAGAAAATGCACACTGAAAAACCAGACACTCAATCCAACTAGTAAACTTATAGTTGGGAGAATAGGAAATCAACCTCATCTACAGAACAAGGTCTAAGCCTATTCAATATCCGACACAAGATGGTGCCATCAATCAAGAATGATCGTAAGTCCTCATCTGAAGTATTTGCTGGTAAATCTAAATCAGGAAGTAAACTATTTAACCACTGCACTAGATACGCTAGCCGCTTGCCTGCAGAAGTACATTACAGAAATATGAGCATGTTTTTAGATTGATCCACAATATAGTAGAAAAGCATATTAGGCCAGCTATACTTACCTTCAATCTCACCAGTACCAAATACAACTCGTCCAGACATATCCCCATTAGCAGGAACACTTGAGCTTGAGGTTCCTCCATTTTCAGATTTGCGGTAATCAGAAGAGGACTCCATCATCAAAAAAACTTGGGAGTGACTCTAGCTTTGGACCTCAACTATAATGCTCATGGCAAACATTAATACTCTATATCAAAAGCAATCCTTGGAAGATGAAAACTTTAAATCAATGGAAGGGTACTAGTTAGCCATGAAAGATGGAAACTTAATATTGATGCAAGACAAATAAGCTGAATACATAATCAACTTCTATGTTAAGTACACATTCTCCATCTGTAATTAGGGGAGTTAAGATCAAAAAGGGAAGAAATAATTTTAATCTGAAAACCAATAAGAATTCACACAGTTACATACATATACACATATTATATAAGAACAGAATTGACAAACGCAGCTGCATTCTACCTTGGATTATAGACCTGAGTATATAGAATCTGTATTTGATGCTTAGCTATTCAACTGAAACACCATGATTGAAAACGAAGATATATGTAACACATAAAAAATGAGATAGAAACCCAACAGACGCAATTGTCATGCATCAAGAACAATAAGATCAACAAAATTGAACAAGAATGGGAAATCAGAAGCTAAAATCTAACCTGAGAGGCCAATGAAGCTGATGGTTGATCTGGTTATGTACTAAGGTTAACTTTTTGAAAGGGGAAGAATTGAACTTGGTCTCTGATTCCTTAATCTTCTTCACGTTGTATTTTTTTTAATTGTTCAAACTTATTCAAAGGTTTTTCTTTGGTCTTTTGCCGTGTACCCCACGAGTTGAAGACCAGTCGATCACCAGCCCTTGAAAGTAGGAGCACAACTCTCTCTCTCAGCTCTACGTCTCCATCCATTTTACGTGGGTAACTGCCACGTGTTCTCGTCCTGACTGTGACGGTCCATCTTCTGTGCTATCTTTGGTGGTCAATGATTTGGTATCGGGTCAAGGCTCCGAAACCAAACCCGGCACATTTTTGACAACCTTTCTCAAACATTTACATAACTAATTAAACTCTTTGAAACTTGGTGGAAGCTATAATCTTCGTCAGTGTAATGTTCCTAGTTATTTCACTTTCAGATCGGTTTTATAGGGCATTGGTTTTATAGTGATCCTAAACTAATATCATGCATTCAAGCATACTGGAATACTAAGAAAAAGACGCTGAAGTCCTAAACAGCTAAACCTAACTCGATTCTAACCTAAGTTTGTATCAGACAACCACATCGTTCGCCTGCCTCGACACCTCAATCGTCCGCCTCGGCACGTCGGTGCCTCCAACCACAAACCAAGACACCAGAAGTCCAAAAGTCGTCTCCGCCTCAGTGCAATTCTTCTTTCTTCTTTGATTCGAGTTTCTCACTTTCTCTTGGTTTCTGTTTTGATTCCATGTGGTTTGTGTTTCGATTCCAATTGGTTTTTGTTTCGATTCCAATTGGTTTTTGTTTCGATTCTAATTGGTTTTTCAATTTCAGTTTCTGATTGTGAATTGTAATTGTGTTTGTGCTTGTGCTTGTGTTGTTGCAGAGATTGATGTCGACATGCATCCTCTTCATTATTTGGCTGCCATTCATTTAGTTCTAGTTTTGATACTGGTGTGACTCGGGAAGAAATTGAAGAAGTACCAGATGAGACCGGGTGAATCTTAAATTCTTAATGAGCTATGTAAGTGTGGCCGTGTGGGTGTTTCATTAGCTAGGTGAGGGCCTGTTAGACATATTAAGCATGACTGATCGTCTAGACATGACTGATCTGCACTACCTAACTCTTATCAGTTTAAAACAATTTTGAAGACAGAAGATTTGAGTAAGCAGGACAACAACTTTTAATTTATCACTATTATCAAGTACAAGACTTTAGGAATAGGATATTCCCTGCCCCAAATATAATCATCCAACAAGAGGATATTGATGTTATATAGAATTGTAGATTGAAAATGTGCTTGTTTTATCAGTGTGAAATATATTAGGGATATATGCATATATTTTGCCTTAATCTGGCTTGTAATTTTCACAATATGTTTCAGTCTGGTTGATATTTCAGTTTTCTAAGTTCGCAGACTTTTCCTGTTCTTAGTCTTGCAGAATCTTCAAGCTATCTTGCATAATTATCATGCTCATTTGATTCCATAGGTCTTTTAAGTACTAGCAAAATCAACAAAGTCCATTATTGAATCCAGTAGGATATTAAAACATTTGATTTCCTAGTGGATCACATCTACTATATTAGATGCTAACTAAACATTTAAATCTATTAAACTGCAGCTTTCCTTTTCTAGGAACTTGTCAAACTGAAACAAACTTTGTCTTACAGGTACAAGGTGAAGTATTGCAGTCTGTGGCTCAGTGTAGTGAATTGGAGATTAAACTTGAAGGGAAATGACTCAAGGTGTGCCAGGGGAGATTTTGGAGTATCTGCATTGATTTTGCAAGTTTGGATTTTCTAGCTTTCTTTCAACTTAACTACTGAACAACTGAACTAAAGTGCACATTTGACTGATTTGAGTTTTCAGTTTACTTCTTAAACTTTTGTTAATTTGGTTGGTTATGTGCTTGTAATGGATCAATGATGAACACTATTTGGAATTTTGGTAGAGCATCAGCATTTTTTACATCAAGTCCCATTATTTTTACTTGTCCGGGCTTTTACCGGGCTTCGAAGTTTTACAACCGGATCGGGCTTTTACCAGGCCCAGTGTTTTTTTACATCCGGTCTGGGCTTTTATCGGGCCCTCACTTTTTAACAATAAAAACCGGCCCGGACAATTACCACAGGTCCGGGCCCAGGCCCTGGAAAAAACAGGCCGGTCCCGGCCTTAGCCCAACCAGAATGAAAAATGAGAAGAGTCAATCTTCAGTTATAAGAAATGATACCTAACACACTAATGACGAAATATCTTATATTAAATCTCATGCTGGTAACCTTTTCAAAAATGTATGACATGTGGAGGAAGTATCGTGTTATTGGACTTCTGTGTGTGACTTGTTAGGCGCTTCCGTACAACAGTTATCTTTGTTATTGTTATATGGGAGGGGATCCATTGAGGACCTTCTTGTTTATGACTAGTTGAAGACTTTCTCCTTAATGGTTTATTACACCCACTTTTCAATCACATTTTTTCATCTCAACCGTTCAGTTTATAGGTCTATATAAGTAGATCACTCATACAAATTTTAAGGCATCGAAAATCAATGGATGATCCAATATGTCAAACAAGAACCGTTCAAGTTTATAATCGGTGAATAATAGCATTTATGAATGTCTTAACGATTTTCAATTTGTATGAAAATTTGTAGAGATGATTAGCTCATATATATCTACAAATTAGTCTGTCGAGATGTGAATATGCGATCGAAAATAAGGTGAAACGAAAAAGTCCTCAATAAGAAGGTCATCAATGGATCTCATTCTATTGTTATATTATTATGATCTTTTGAGAAAAGGTAAATCTTTATATAATAATAGTCAACCATTACAACCATATGAGATATCCGTGGTGGACGACACGTCCCCACACGCTTCCCTACCCACATATCTGTGATTACATGACCATGAACCCAAAATGTCTAAATGCAACCTACTCCTAACCCCTCTAGAAGCCTTGATACTTTCTTATGGCTAATCTCAAGAAGAAAACAACTCCACCCAATACTATATGCCAAAACTGGCAGCATATAAGCAGGGACAACCTCCCCGTTACGTTGGCAAAAAGAAAAACACTGATGTTAAAATCGACAATCCCCGGACATGACACCAACCATGACCCTACAAAAACCGCTAACGACACCAACCTACCGACACCACAACAAATCATATATTCATACGTGTTGATGATCGACTAATATGTCCACAATTACAAAACTCATCCATTCATAATATGGAAAACAATAAAAAATTACACCGCAACAAATTCTATTCATAGGTGTTGCTGATTGGCTAATATGTCCACAATTACAAAACTCATCCATTCATAATATATATGGAAGCAAGAAATTCACTTTCTATTCAATATGAGTATATAACAAAAAAACCTAGCTATTGTAGGAAAAATATGTTAGATATTGCAAATAGGTGACTCATTCCTTCATTCTAGACACACTAACTCATAGCTTCTCCTTCTCTCTTGAGTTCTCTCTCTCGGCCTTCCTAGTTTTAGCTTGTTTGTGATATAAAGAATGTATTACAAGCTGGCCGGGTGTTCTCAGTAGGTAGCAATCCAGATCCAAAGAACAAGCAGTCGTTGTATCTTAGGAGACAAGTGTCATCAAGTTTTTACACTAATAGATGAAGCATAATTTGTTAAGGAAAGTGTGTGAGACACACAACTCGACTTCAACATTTTTTTCTCCTCCTACATCCAGTTGGTAACATTGGTGTTCTTCATGTTCATATTGTGTTCTTGATTTTACAATTATAATTATTTTATTTTATTATTATTGAATTTATGTGATTATATATTTAGAATATCTAACCTATTTTTTTGACAACTATTTCCAATAAAAAGCAGTAAAACTGAACATGGATTCCTCATCCTGCCAACACAGACCAATATCATCACCCTCCTTCAAATTCCTCCTAAACACAAAGTCATCTTTCCACCTCCAACGAATACGAACCTCCCCGTTTTCAGTTTCTTCAAGTACAACACATGAAGTGTGTCTAGCTCACAGTCCTTCACAATAACTCTCTCACACTGTCCACGCTTGATTCTCTCTGTGGCGCTGTCGGCCATGAAAGGCAAGACCTGCTCAACCATCCAGCTTTTGCTCACCGCCAGCATATCCCGACCTTTGCTAACATCCGCGCGGTTGAGCCATTTCTTAAACTAAGCATCACGGTGCCTCAGCTCCTTAACGAAAATCTTTCCATTCCTTGCATCATCAGAATTCATTTCATTCTCGGTCGTGCTTTTATATCTCTTTTTAGCCAAAGCGGCGTCGAATAAGAAAGGTTCTAAAACGCTCCGTCTAGCACCGTTTAGTCTCCGTCTAGACTGCAACAAGCCGTCTCGCTTTTCTTCTAAGCCTTTGTGTCGGGTTGTGGACAATTAGACTGCCGCATAGCCCGTCTAATCGCCGTCTATCCTGCCTAGATGCCTAGGGTGTTAAGCTCTCCGTCTAATTTTATTTACATTTAGTGATAGGGTTTTTACATTGCAGGAAACATGAGAGTATAAGAGTACATGCTGTTTTTAAAATTATAAGTATATATGTTTATTGTTGTTGTTGCTTACAAGTTATTTTTAAAATAAAAACAACAAATGAGATATGGGCCTCAGCCCACTTACCGGCCCATCGAGGTCAATATGATCCAAACCTGATGTAGAAGGTAGAGAAGAACAAAGATCACACACGCAGCAGCTGGAGAAGAGGAGAGAGAAAATGGGGAGGAAGAAGGGAGTGACGGGGTTTGAGGAGTCGGCGCCGGATGACTTCGATCCGGCGAACCCGTACAAGGACCCGGTGGCGATGCTGGAGATGAGGGAGCACATAGTGAGAGAGAAGTGGATCCAAATAGAGAAGGCCAAGATTCTCCGGGAGAAGCTCCGGTGGTGCTACCGCGTCGAAGGCATCAACCACCTCCAGAAGTGCCGCGTACTCCGCGACCAGTACCTCGAGTCCACCCGCGGCATCGGTTGGGGCAAGGACCACCGTCCCTACGAGTTCCATGGTCCGCACCACACCCTATCATTATTTTCTTGATGCTTCATTTTATTTTATATTAAATTATTAACTGATTCTGGTTTTGTTTGACTCTCAGGCCCCAAGAAAGTCGAGGCGGCCGAGGAAGAATGATGGATTGAGGTATTTCTTTGTTGCTTCCAAGCTCTGGATTTGATAATGTGATTGAAATTGTTTTGAGTTTGTCTGGTTATTTTCTAGTTGTTTCGATTGCGTTGTATGTTTTGTTATGAAGCAATGCTAGAGGTTTCGATTTGGTTTAGCTTAGAATGGTGGTTGGTAAGGTCAAGTTTAGCCTTTTCCTGGGATTGTTAATCTGCAGGCTATAAAACATAAATAAGTAATTGCAGAACACTTTTGTAAAATGCACTGATAAAGAAACACAAGGGGCTAACTATAATACACTGGTAAAGAAAAGCACGGGACTAACCGGATTCCGCCAATGTCTGAAAGTGATATCTGTTTTCTTGATAATTCAATGCTAAATGTGTGGGTGTATTTTTTAAGGTACTCTTGTTAGTTTCGTTGTGAAGCAATGCTAGAGGTTTCGATTTTGTTAAGCTTAGAATGGTGGTAGTTACATTCAAGTTTAATCCTTTCCAGGCATTGCTAATCTGCAAACTCTAAGACATGTTAATCAAAGAACACTCTTGTAAAGTACACTGATCCCGCCAATGTCTGAAAGTGATGTCTCTTTTCTTGAGAATTCAATGCTAACTGTGTAGGTATGATAATGTTTAGTATTTCGGCACTAGGATAATTTAGACAGGCTTCCTGCTGGACGGAGTACTAGATCAGTTTAACTTAGGTAGACATTTGATTGAATGGTGAAACCAATTGAGATTACTCTAGGCGACTTTTTTAATTTTTTTAAGCAAAAAAGACCTAGGATGGGGGAATAAAGGCATCAACTGGAATCCAATTAGGTACAGATAACTACATGATTATACTGAATATTAATGACAAAGGATCACTAAAATTTTGGAGGTGTACTACTTCTTTCCCATTATTTCAGGACTTTTCTGTACTAATACGATAGATTTTATCTTGACGCATTTTGCATGTCTGGAAGCTTTTGGATGGTTCATATAACAGTCTCAGGAAATTGGAAGTCTTCAGATTGCAATTTTGAACAATTTTTATTGGGGTTAGGTTGAGCATAGTTTGCAGAGGAATTGCCAACTTCAAGTTTAATGCAATAGATATTAAAGAAATAGTTCACTAACAATGCTGAGGTTTACTGGAATTTTCATGAACTTTGTTTAATTCAGTTTATCACATGTGCATTGAATTTGTTGATCAGTGTTGGAGTTTTTATACCCAATTGCGTTGGCATCTCTGCAGTCTGAAATTTGAATATTGTTGAAGATGACTGAAAATATGTTGCATGGCATGATGTGCAACATTTGCATACATTACATATCATCAACATTTTCGTGAGAGATATAATTGGTGACCGTTTTCATGCTTCCTCATGCAGGTGAATAAGTCTGGCCTGCAGAGTAAGCTTAAATTGGAGGGAAGTTGGGGATCACGTACATTATTGGTGCATTGTTGTTGTTTTCTTGGTCCGTCTTAACTAGACCCTGTGAAGAATGATTGTTTCCTTTTCTTTCCTGTCACTGATAAAGTTCTGATGTTGGGCTTTGACTCTTCTGTAGAGTATCATGCGTGTTAGCATCCAACTATTGAAAGAGATATGGCTTGAGCTATAACTAGACAAATCAAAATAAAATTCTTTCACAGTTGATGATATTATTTAAAAGATTAAAGATGGATCATAAATCTCTTCTAATGCTACAGTGATCATGAGAAGCTGTTAACTTTCCCAGTGTTCAATAGAGTAGATGTGTACTTTATTTCCTTGTTATCATCATCCCTGGGATTTCTTTCAAGGTATGATTGGACTAATGGGTTGTCACTGAAGCTTGTGCTGGTTTTGTTTCTTTTGCATCAACCTCTACATGCATTTACCCGTCTTTTTTTGCGTGGAAGATGATAACTATCTAACAAAGATATTCTTTCCAAACCTTCTCTTCCCGACTTCAGTTATCTCATCATCTCAGACGAATACTTTCTAGTCCAAAGAAATTGATGGCAGAGTGGCAAACTATTTAGTCATCGAAATCACAGGTCTTTTCGTAGGTCTCGGAAATCATCATGATTATCATTATCTTTTAAATGAAACAGCTTTCATAATTGTTGGTAGGTCTCATCATGGGTCGGGCTAGGGCCGGTCCGATTTTAAATTTTAAGGCTTAGAATTGGATAAGGTAGGATAGGGTAGGGCTCGGTAGGGTAGGACCGAAGTTTGAATATGTAAGCCCTAGCCCGCCCTAGCGGTCTATTTCGTAAGGGCTAATAGGGTTGGGTAGGGCCGGCCCTTTAAATAGAGCTAAACATGGCCGAGATGAGTTTGTTATATTTTTCTCACAATTTAGCTTTAGAATTATATGTAATGAACCTTATTTTTTGTGTTATATTTAACATGCATACACATTATACTTAATTTAAGACATCTATCTATAAACTAAGTGGTTATACAACTTATACTCATATATCTCACAAACTGATGCTCTAAATCGTCAAAATACAATCGTTAATCAACAAAACAAAAGGAAATCAAATGAACAAAGCTAGCAAATCAACTACAAAAGAGAAGATTAGTTGTATTGTATCTAAAAAATAAGAAACATATTAAAACAATACAAAAAAATAAAAAATTATAGGGCTTAAAGGGCGGGCTTTTAGGGTCGGGCCGGGTTTAGCCCTAAATGGCTCATTAGGGTAGGGTCGTGTGGTAGAACCGTTCAACCCTTACCCTACTCGAGAAGGGCTAGGGTCGGCCCACCCTAATGGAGGGCCAGATAGGGCTTCGGCCCTAGAGGGTAGGGTGGGTTTTAGGACGGGCTAGGATCGAAAGGTCAAATGATGAGGCATAATTGTTGGCACTTGTCAAAGCGCCCCTTTATGTATTGGTCGTTCATTGTCATGATCAGTAGTCTTGGCAAAGCTCCATATTGTCGAGACATCTTTAAATCGTCAAAATACAATCGTTAATCAACAAAACAAAAGAAAATCAAATGAACAAAGCTAGCAAATCAACTACAAAAGAGAATATTAGTTTATTATATCTAAAAATAAGAAACATATTAAAACAATACAAAAAATAAAAAATTATTAGGGCTTAAAGGGCGGGTTTTTAAGGTCGGGCCGGATTTAGCCCTAAATGGCTCATTAGGGTAGAGTTGTAGGGTATGACCGAGTTTTATTTGCTCAACACTTACACTACCTACTCGAGAAGGCTAGGGTCGGCCCGCCCTAATGGAGGGCCAGGTAGGGCTTCAGCCCTAGAAGGTAGGACGGGTTTTAAGACGGGTTAGGATCGAAAGGTCAAATGATGAGGTCTACTTGTTGGCACTTGGCAAAGCGCCCCTTTTTGTATTGGTCGTTCATTGTCATGATCAGTAGTCTTGGAAAAGCCCCATATTGTCGAGACATCTTGGCCTTAAAACAACTGAATTTCATGAACAGTCATTCATAACTATAATGGAGCACCGTTTTATATAACCAACATTTGTAGATGAAACTGATTGCTAATAGCATTGTCAGCTCTGTTGAATTGAGTATTGAGAGAGAGAGAGAGAGACGTTAGACAGGCTACCAAGTTATATATACTGCCATTTATTGTAAAGCAGGCCATATATACCAAGTTATCATAGAATATGAAATATCATCCTATGATACATGCGTGCATACATTGATTAATTGGTCAGTCCAATTTTGCCACAAAACAAGCAAAATTGGGAGTTGATCATGATCAGCCCCTATTACATGTAGTACTGTTATTTCTTGAGATGCTGGTGCTTCTGGTAGGGAGGTGCATTCGAAGTAGTAGTAGTAGTAGTAGAACAAGTCCCCATTCCAATCTGGAAAGAGGTTCTCTTAACAAATCGACCCTTCATTCTAGGCCTCTTCTCTGCGTTGAGCTTCCTCACTTCGTATCTAATCTTCTTCGAAAACAATCGTGTCCTCCGCTTCTCCCTGTACCTTGAAACTCTTGCTTCTCTCCCTGGCCGCTGCTCCTTATCGCCTCTCATTCCCATCCTGTAAGCTGCTGCACTACTATCTCCATGTCCTTGCAAGTTCATAATCTGATTTGTACCCCATACGCCCTACAATATATTGAAGTTAACCAAGTTAATCACATTGTGTACCCCCTTAAAAATGTTTAACATCAGCTAAATCATGACTGTAAATCCTAATTTGCTTCGTACTGATTGTAATGTTAACAACTGATTAGTTCTAAAAACTACATATGTAATGACAAAGATTCAAGCACATGATTTCTTTTGTACTAGAAGTCACATGCACTACTAGAACATGTACCACTTGAGTGATTGAACGAACACATTTTATTATGTAGTAGCTAGAGCACAAAATAATAGTAAGAGAACAAAATAGAGACAAGGGGATTATGTTTGATTATTACCATGCAGTCGGGCCAGCCATCGTCGGGGTTGAGCTCCGGTTTAACTCCAGTGGTCCATGGACAGCCTTTGCTTGCCCAAGCACTGATGACTGCCTCGTGATTCAGCCTCAAACATATCTTCTTCCTCTTCTTCTCGGCCTCCATGAGCACCGCAACCTTCTCCTCCTGATCAGTACCAGTAGTACTTCCCCCAAGTAACACAGCAGCTGACTCATCATCATAATCCAAGTTCCAATCCAGCATTAAAGGATTGAATTCACATTCCATTCCTTGATCATCCTCTTCAATCTTCACAACCTTCCTCTCTTCAATGCCAATACAAACATCCATGCCATATTCCTCTTCTTCCTTCTCTTCATCCAGTAGTCCCAACCCCTTGATGTCACTGCAGTCCTCATGAAGTCCCTTCCCAAGCATGTTCTCAACATCAGCAGTAAACTCCGCGAGCTCCATATCCGAAGGTAGAATTAGCCCCTGAAGGTTATCCAACTCATCGCACGGGCTACTAATCCGAGCTCCATAAACTTCATGAGTTCCATTTCCCATTTTCACCTCATGATGATCAATATTTGTCATGTTATTGCAAAGCTCAGCTTCAAATGGATCAAATATGGGGACTCTATAAAGCAGCTGCTCAAGATCTTCATGATCATCCTCTAAGCAACAGTAGTCAACTTCTTCGCTCCCAATCTCCGGCACTAAATGCGTAGCCTGCCCTAGAGCTTTCCCTGCTTCATCTTTGCCGCTCTTATGATTCCCATGGCCACGGGGAGTTCGTGCCTTGCGCGTCACTCCCTGCTGCCAAGCTGGCACCGGAGGCTCGATTGCCAAATGATCACTGACCTTGTGAGATGAAGACTTGAGACGAACCCTTTCGTGTCTGCTGGCCAAGAGGTTCGCCGAGTGTACCGAAGCGTCGCACCTCTGGCATAGAAAAGCATCATCAGCTCCACAAAACCACCTGGCCCGTTTCACCAAGCAGCTGTCGCATGGTCGCGCCGTGTTGCCTCCCATGGCATTGGCCGCTTTCTTTTCGGTGATCATACCGCACACAGCTGAAACTGCTTAAATGTTCGATGAAATGTCACGAGAGAGTAAGAGAACTGTAAAGTTTAGAGTTTGATGAAATGCAAAGGAATATCGAGGTGGCTTCACATATTTATTCAGGGCCCCGAACGGCTCAATAATTTTATGTGGGGTTAAGGTCTGAAAGTGAACACTGTGAGTGAGGCTAAGAGAGGCCTTAAACCCACACCATGCAGCAGCGCTTTTACTCTTTCCACAGTCTACCATAAGCTCCCATGCGGTTGTTTTGTGGTGTTTAGCTAGGGTTCCGATGTCGACGAGCTTCTTGGGACCCATGAGGTATTCCAATCTGACTCGTCATTGGCTAAGCCTCTGAACTCCATCCTATACGCTTGATTCTGATTGGGTACAAGTCCAATGGGGGATCCATGGTGGACCATAAGAGAGACTGGGATTGGTCTCTGTGTATTTTGGGTGTTTATGTGTTGGTGGGGATTGGAAACTAGAATGTGTAAAAATTTGAGAAAGACTTTTTTGTTGGTTTGTTTTGGAAATTCAATAGTTTCCTACTAGACCTTTAAAACTTCTAGTTTTTGGTCCCCTCCATGGCTATGGTTGCGTTCAGCTGCACTTGTGGTTTTCATCTCTCTATCGATCTCACTCTCACCCAGTGCTACATTCTGCTGCAGATGTGGCCCTGGTAAATTCAGATAAAGTCGTTAGTTCTGTTAACACTTGCAGACGTCTTTGAAACATAAGAACATAACTGCAGCCTAGATATATGAAATGTGGAAGTATCTGTTTAAGGTATGAAAGAGCTTTTATCGGCATCTGGCTTCGACTAGCCGCTACAGCTTGTGCCGGACCGGCAGAAGATAAACACCATCCGATCCAGATGAGGTTGTTTAACAGTGCAACTATATTGTAAAACAAGAACAAAAAGATTTGAAATCAGAGAAATATACTTTCAAGTTTCAACTGTTTCAAAGCCAGACTCTCAAAAGTTAATTTCACCGTGTAAATTTGACCCAGTGACAATGTGATATGTAATTTTTCATTGGTCTTGTTAAGTTCCCCAACCTAAAGGCAATCATTCACTTTCAAACTAGTGATTGGAGACCAGATCGTGCATGATTGCTGCTAAATGGTATCATTAGTATATATATATAGAGAGGCCTGTTCGATAGCAGACGTCCACACGCCATTAAAGTGCGGACGTTTCTCCGTTCTTCACCATTTGACGGCAGCGATGTTGTTTCTCTTACCAGAGGCACAACATAGACATCCCGGACGTCATTAGCATGAAGAAGAAGGCAAAGAAGATGGTGATCGAAGGTCTAGGTAGCAACCCCACCCAGAACTTCAAGATTGATCAAGGTTGGCTGCAAGCTTGTCGTCAGAGAGTGCACCGGCTTGCAGAAAAACTCAGTACAAATGATTGGTGTCCGTCCGACAAGAAACGGTGTCGTCGACGGCTGAACGTGGAAAATCAGAGACGTCTCGAACAGATTGTGTGTGTATATATATACAGACTTTCTTGGCTAAGGATGTCCTTACCAAGAGTTTGGTGTAGATTTCTTTAATTTGACATACTTTTCGATCAAATTTTCTCATCTTAACCGTTCAGTTTCTAGATATACATGAATAGATCATCTCTGCAAATTTCAGCTTATTTGGTGATCGTTAAGACATTCAAAACTGTGATTTACAGTGAAGAACACGAACGGTTCCGGTTGAACAGATTCGGTTCGTTCATTGTATTTATACGTTTTTAAGACCTTAACGATTATCAAATCAACTAAAATTTTGCAGAGATGATCAATACATATATATCTAGATTCTGAACGGTTAAGATAACAAAATTTGATTGAAAAGTGAGTCAAATTAAAGAAATCCTCACCAAACTCTTGGTAAGGAGATCCTTAGCCAAGAAAGATTGTGTGTGAATATATATATATATATATGGCTTCTTGGCTACAAATGTCCTCACCAATGGTTTTGGTGCAGATTTTCATTTTTTCACGTACCACTTTTTAATCGAATTTCATCATCTCCACCGTGTAGTATGTAAATCATATTTGTAAAATTTTAGCCAATTTGGTGATCGTTAAGACCTTTAAAATTGAAAAACAAATGGACGGACTGAATTCTATCAAACATGAACCGTTTATGTTTATTATTGAAAAACGCAATTTTGATGGTTTTAACGATCACCAAATTGGTTGAAATTTTACAGACATAGATACTATACGGTGAAGATAAGGAAATTCGATCAAAAAGTGATGAAAAATGAAAATCAGCACAAAAACCATTAGTGCAAACGTTTTACCTCTAATAGTAGATGTATTATTCAAGGATAAGCGTGTGTGTGTCAGACCTATTATTCAAGGAGAATGGTCAAATGAACTACTTGTTGTTAACACAATATATATATGGAGAAACGGTCAAATGAGGTACTTGTTGTTAACATAATATATATATATATATATAGAGAAATCATATATATATATATATATATATGATTTCTCCATATATATATATAAGTAGCTCATTTGACGGTTTCTCCATATATATATTGTGTTAACAACAAGTAGTTCATTTGACCATTCTCCTTGAATAATAGGTCTGACACACACACGCTTATCCTTGAATAATACATCTACTATTAGAGGTAAAACTGGAATCTTCAAAGTAAAGACCTTCATGTTCGGATTTTCAAATTACTTAACTTCGAACACCATAAAACTTGTATGAAAGTTCAATAATCACGCTCGATTCAAACATGTACATCTGTGAAAAATATCATCAAACATTTCCTATGCTACTATCATGTAACAAAAATATATATAGGATTTAAAACAAGAAAAACAAGGGTTGATGTTTCTTGGCAATTAAAAAGAAAAACTAGCTAGGGTTGATAATCCATTCATTCCAATGCCAATCTGATATGTCCTCTTAGTTGGTTCCACCACCATCGATCTAGTGATGGTTCTTGGTAAGTTGGAAATTAAGAAAGCAATCGTTCACCCAAGTGATCCTCATCATTGCCTATTGTTGCATCTCTAATTCACTGTGATTGCTGCTAAATTTCATCCATATATATCTTCTGTCACTACCCACCAACTTGTTAAATTGACCTTTTCTTCCACACACACACCCACCCACCCACACCCACATATATTGGAGCTCGACATGCACACACAAAACAAGAAAAGGAAATTTGCATCAGATTACTACTGACGATGATGGGAACCAGGCCAAGAAGAAATTTTCATCAGATTATTATTGATCTAAACCCATAACAGAGCCGATTTCTGCTACAGCACTCTTCATGAAAAAATAGATGGTTGTGTTTGAGGTTGAAGAAGCTAGCTAGTGATGGTTTCTGGCGTTTCGACTAATGAACAAAATTGTACCATCATGCTTATCCTCCATACATATGTATGGACCACGTCAAACGTCCAAGAAGAACGAGAATCTCAGTACAATTGTTGTTGTCAATTTGACGATGATGGCTTGAAATCTAGCAAATATATGGGTTGATCGAATTACATTTGACATGCATGTATAATCTCTAAGTGGGAAGGGGATAATTCAAAATTTTGGTTTACTTAGTTTGAGATTGTTAGATCATCTCCAACAACTCATGTAAAAATAGAATTATTTCTATTTTAGAGGTAAAATATCAGTTTTCGGCTGCAACAGCTCATGTAAAACATTCTTTATAATAGAAAAACTAGAAAGAGAGAGAAAGTCATCCTCTATATCTATAGAATTCTCAAAATTTACATATTTCATGAACAAATCTCTAAAATTTATTGTTTACCTTTTAAAATCCACTCTAAGTTCACTCTCTCTCCTAAAAATAGAATAAAAATATCATTATATCTCTTTAGTGGAAGATAATATTAAGACTGTAATATGTGATTTTCATTTAAATAAATATATAATAATTATATAGGATCATTAAATTATACAGAAAAAAAATTAATTTAGTAGAGTAAAATATAAGAGTTGTTGGAGTTGACATTTATTCTTTATAGAGGTTTTGTGATTTCCTCTCCTATAATAGAGAAATTATATAAGAACTGTTGGAGATGCTTTTATTATCTATTATGCCAAAATTTGGTTCAAGGACGTCAAAAATGAATCAATAGAGATCTATCCCTTTCGATAATAATAATCATAATAATAGTGATAAAAGTATATGATACTCACTGATATTATAAAGTTGGTCGAGCTACCTAATATATGAAATCTACAACATGATACCTAATACTCTGTCATGTTTCTCCTCTACAACATGTTTGAGAAATGTTTGGATCCACCAGTTTGTGACTCTCTTATAAGTTGTCACCTTTCAAAATTTCTCAATATTAATAGGGTAAATGTGCTTACTTATTAACTTGTTAATGTAACTGAAGTGACTTGTAACATAATTTCTCTCAAATCCCAATCAACAAAGAAAAAGGAAATAAAAGCATATGACGCGGTTACAATATGGCAATAGCTCTCTTACTGTTTGTGCTAGCTAGGAAAGTTTTCTTTACGACCGACTCATTATGGATATGCATTGGTTCATAACGTTTAGGGTTTAGAACTTTAGATAAGCTAAGAAACTCATTTCGACTGTGATCTATACCAAGAAGGTGACCTTTTCATGAGTAACCACCCCTATCAGATCATACTGTTTCGGACCGGGTGGCCAGAAGACTCCAATCCACACCGGCATTCAGATGCATCCTCCCATCTGTCTGAGGATTCGCATACGCTAAAACCCCTTTCGACCACAGCTCTTTATCTAGAGTATCAGCATGATCTCCAGTCTGAAAGCTGATCAAAAGATCAGCTGGACCAACCCGTTGAAACGTAAACTTGGAAATCTGAGCCCAAAGCTAGAATGCATACCTGTGTGCTTGCCACAAAGCATGCATGATTTCCAACCTTTGTGGGATCTCCTCCGTTGATTTTGTACGTGAGATGGTATTTTGTGCTCGGCCATTTCTTGACTCCAAGTTTGAAAAAGAGTTGATACGAACCCCTGAACAACATGCCCTGCCGACGGTGCCCCATCTACGAGATTGTGATAGGGAAATCCACACCTAGGAGTGGTTATGAGGTTGATGGTTTCTGGATCAAGCTCTCCTGTAACATTCAAACGATAGATTTGCTGGTATAATTTCAAAGCTGATTCCAAAGCCTTGACATCCACTAATAGAAAAAACTCTTAAGCGACGAAACTTTTCAAAGTCAGAAAAAATTTGGTCGCTTAAGAAGCTTAACTGGTGGAATTCTGATGGCCGGTCATATTTCGTCACTTAACCAGCTCTTAAGCAACAGAAAATCCTACCGTCGCTTAAGACTCGAGTTCGTCGCCTTAGAATATCCTATACGATGAAAAAAAATTTTGTCGCCCAAGACTCATTCTCCCAACGATAACATATCCGACGACTTTAAAATTACCTGAGCGACGAAAATTATTTGCCTAAGTGACCGGAAGTTTCCGTCGCTTAGCAAAATTTCAAAATTTTCATCAATTGGCGCTCAAAATTTCAATCGAAAATTTAAAACTTACCTAAGCGACGAAAATTATTTGCCTAAGCAACGGAAACTTCGGTCGCTTAAGAAAAATTTCAAATTTTCAGACTCCTGCTCAAAATTTCAATCAAAAATTTTCTATACATTCTGAAAATTTAGTTAACTCGAACACCACCATCCTCGATCTCCTCCTTCCCCGACTATCACCCTCTCCCTCCTTGAAGCTTTTCGATGAAAACCAAGGCTGCAGAGGTGTCGGGAGCAGCGAGGCGTGTCATGACCATGAGTACGATGCCAGAGTGACCAGACGACAAAGAGAGACAAAGCTCTCTCTTATCGCTGCAGAGCAGGTCGAGACCCAGAACCCTCTCGATCGGAATGGCCGAAAATAGAAAAGGAAGCCCCCTTCCTGCATAGCCTTGTTTAATGATGATGATCAGTTGAGGATGCCGCCATCCTCTTCTCATAAATGAAGACAGAATCCGAGGGAGAGAAAGGAGAGATTTCTCGAGAAGAAGAGAGAGTGTGTGAAAAATGAAGAGTTCGTCGGAATAGATTAGAGTGGTGTTGATGATGAAGAAAATGAATAAGAATAGGTTAGGGTGATGTTGATGATGAAGAAAATTAAGAAATTGACGAGTTCGTTGGAAACTGGAGTTAGTTTCCACCGATTTTTTTTTTTGAAAAAAAATTTACACACTTAAGCGACAAACACATTGTGTCGCATGGGTACATGCCTTAAGCGACGAATTGTGGATTTTCGTCGCTATATATTTAAGCGACCAGCCTTTAGCGACAGCCTTTAGGTAACAGGTCTTCCGTCGCTTAAGTATTTAAGCGACGAAAAATCATTCTTAAGCGACTGTTTAGTTCCGTTGCTTAAGAGTTTTTTTCCTACTAGCGATCATAACTCAAAGCCTCACCATTGACATCATAATATTCGGTTTGGTTTAGGTATCCAAAAAACTTGAGGTAGTTCCGTACCTCTTCCTGCCCTATTAACCCATTTTCAAATGGCTGCGCTACTGCAAAAGATTGCACCAAAATTGCTACGAGGGGAAGTTGGGAAAAAATGTTTCTAGCCATTGCTACCAATATTTGTCTGTCTCTGAGAGAGATCAGACTGGTTATTATATACTACCTAAAACTCAATGAAAGGCACAAAACTGAAAGAGTGATAATTCAATGGCAAGATATAATGTACTAGTCAATGGCAACAATGATGTTCATCACCATATATATTAAGAAGACAAACTTATGAATATCGTATCAATAACAACAACGATGCTTATTCTACGTAATAAATCTTGTCAAAGTCACCATTTTTAAGGGTTTGGAACCTAACCTAACTGGGAGGCTCAACCCCACGTCTGAATTAAATTTAAAAAAAAACAAAATACAAAGTTCTAAAAAGAAATTACAAAAAGAAAACTAGAAAAAGAGAATAGGGTGATACCCTATCTCTTGTACAAACAAAAAAAGGTAAATGAAAACAAAGATGTGAATGTTAAACAAGTTGAGACCGCCAACACCAAGCCTGAAAAATCATTGTCAGGTCTATCATCTAATGAGCTCGATAATTTGGATAACCCAACACGTCTCTCTTAGGGAAGAGAGATACACTAAGAGTGGGAGAATCATGCCAAAGCAATGAAGAGAGACTCAGACCCAAATTTGCAAAAGCATCTGTAACAGTATTTTCTTCCCGAAAAACATGAGAACGTCATTGATCTGATATGGTGCATGCAATTACCCCAAGCTATACGAAGAGGCTACGGAGGAAGATAATTAGAAGACAACAGACAAGTAAGCATACTTGTACAATCGCTCTCTAACCATAAATTATGTCATCCTAGCTGAAAAGCAAATTTAATCCCAATAATAACAGCTATTAGTTCAGAATAAAACGCAGAGTGATGTCTAAAACTTGTGCAAAAACACTGATATAACGACTCATAGAGTCCCGAAAAACTCTGTCACAAGCAGTGGGACTTAGATTGTCTTTAGCCAAACCATCAATATTAAGGTTAATCCAAAAAATGGGAGGATGGTGACATAAAATAAGACGGGGCTCCTTCAAAAGTTTCTTCTTCGGATTGACCCCTAGACCAATAAGTAACTGTGTATCCAAAACATCACAAGCAAAGCTTGAAACATGAGGAGCCAAAAATAATAACCAAGCCTTAATATAGCTGAAACCTCACAGGAGAGATGGCTTCTTATTTTCAAATTTGAGCTTATTTCGGGCTTTCCAGATAGCTATAAGAATAAATAAACCACATGCAAGCCATAAATTTGAAAGCTGGGGGGAGAAGGCCTTACTTTGAAAAGCATTCCAGAGATCTAGAATCGAACCTGCAGATGGTAATGAGGTGCCAAAACAACAAGCTGACCACTGCCAAATGTTTTGAGCAAAAGAGTAGGTAACAAAAAGGTGAGTAGAATCCTCCATATGACCAAATATACACATCTGACAAACAGATACCATAGGTATACCCCTATTTTGAAGTTGATCATCTATAGGCAACTTATTTTGAAATAACCGCCAAGCTAGAATAGTGTAGCGAGGTGGAATAAAACTTCGTCAAATTGTTGAAACCCATGGATGACCGACCAAGCGCAACCGAACCAGCTCATATGCATCTGAAAAAGACAACAAGTCATTGGTGGAATTACTCTATATCAGAGCATCGTCTGTAGCTTTAATTGGAAGAGGGACATTAATAATTTCCTAGGCTAGATGAGGGAAAAGCTGAGTAAGCCTGTGAGGCAAAACCTACTTATTGCCCGAAATATAAAAAGACACTGTAGATGTTAAGAAGTTTGCCAAATGCCCAATCTGAAGCTTATCAACAATAGGAACATCCAACCATCTCCCGGTCCAAAAAGAGACTGACTTCCCAATAAACCATTGTGCCTGCTGAAAAATCGGTGGAATAAAAGATTTTAATCCATGCTAGATAGAAGAGCCATAATAATGATGGATCATATGTGGGTTAATTGTGAAGCGACAACAAGCAAAATGAGACTAATAAGAGGTAGTCGTTAGAGTTTTCCACGTCAAAATAAAAGAGCTGCAGAATTAATAGCCTTTAAGTTACGGAGCCCAAGGCCAGCCTCATCTTTAGGAGAACAAACCTGATTTCATGCAACAGTGATCATCTTCTTTACTGTAAGATCCCCAGACGGCCAGACCAAACAAAATTACAAGCACAAGAAGATAAATGTTTCAACAGAGATACAAGCCATTGATAAACTAAGAATGAATGAAGAAGCATACTTTGGAAAACATCATGGACTAATTGCACCCGGCCAGCCATGGAAAGAAGCTTTCCTTTCCATCCAGAAAGACGAGCTTTGGCTTTATCAGCGAGAATCTGGAGATGCAAGCGGCGTGGCTTGCCCTTGAAAATTGGAACACCCAGATAAGTGAAAGGAGACATACTTTAAGAAGACATACTTATGAATATCATATATATGATTCATATCAATCAATAATTTTTCAATGTTATCGTGGCACCACGTAACAATGTCTAGTGGTGCAACATTCAAATTAGATTTAGATCACATATGAATTTATTACAACTAAAATATAAATTAATATTTTTTTATCTTTTGTGAAATGACATTCAAGTGTATTTATTAAGTTCATACTAGGGTCTAGCGTTTAAAGTTTAGAGTATCATAAATATGGTATATGGTTTGGAGTATCAAGTATAAGATTTAGGGTTTATGACGTAGAGTTTAGTATTTTAAAAAACAATAACAAACTCAAAATGATCATTAACAAAATAGCTAAAATCCACATGTCTAAATTTAATTGTAATAAATTCACATGTCTATATATTTGATTGAAATGTAACATCATTAAGCATTGTCACGTGGTGTTACGGTAGCATTGAAAAATTTATCCCTATCAATGACAACAATGATGCTTATTTCACGTAATAAATCTTTCCAAAATCACTCCTTGCAAATTTTTACCAATTTATAATTTCTTATATGACATTTAATATCTTTCCAAAATCTTATTTTCTTTTTTGAGAAAGCAAGACTTTATATTATAATAATCAACAATTACAACCATAGAAGATATGAGTGATGGACAACAAGTTCTCACACTCATACATACCCACATACTAGTGATTATACTGACCATGAACCAAAAAATGTTCAAATGTAACCTACATAAAATACATACCCACATACTAGTGATTATACTGACCATGAACCAAAAAATGTTCAAATGTAACCTACATAAAATAAGGTGAACTAATACTAATTATATATACTAATCTCAAGGACATGTCACAAATACATAAATAGCAAACTACATATTGTATACCTTCATTAAAAAACTGTGTGAGTCAAACTCACAACATCTCACTTACTAAAAGGGAGACTATGTCACATTGGTGAGTTAAGAATTTGGTTGATTAAAGTGTTTAACTAACAACTTTAATATTATATGCTCAAATCTTACTAGACATATGTAAGTAGGTGAATTATTAATAAAAAAAGAGATTATGCCGTTAGACAAAAAACATTAAAAATTAAGAAACAAAATCAAATTTTTAATTAATTTCTAAAAATATTAATTTTAAAATTTAATTAATTTTTAGTCCATTAATAAAACGATTGGGCTTTTTATTTTATTTTATTTTTAAAAATTGAGCTTTTTATTTTATTTATTAAAAAAGATTGGCTTTAAAACTGTAACCGGGTCCATTAGTATTTATGTCTTCCTAGTTCTAAATCCTGTCTTCACAGTTGACACACCCTACCGATTCCCGGAAGAAACCCGCCACCCTCATTCTCGTGCCGCGAAACTCAATTGGCACGTTCTTTTCACGCGCCACCCCTCATAAAACGTTTTCTCAAAGAATGGAAGAAACCTTCAACATACTGCGACCCAAACGCAAACAGTCTCTAAACAATGAAGCAGAACAGCACCAGTCTCAGCCTGAGCCTCACAAAAGGAGTCGCAGAACTGCGGAGTCCGAAACTGTACAGCTGACCCAACAACCCGACCCGTCGTCTTCAAATAGGTTCCAACTATTGGCCTGTACATCTAGGAAGAAAGAAACAGAGAGCTCCCGGGAATGGGTCTGCAACTCTTCTACTTCTTCTGCCTATGGAGGTAAAGCTTGGATTTTTACTGTAAAGTTTGGATGTTTACTTTAGGATTGTTTGTTTATTAGACTCAGTTGAATTGTAGGGGATGTTGGTGTTATTGAAGTGTTGAGTTTTTACTTTAGGGATGATCAATATGTTGAATATGTGTGTGTTTTTGTGTTTTCTGCAGAGAAGTTTGTGGTTGTGTCTTATAACATTTTGGGTGTTGATAATGCATCCAATCACTCGGATATGTACAGTAATGTGCCACCCAAATACATGAAGTGGAAGCGACGTAGGAGGCTTATACGAAAAGAGGTCAATAGTTACAATGCTGGCATTGTGTGTTTTCAGGTATAGACTTTGAATCAAAGTATTTTACTTCTTTTGTTGCTTACTATTATGTTTGATTGGTCTCATATGTTACTTGTATGGGTGATAGGAGGTTGATCGTTTCAATGATTTAGCTCATAAGTTGCGGAAAGATGGGTTTGAAGGTGTGCACAAGGTAGCTTCAATCTTTATGTGTAACTACTAATCCAGTACCTTTCTTTATTGACATATTTTATTTTTTATATTGCTGATTAACTGCAGGCACGAACAGGTGAAGCAACTGATGGATGTGCTATTTTTTGGAAGCAGGACATTTATGGTTTCTTGAATATGCTCAAACTAGATCCATTTTGCTCTGATATTCATTGTAGAAAACAATTAGGACTTTTTGTTGCTTAGGGCAAGCTTTTAGGATAAAGGAACACGGTGGAGGGTTATATCTAGTTTTTCGTTTATAGGCTTGCTTTACTATAGTCACATGTTGAGCTGTTGATATTTCTTCGTGTATTATCGATTTATTTCCATATGCTGATCTTAACCAACTCATATTTTGAACACAGGTTTAGCCTTTTGCATCAAGAAAGTATAGAATTTCAAAGTTTTGGTCTTCGTCATAATGTTGCTCAATTTTGTGTTTTAAAGGTACTTCCGACTTGCTTTAATCTTCATATAGGGGGTTAAGTTGAAAATGCACATTGCTGAGCAATTTTTTTGATACTGTTTGTTTGTGTACTTGCGTAGCATCCTTGTCTAAGTAGCATATTATGTTGAGTATGTGCATCCTTTTTGTTGGGTACCCTTTACCCTTTGGAACTCAATACAAGTTTATTTAGTCAGTCTAGTTACACTTTCTATTATCAGTTCTAAATCTCTGACTTCTAGTACAGTGGATGTAAAAAACCTGTCTGTTTTGTGTATTTCATTTGCTGTGCGAGGCCATTTACGCTTCCAAATGTATTGCCTAATTTAATCGCTTATTTCTTAGTTGCAAGATGAATTAGAGTTGGCTATACCTCCCGATACATCAATGTAAGCTTTATTTTATTATGTTAGCATATCATTTTTCATGAATGTGGTTAACATCTTAGTGTAGTCTTATGAATAACTGATAATCATACATGTAGGAGGCCATGTGCCCAAAGTAGAAGCTTAGTGGTTGGGAATATACATGTCCTGTACAACCCTAGCCGTGGAGATATTAAGCTAGGGCAGGTATTCACTACTCCGATATGTCATTAATAGTGGTTATCTAACAATATTGCTTGGAATATCCTCAACTATGATTGTCCATTAAACATTCTTATACACCGTGATGTAGGTCCGACTGTTTCTTGAAAAGGCTTACAAGCTTTCACTAGAGTGGGGATCTATCCCTGTTATAATTGCTGGAGACCTAAATAGCACTCCACAAGTGAGATCAGAATGATGATATCATTTATTTTATTGGTTTCATTCAGATGCTTCGTATACTATTTAACCTCGTCATCATCTTATACCTTACTCTTTCATTTATGTCAAATCTCAGAGTCCTATTTACCAATTTCTAGCTTCGTCTAAGGTGAGTCCATATTAGCCCCTCTCCCCTCCTTTTACTATTACCTTCTTTTTTTCATCGTTTTCTCCTCTTGACTGTGAGTTTCATTTTGCAATTGTTGCTGGAATTTTTTTTGGCAGTTAGACATCCAAAAGCATGACCGCAGACGTGTTTCGGGACAGTGGGAATTTGAATCTCAGTATAGAACCTTCACGTATAATGCAACCAAGTTTGGAAAGCCATTCTTTTATAGATGGAGTGCAGAAGAAGCAAGGCTTGCAACTGGCTGTGAAGAAGTCACTCATCTTCAACACCATCTAAAGCTGGGCAGTGCATATCTTGGAGTGCCTGTAAGACCTTTACTCTGCTCTAGCATTACGTCTTCAGAGAAACTAAATCTTCAAGCACTTGATTGTGCTTGAAGTTCATATTGTCTTATATCTCATTCCACCAAATGGATAATAAATGTTGGATTTAGGCACGAATGTCACCCGTTTGTAATCATCTGATCTTGGAAAATTCCAGCAAAGTTATGACTTTGGATTAGGAGTTGTGATATTCAAAATATATACCTTATTTGTGTAATGATACATGCTGTTTTCTGCAGGGTAGTAAGAGAACACGAGATAGGTTTGGGGAACCCTTGGCAACATCATACCACTCCAATTTTTTGGGAACTGTTGATTATATTTGGTATTTAGTTCAACTTAAAACAGCATAAATTTTACTGCATTCAAATACTTCTGGTTGCTGAAACCATCGGGTGGCAGGCATACTGAGCAACTTGTTCCGGTCAGAGTTCTTGAAACGTTACCCATCGACATTTTAAAAGGAACCGGTGGACTCCCCAGCAAGGTATATATCCCTTATTGCAAATTCTTCTGAGCATCTTCATTCATGTAGATTGAAATAATTGTAATTAAGAAATTTCAATGAAGACAGTAAATCTTTGTCAAGTGCTCCCTTAAAGGAATTTAGTTATTGAAATATAAACTTGGGTTAAAGAAGAAAGTTAACTTATTACTTTACTACTCATAGTAAAAACCCTTGCCTGAAAATGTGGTGTGGCCGTGTGGTAATGTGATATGGGGAAGGGACTAAGAATTCTATAAAATGTTAACTTTTACCCAAAATTTTCTCTATACTGCAACATTGTGCATTTCCCTCAAGTTCAGTTTTGGTTGGCAGAGATGGGGGAGCGATCATCTTGCTCTTGTATCTGAACTGGCTTTCCGTAGATTACAGCACTCGTAGGCTCGCAGCGGTAGGCCTTTGACTACCAGTTCAAGCCTTAACCTGGTGGGGTTATATTCTAAAAGCTATGGGAAACACTGATTTATTCACGATTCAGTAACAGTTGTATTTATTTATTTTGAATGAGACAGTTGCATTTATTGGGAAAGGGAATGTGTAGAACTGTTGTATCACTTATTTTGTAACATGACTGTTGTCTACTTGTATCAATTTTGAGATTAGAAACTTGTAGTTAAATATCCTTTTTCAGTGAATCACCAGTTAGCACTGATCGATGACAAATACTGAAAGCTTTCCTTTGGAAAACAGTTGCACAGAAAACTTCCAGGTGCTGAAAAACTACAACACTTTTTGCTTCAGGCAGAATGCTGTTGCTGGCAAGAAAAGCCACTGAAAATTAGAAATATCAATTCAGAGCTCCATGATGGATCCACCCACAATCCCGAATCCACCACACAACCGACTCCAACGACCGGCATCCAAACGCTATGCTTTCCACATCAGAAAGATCAAGATCAGTTAATATCAGCAAACACAGTATTCAGACCTATGCCAATGACAGTATCTTTCACAAAATAAGCATGTAAGTAGAAGATGATCCATTACATTCAGAAACAGAATGTATAAAGTCCTTGACATCAACAAATGTTATCGAAGGCATCTCTTCTAGCAAACATGAAATCACCACGGTGACTTGCTCTCTAATCTGGTGCTGAAAGGGGAAGAGTAAATGAGCGTTCAAATTTTATGATTCTTCTGGCATTCTGGTGCACCGACTTGAAACTCTTTTCTAACCACTCATGTAATACAATACACTTCAATGACGAGCATCCAAGCGCTACGCATTCCACATCAGATGGATCAAAGTTGGCTAATGTACCACACTTTACCGAAAGATACTTCAAGCATTTATTACCTGCAAATGCACGAATGCCAGCTCCGGTTACCCTACAAAGCTCTAAATCAAGTCTTTCCAACTTGCTGCAATTCTCGGCTATAGCGACCATGACGTGGTCTGACAGGTCCTCAATATTTCCCAATCTCAATTCCTTGAGGGTTCGAATTGCAGAAATTGTCATGACTCCAGCATCGGTTAACTCACTCAGGGAACATGACAATGCCAAGTGCTCCAAGCTATAAAAGTTGCGTAAATTTTATGGTAATCCTCGATGACCAATTTCTTGAGGGTTTTTGAGGTAGCCAAAAACCCCAATCCCACACTAGTAACATTTTGGCATTCTACCAACTCCAAGGTGCTTATGGAAGACGATCCAATTGCTCCAAGTGCTTGATCAGAGATTAGCCCATTATATCGCAAACAAAGTCTTCAAATTATGTGCTGAGTGAAAAAGCGCATCAACTGCAGCATCCCCCGCCACCATTCCCCCAGAAAACAGAAGCATAGACAACTTGGGGCACCCTTCTGCCAAAGCACGAAGACATTCTGGACCCAAAAGACCAGCATAGCCAACCATCAAGGTCTCGAGCCTGGGACATGCCTTGGCTATCAAGTTAACGCTGGTGTCGCCCGGTGGATAATACCATGCGCTTTTATTGCTTTTCTTTCTTCGTGCCTTGAGCTCCGATACTCTGAGTACGACTAGGTTTGGGAATTTAGTTAATTCCTTTTCCCGGTAGTTTTTTTGAACCGCAAGTGATCTTCGGTTTAGACGTCGCACACTTAACCATTGCTTGCAGACCTTCGAGAACGAGTCTTTTTCTTCTTTGTCACATATTTTGTGAAGGATAAGGCCAAGTAAATCATCGTCGTTCAGCACGGTATTGGTTCTCCCTGATTTGTTTTTGCCGTGCATGGTTCCCTCCATCTTTCTCTGATATTTTCGACCGCCCAAGAACAACAGGAACCACAAAACAGTATCGATTCACCGGCGAGAGGTTGTGACATTAATATATGTAAATTCCGATTTCACTTGATCATAATATAGTGATTGTAGAGAGGAATGGTGATGACTTGTTCATCAAGTCTGGTAGCTTATCCAGATTAGTTAGCTTTCTGTTTTTGAATAAATCCTAGTCTCTAGGTAGTAGTTTAGCCTTTGATTTATTCCTCCTAAGAAATAACCATGATATAGCTCCATTTCTTTCTCTTTCTGTTTGTAATGGCTCTATAAAAGCCAAGGTTTTCATTGAGTAAATTAAGCTTTTACAGCTAAACTTGGAGTCCATTCTCATTAGAACTGATCAGTGGTATCAGAGCCCACACAAGGGCCTGGTTTAGAGAAAGAAAAAAGGAGAGAGTGTTTGAGTGAAACACTGAGAGAAGAAAAAAGTGAGATGGCTGACGGGAATAATTTCCTGAGTATCCCTAAGTTTGATGGGGATTACGATCATTGGTCCATGCTAATGGAAAATCTGCTGCGATCGAAAGAGTACTGGTGTCTAGTGGAGAATGGTTATGACGAGCTTGAAAATCTAGAGGCTCCCTCGGGAGCACAACGCAGAGTATTAGAAGAACAGAAGCTGAAAGACCTACGAGCTAAGAATTTCTTGTTTCAGTCCATTGACAAGAACATTCTGAAAACAATCACACACAAGGCAACCGCAAAAGCTCTCTGGGATTCTATGAAAAGGAAGTATCAAGGGAATATTCGGGTTCAGCGAGCTCAACTTCAGAGGCTGAGAAGAGAGTTCGAAATTCTAGAGATGAAAACTGGTGAGTGTGTGAATGATTATTTCTCTAGGGTTCTGATGGTTGCCAATGATATGAGAAGTGCAGGAGAAAAAATGGAGGATGCACAGATTGTAGAGAAAATTCTACAGACTCTGTCAGATAACTACAACTACATAGTGTGCTCGATTGAGGAATCCAAGGACATTGACAACATGTCCTACACTTCAACTGCATGATTCCCCACATCCTTTCTCCCACAAAACCAAAGCATAGACAATTTGTGGCAACCATTTGCCAAAGCATGCAGACCTTTTGGTCCTAAAAGACCATCATCATGGACCTTTTCTTTGTTATCATAGCCAACCATCAAAGTCTTGAGATCGGGATGCCTTGGCTATCAAATGGAGGCTGGTGTCGCCTCGTGGATAATACCATGCTTTTTTATTCTTCTTTCTTCGTGCAGTAAGCATCCATGTTCTGAAATCGACCAAGTTTGGGAATCTAGTTAGTATCAGAAATAGGCATGTAGTATATTTCTCAGATATATTCTTCTTCAAACCGGAGGATATTTATACTAGTACAGATTAACCTATAGCTAAGTAGGAAAGGGAAATACAATAGTAGAGCTATGTATGAAAGGTAAATACATATGTCATGCAATACGGGTGCATTAACTATGTAAGTGATTTTGTCAGTTGTTAGAGCAGTAGTCCAAATTTGCTGCTTGAATGGAACAGCTCACTCAACACTCCCCCTCAAGTTGGGGAATAGATGTCTCGCATACCCAACCTGTCTAGTGAGCTGTGGAACACTTTTGCAGAAACGACTTTGGTTAAAATATCTGCAAGTTGATCTTCAGTAGGTACATGTGGCATGCTAATGATTCCTGACTCCAACTTCTCTTTGATGAAATGTCGATCAACTTCAACATGTTTTGTTCAGTCATGTTGGACTAGATTGTGTGCAATATCAATGGCTGTTTTATTGTCACAATACAAATTCATGGCATACTCGAATTTGAATCCCAAGTCCTTCATCAAATGACAGAGCCATAACATTTCACATACTACATGAGTTATTCCTCTGTACTCAGCTTCTGCACTGGATCGAGCAATAACTTTTTGCTTATTACTTCTCCATGTGACCAAGTTACCTCCTACAAAGGTAAAGTAACCTAAAGTTGACCTTCTATCAATGATAGAACCGGCTCAATCTGCATCTGTGTATCATGCTATCCTTGTATGATTATTTTTGGAAAACATGATCCTTTTGCCTGGATTTGTCTTCAAATACCTCAAAATTCTGTGTACCGCTTCTATGTGATCTTCAATTGGTGTGTGCATGAACCGACTTACAACGCTTACATCATATGCAATATCAGGTCAGGTATGTGTGAGATAAATCAGCTTGCCTACTAACATTTGATATCTCTCCTTGTTAGTAGGCACTTGGTCTGGATATTCTGCTAGCTTCTGATTTTGCTCCATTGGTGTATCTGCAGGTTTGCATGAAAGCAAGCAGGTCTCTATGAGTAAGTCAACCATATACTTCCTTTGTGATAGGCTAATACCTTCATTTGATCTAGCCACTTCTATCCCCAAAAGGTATTTGAGTCCGCCAAGATGTTTCATCTTAAACGTAGACGAAAGATGTGTTTGGAGTCTTTTCACTTCATCTGGGTCATTATCTGTCACAATCATATCATCGACATAAATGATAAGTGTAGTAAGGTTGTCTACCCTATGCTTCAGAAACAATGTATGGTTAGAGTTTCTTTGTTTGTAACCAAACTGTTTCATAGATTGGCTTAATCTTTCAAACCACGCTCTCGAGGACTGCTTTAGTCCATACAAAGACTTCTTCAACTTACACACCATTCGTGCTTGTGAAGGTAGAGAGTAACCTGGAGATAGATCCATGTAGACTTCTTCCTTCAAATCTCCATGCAAGAAAGCATTCTTTACATCAAACTGTTTCAGAGGCCAGTCTAAGTTGGCTGCTAATGACAGTAATACTCGAACAATATTCATCTTGGCCACAGGTACAAAAGTCTCCTGATAGTCAATACCATATGTCTGAGTATATCCTTTTGAAACCAATCTGGCTTTGTATCTATTTAGTGTACCATTGGCCCCATATTTCAAAGTATAGATCCATCTGCACCCTACTGTTCTCTTCCCTGCTGGTTTTGGCACTAGTTCTCATGTGTGATTCTTTTGTAGAGCTTCCATTTCATCCTCCATAGCTTTAGTCCATTTGGGATCAGCTAGAGCTTCCTGCACTTTATTTGAAATGACAATTGCAGATAAATGATATACAAAAGACGTATATGACTTGGATAACCTATGGGAGGACATGTAATTGCTTATGAGATATTTGGCTTTGGCTTTTGGATCTGGTTCATATTGAGCCTTTGGTTGACCTCGATTTTTTCGAAGTGGTAACTTATGGATCTATGTGATGCTACTTGATTATGTTTCATGGTTAGGTTCATAATTTATATTATCATGAGATTCAAACACAGGGTTAAAAATTACCTCTGGATCATCCTCAGGGAGAATTGGTGTTGATGGGGTAGAAGAAGGGGAAGAATTATCAATCTCTGCTGATTCTGAAATTGGAAATTGATTGAAATTTTCATCGAGTACAAAATCTGTTTGTGATGCTGGTAACTGGGTACTCATTTCAACAACTTCATGCTCAATTCTTCTTACTTCACTATTTTCATGTATCTGGTTATCCACGAAATCTAATGGACTCAAACAATCCCCTAAAGACTGCTCTTCCTCAGAATGACTCTCCCCCTGAAGAGGAGTCTTCGGGGAAAAATATAGTTCATGTTCACAAATGTAACATCAATTGAAATATAGGAACGTTTAGTAGTGAGGTTGTAACACCGATATCGTTTCTGAGTGGAAGCATAACCGATTAAGACACACTTTTCAGCACAAGCATCCAACATTGTCCTCTTGGTTCGATGGATGTGTACATAAGCTACACAACCAAAAATCTTTGGATCAAGATCATAGGTAGGGGTAAAGGCAAATAACTTTCAAGAGTTTGAATTGATGTTTTTGGAAGTGGACAATTTTTCTTTGATGTGGACTGAAGGGTTTGTGTAGGAAGTCTATTTATGAGGTATGCAGTAGTTAGGATAGCATCTCCCTAAAAATATTCGGGCATATGAGCTCCGATCAACATGGAACGAGCAACTTCAAGAATGTGGCTGTTCTTTCGTTTTGCCACATCATTTTGTTGAGGGGTTTGAGGACATGTGGTTTGATGAATGATGTCATAGGTAGCTAAATATTGGTGAAAAAGTTGGTTCACATACTCTCCACCATTATCTGTACGAAGTACTTTAATGTGTTTTTAGAATTGAGTTAGGATCATGACATGAAAAGTCTGAAATACTGGAAAAACATTATTTTTATTTCGTAGCAAGTATATCCAACTCATTCGGGTGCAAACATCAACGAAAAGAACAAACCATTTTATTCTAGAGAGCGTTAGTGGACACGGCCCCCAAACATCAGAGTGAACAAGATCAAATGGAGAAAGACTTTTATTTGTGCTCACACTATAGCTTACACGATGACTCTTGTCCAAAATACAAGTGTTGCATTTAAAGTCTGATGGTTTATTGTGCTGAAATAATAAAAGGAATAGAGTTTGGAGATAACCAAATGATGGATGTCTCAATCTCTTATGCCATAACCAGATTTGTTCTTCATCGGTCGATATTTTTTTCCAATTTTGATGCACTGCATTTGCACGAAGATTACCTCCAGTTGTCATCTCCATGTAGCATAATCCTCCCTTCTCAATACCCCTCTCAATGATTTCTCATGTTCAGATGTCCTGAAATATACAACACCAAGAGTAAAGAATTACATAATAATAAAATTGTTGGGTGATTTGTTTGACAGACAATAGATTATGAGACAGGGTCAAATAACAGTGTCAGTGTCAAGAGTAATGGAATATGTAAGGGTTCCCTCAGTGGTATGGTTTTGAAAACCCCAAGTGATCTTCTGTTTAGACGTCGCACTCTTAACCATTGCTTGCACACCTTCGAGAACGATTCTCTATTTTCTTCACTTGATTTTGAGAAGGATAAGGCCAAGTAAATCATCGTTCTGCATGGTATTAAATTAATCTTCCTGATTTGTTTTTGGAGCGTGTGGTTACCATCTTTCTCTGAGGATTTCGAACAACGAACTAAAGGAACCGGAAACAAATTCAGAAGTAAACCTGACGATATATCTTGCCGGCAGGTTAGCATTGGATACGGCTACAGCTACGTACTCATCCTGGAGCACCGTCTGGCGAGAGGTTTGTTAGGGTTTGGAGTATGGAGTTTGGACATTTAATATTTGCCAAATCATATATTGCATTACCAATTTTACCATTTTTATTTCCTTTAAAACTTAAGGATGATATTAATGAATTTTATTATGTAATTGAAACAAATCTATTGTATTAATAGTAGAGTATCTTGGGTACGGATAGCTACACATTTCTATGTGAATGGTCCGCAGTATGCAGCAATGAGTTGTTGCCATGAGGAAGACCAAAGTAAAGTTCATTTTGCAAGTCTTGTAGTTGAAGCTTACGCTATGCCGATTGCAAGCGATTCTGCGTTCGAATTTCTAGTAAATTGAGCTGTTCTTATAGCTAGTTTCTTAACCATTCAAGTGTTTAGACTTTTGAGTTTAAAATTGTGCAGCAGATACCACGAGCCAAAGAAGATGGTCGTTGCCTCCAGGGCCTTCATTGGGGTATCTATTTTGAGGCCAAAAGAAAGGACAAAAGGAGAGGCGAGAAAACATTCAAAAGCCGAAAATGAGAAATTTGGTCATGAAGCTGAGGAGCTCGAGGCATTGGCATATAAACAAGAGGGGAAAGAGACATTACAAGATGCCACATCTTCCGAGTTCGTCATAAAGATTATAATGAAGACAAGAAACAGATAAGAACAAACTCAAACTCCAGAGACAGGTCTCTTTCTGAATTCTCCGAATCTAAATAGATACAATGGCATTTCAATAATATGTTTGGCGAATTAAACAGGGTTCAATTCTCACAATTCATGCCACTAATGAGAGTTTAAAAATCTGACACCTCCCAGATGAGCAGACTCATGAACACTCACAAGATCATAAAAAAGATACCCATGGCCTCAAAACTGCTCAAACATGTACTGAATATAAACATGTATCTACTAGTAATTCCTAACTACAACTTTACCGAGTACTGTGATCCGGGTTTAATCAATTCTAGCAAAACCCTGCCAAGTCACTCATAAGAAACTTACTAGGAGGAAGATTGATATTCTGACCGTTTCCATCACCACACACAATAGGATCAACAATGTCACTCCTACTAACAAGCAACTGATCCAGACCATCAATGATGTCATTGTCCACATATTCCAAACTCAGAGATCCCAAATCTTCAGTTCTTATTTGTGACAATATTAGCCCTTCAGTAAATTTCAAACTGGATAGCTCTTCTTGAAGATAGTCTTCTTCAGCACTTACTGCTGAATATGTTGGCACTTCAGGAACTTTCAAAATGGACAGCGCTTCTTTGGTAAGTGGCTGCACAGAGTCTTCTTCATCACTTGATGCTGATGATAGTGGCGCTTCAGGAAATTTATTCAAATTGGATAGCTCTTCTTTGGAAAGAGGTCGCTCAGAGCCTCCAAGTGCAGCTTTACTAGGAGGCAGATCAAGCACAGATGATGGTGATAGATGACGAAACAAACTTGTGGTCTCTCCATATGAAAAAGTCTCGTTACCAGCAGCAGCTACTGATGATTCCTGACTATCTCCCGATAAATGAAAGCCTTCACACTTGTGCTGATGATGGCTCTTATATGTTAAATGAGAACTTTCAAATGCCTTGTTTGATAATTCCAAGACCTCATAATCAGTCTTTCTATTTAACTCTAACTTCATCTTATCAAACTGAAGCCTCCTATGTTTATAGGCAACAGAAGCCTCCTCAGCAGTATTGAAAGTGCCAATCCAAACCCGTACCCCTCGAAAGGGATCACGAATCTCTGCAGCATATTTACCCCATTTTCTACGCCGAACTCCCTTATACATAGCAGAGGATCTCTGACTTTTGTTACTGCCATCAGAATTCTTGGTACTACCAATTCTACCTCCATACGCATATGATTCACCTTGCATGCCGCCAACCACAATCTCCGAAACAAAGATCTTCTTCTTGGGAACAGGTTGATACTCATTAACATTACATTGCTCATCATCTTCACTGGAAGAATCAGTAGCATAAGGATCAGTGTACATAATTCGAACTCTCTTCTTGGAACTTGTATCCACTTCTTTTCTTGATTGCTTTGCCATCACTTTCATACAATACATATCTTGATTCAAGACTTGGGTTCTAATCCCAGGCATCTTAAAATTTAAAAAATCTAAATGCTAAACCCCAAAGGAAGCTCCAAAATCCTAAATTTCTTCCAAAACTGAGTATCAATAAATCTCCAAAACCCTGAAACACCCAAGTCTCAACAGTGGTCTGGAACAAAACACAAAGCACTTCACTTTGGAGAAATTCCTGTGTCAAGATTACAAAATTAAACAAATAAATCACAGCAAACAACAAAAACCAACCACAAATAAGAAAACTGATCAACCCAACAACCCCAAATTAACAAACTTTGAACATTCATTATAACATTGAACATGATCGACTGAGTTAAACCCTGTTAAAGTTTGAACCCACATACCTTTGTGATCGAAATGGCCTATAAGAAACAGGGGAGCTTTCACTGTGAGCCCCAAACTGCATGCAAAAGGTGGAGACTTTGATAAAGAGAGACTGATCACAACAAATCAAGAGCTTCTTCTGAGCTCCATTCAATATTTCAAATCCAGACGACATAAAATCCCGTCTCAACTCTCAACCCCTTCTCTGTTTCCACAAAGGAAAACTTCTCTTCCTTTAGAGACAAAACAAAAGGAAAGAATCTACAAAAACCAAATATTCATTAAATCAAAATCAAAGCAAGGAAAACCAAATAGGTTGCAAGAAAATCAAGCAACAAAGAAATTTCAAAGATTTTGCTTTCCCAAAACAAGCCAAGAACAACGAAAAATCAGAAGAAATACAAGATGGGGAAGGCTTGAATCTTACTCAAGATTTGATGACGATGATGGTTGTGTTGATGATTCTGGTTTCTTTGTTGTTGTGTTGGGTTTATCTCTTTGAAAGAGTCACACTCCCTCTCAGAGTCTGAGTACAGTGTTTGTGTCACTTTGGTTCTCTATGCTGAGTGCTTTGTTTGGTTTTTTTTCCACAAAGGGACTAAAACGCCCAGTGGCCATTTAAGAGGGAAGGGACAAAGTTGGTAACGGCTTTTGTTGCCTGCTGCTTGGGTTCAGCTTTTTATTCACTGTGATAAGACAAACTGGGACACTCAAACCCAGGGTGGTCGTCTGCCGTACTCAAAATAAGGATGTTTTGGGCCGCCAGTCTTGAGGCTTTCGTTTGGTTCAGGGCTTTCGCGTAGAATGACCCAATATTAGTACAAGGCCCAACCAGACTCACTCCTGGAGTTAAAAACTAATTTAGGTGGCAAAACAAGTTTAATTAGTTTCTCAAATAGATCACTCATTTTAGTAACTACTCTAGCCAAACTAGTTTCATAAGCCTACTACTATTTGGTCTAGTGACATAATTTCTTCTTAATAAGTCAAAGACCGTGAGTTCGACTCACACATTTGTAATATTTAAGTTGTTTACTGATAAAAAAAACTAGTTTCATAAAATCTAAGGCTCATGTGTGGTCTTATTCTGTTGAGTAGTCCACCAAATTAGCTGAAAACTTTTGGGTGTTCAAAATAGGGCTGAGCATGGACCGGGACGAGTCACGATAGACCTAATTCCAATCTCGAATATATATTACAGGATAGGCCAGTACAAAATTTAACCATTTCAAAACTGATCTCGAACAATGCCGATCGAGATCTGGTTCAGGCCCAACTTGGGATCCTGATTGAAATCAGGCTCGAGCATCCGCGGACGGCTTTTCACATAACCACGAATGACAAATCACAACCAAAAACACAAACTGAAACCAACGAGAAAACAAGAAAGTCACCTTCGTCCACCACAATTTATTTGTTTTTTGGTAATGAAACAAGTATCACAGAAACCAAAAGGCATAAGGAGGTCCAACAAAACTATGGGCAAACAAGCCTCTCCAATTCATCTTCTAAAAAGATGAGACATTGAGGACATTACAGATAAAAGAAAACTGAAGGCCCAAAACAATCCCCTCGACCAATTACGAGAAAGACAGAGCTGTCGTACATTCTCCCCTCGACCAATTACGAGAAAGACAGAGCTGTCGTACATTCTCCCCTCGACCAATTACGAGAAAGACACGTATAAAGGAGTGGCAACAACGAAGCCCAACTAGATTGACAAACACAATACCTAGCCCCTCTCTCTCTCTCAAAAGCAACATCACAGTTCACGAATTAAGCATAGTTTGTTATAAAACGCTTCAAGCATTTGCGTGACTTTGACAACACGGAAAATATGGAGCAGCCAAGAAAGAGGAGCACTGAGAAAGACGGCGACGAGCGAGGAGGAGGAGGGTGGAGGAAGAAGACAGCGCCGCAGATGATCAAAGCCGACGGGAAAGAGGTGTCAACGACGGAGGAGGAAGTCGAGGAGTTCTACGCGATAGTGAGGAGGATGCAAGCCGCGGTCAAGTACTTTGAGAAAGGTAACGACAAAAATATTCAGACCAATATTGACAATGGCGGCGATCAGGTGCGGTGGAAAGTGGCGCTGGAGTCTCTGCCGGTGGTTGATGCTGACGATGATCATGTAAAAAGTGCGACTAATTCCGATGATCATCATGATCATGAGTTGGTTCTTGACCTGAACGAGACGCCGGTTGAGGAGGCGGAGACGACTACGTAATACGTCAAAGCTGGCTTTGGCTAATTCCCTAATTGCCGTACGACGTCGTGTCAGTGGATTCCCCGGCCGGCGAGCGCAGGTTGTCGGTGTTGTTTGTTCATCGCATGACTTTATGGTCAATTTTCTTTAATAATTTCCTCTGTTTTTTTCCTCCATATCCCATTACCCCCACTAGTTTTTGTTCATTGATCAATAATCTAAGTACGCTATTTTCTATACCTTAAACATGACTAATTTTAGTGAGTATGAATATGTTTAGTGGGAAGATGTTTTTGTTTTTGTTTTTCATTACCAAAAAAAGATGTTTTTGTTTTTGTTTTTCTGATCTGTATTTTTTCTTCTTGGTGAGTGAATATATATATCAATAATTTTTGTCTCTAACATCTTGTTGTGGACTTTGATAACATACACACGTGTACATGAGAGAATATTAGATTACTTGTTTGTTAATCGTAACATTATGTCAAAAAGATTTCTTTTCCTTTTTTTGAAGAAGAAAAAATTTCTTTTTCTTAGTTGGCGAGAATAGATTGAGATTTTAACTAGTTTGTTGCTAGTTTGTAAGACTAAAGGGGTGTATTCGTACGAGAGTTTGTAGGATTTTTTAGACTTTACAAGTCTTTATGTATTCAATTATGATTTTAAAAAATATTTTAAAATCTTCATATATTCGTTTACTATTTTAAAATATCCATTAAAATATGATGGTTGGATTTTCATAGATTTCATTAGTGTTTGGATTTTGAAGGATTATAAGGGCTAGGTATAAATAGAAAACTCATTCTGAAATCTAGCCTCCTCCATCAAGATTTTGGCACTCTTTAGAACGAGGCTAGTAAGGTTATGAGCCATGGAGCAACAAGGTCCGAGAGTGCAGTTGACTATAGTGGCGGCGCCTACATGAAAAGAGGAAAACCGCCTAACAAAAATACCATATTCTCAACTCAGATATATCAATGTAATACCGATACTACTATAGGTTATCATCCACAAGGAATTTGTGAAACTAAGTCTTAAAATACTAGATAAACACGAAAAACACAAATCTGACAGACTCGACTACTGAACACTAATCACACCACGAACCTAACATAGACTAAACCAAAAGCTACGAAATTTTGACACAATTAACTAGACACAGTGGCGGACTAGCACACAAAATTTAATTGTATTCGGAGTTGTTTTGGTTACTGAAATAAATCGGCCAAGCTACTGCTAAATGCAGGAAATAAATACTGACAGTAAATATGCTTATGATTGCAAGTTGTTTAATTTGTATGATGAAGGAATTAAGGGAAATGCAATCCACCACCGCCAATCCATCTATCTAACGCATACTTAACATAATGCACATATCCAATGTATAAAAGTTCTCAACCACATCTTATTACCTAATCTTTATGCTTATGCAAGTTTGTCATGGACCTTCCCTGCATCTATCCCTTTATGAACCCATAATCATGGACCCTAGGTTTACAAAGAAGAAAGCATTATGCTCTAGAGAAGGTTTGAGAAGCTACAAGGGTTCACAGGTACACTAAGGGTGTGTCCTGCTAGACCTAAGGTTTCAATCACCCAACGAAATAATTTATCTGGTGTATCACTGTAGAGAATTCAGTGGAAGAAATTATCTTCAGTCGCCCGTATCTCATAACAATAGAGTCCTAGCATGCATACTAAGTTGCATACCAAAGTAGACATACAAGAAATCATCATTGATTCATATAGAGAAATAAACCTCATTCAAGATGAATATGCAAACTAGATTAAAGTATATGCATTAAAAAGACTACATGTACGGGGCTTCAAGCAGCCCCTTAACAAGAGGTTTAGCTATCGAAAGTCATGATGCAAGAATCAAAACAAATCATAGAGTTTACAGATAGAGATTGGATGAAGAAGAGGGACTACAGTCACGGATCGAGGTCGAAGAATTCGGTCTGCCTGCAGTTTGGTCTTGTTGTTGAACTCTAGGTATCTTGCCTCTTTCTGCTTCGATAATTCTCCCTTTTCCTATGTCAAACTCTGTAACATCCTGAATTTTTAAATTTCTTCAAATTGATTTTTCTTCTGAGAAATAGAAAATTACATTGGTAACCCTCATATTTATCAGATGAAGTATATTATTACTTGTACAAGAAAAAACGGGAAATTTTTAATGGAATCAGTCGTAGTAATGAACGTTAAAGCCCAAACACCTCCTCAATGGTACACTAGAGCTCAGTAGTAACCAAACCACCCACTAACAAGGGTCACATGCCCCAACTGAAGGTCTATGATGATGATCCATTTGGTTCTGTCATCAAGGACCACATGTACATGTTGGATTGCTTCTTGTGAAAATATCTCCAATCCAACCAAGCCCCTTCACTGGCTACCACCCAATCCACATCTATATTTCCCTCTGTACTTCATTGTCATTGGTAATCTCATAGTCAAAATCACATGCTATCAAGGGCATTGGTGGTGCCACGTCGCTTTAATTCTGCCCATTGGATTGTTGGAAGGTGTAGAATGGTGGAATACAAGTTGCTAGTCAAGATCTACAGTCCTTGTTGCAATAGGAGCGGAATCCATGTTTTGGTTTGTACTTCTCTCCCTAGTGGGTTGTACTACGGGGCATTTCGAATAAATATGTACCACAAGGTCACTTTCCCATAAATCTGTATCATCTTTTTATTTGAAACAGTATAAAAAAACTAAAGTATAATTTAGACGTACGAAATTGTAAGAACAAATTTCTTTGAATTTTAAATAATTTCTTAAAATGCGTTTAAAGAAACTTAAAACTTTTTCACTTAAAGCAATATGAAAATTCATAATTGATACTTGATAACACTTAATTTTTGTACATATATGATGTCTCAACTCTCAAGTTCGAACCCCTCATTTCAAAATCAAATTGACCTCCCACAGACTTAACGGGTACTACTACTACTACTTCATGGATCAACATTTTTACAGGTGTTCAATATATGGGTGGGCAAAAGCCGTGCGGCCCATGATCCCTTTATCCACTGATGGGGCGGCTGGGCCCAGTTGTCACCAGCATATCCATATTTGACTTTTTCTATGAAGACGTACACACGTCATTATAGGGAAGGGTATGAGACGGGAATGAGGTCATCCCACGTTATGTCCCGGTTGTTACATATAAGACATAATCAGGAAGGGCCTTACATTTTGATCATGTCAGGCCTAATCTCGGATGGGACGGGACGAGCTCAATTCCGGCCATAATGCATCAATTTCTTTTCTTCTGAAAATCATACAGTTTCATTTGAAATTTTATCTAAGTGCCTTTATAAAATTTGTAGTAGACATCTTAAGATTCATTCTAGATTTTGAATCACTTAAAAACGATTTTCTAGATTAAGTTATTATTTTTTTAAAAGTTTAGAGTCTGCATCAGTAAATTCTAATATTCTGAATCAGTTGGCTTCTTTTAAAATACTGTATAAATTGGCTGGTTATTTAAGATTAGTGTCTTCATGAAAGTTATAGAGGAAATCCTATAGATTAATTGAAAATTAGAATCCCTTAAAAATAAGGTTTCTACAATTAGTTATGAATTTTGAAAGTTAGACAAGAGGAGCCTAATTAATCTCAGTCATCTTGCATTAGTTTCGTTTCCTCTTGAAATCGTACAGTTTATTTTGAAGTTTCATCTAGGTATCTTCATATGATTTATTGTAGACATTTAAGGTTTATTTCAAAATTTGAATCACTTGAAAATGAATTTTCTAGATTAAGTTATGATTTTTTAAACTTTAGAGTCTGTATTAGTAAATTATGCATATCAATTATGAGATTTTGTACAAGTTGACTTATTTTCAAAAATTATACAAATTGGTTTGTTATATGAGTTTAGTGTCTTCATGAAAGTTATAGAGGATATCTTAAAGATCAGTTGAGAGTTGAAATATCTCGAAAATAAGGTTTCCATAATTAGTTATAATTTTTTAAAGTTAGACGGGACTGGACGGACCTAACAAGACTCAAAATTTTAGTCCCGCGTCCCGTCCTAACGGGACTGGACGAGTGTTTTTAGTTTCAAATCCCGCCAGGACCGGGATTTATGCCCACCCCTACATCATTCTTCATCTTTTTCTTTTCGTGGAAAAAAAATCCCTGCCTTGATTGGTAAGCCATTGTGTCCCTTGACACATTCAGGTCTAAAATGACCAAAGACTTTTGGCGCAGGTTGTTGTTCCACTTTGAAAAAGTTTCATGAAGAAATTTAATTATATGTGACTTTGCTTTGGTTTTACGTTTCATTGAATCGTATCGATTGCTTTGAGAAAAAAAAATGAAAATGCTCCAGGAGAATTTGAGGGCTCTCTGGACCAATCAATCCCTCTCAACCCTATTTCAAAGGCAGATAGCTAGATGAAGAATCTCAATCCGACTTTGAAACTTAGATTGGTGAATGGTGATGTTTGGTTTTCAAACCAAACCATCGATCTAACTTTATTAAGCATTAGAAAGTTTTATGATTTTAAGATGGTAGGTTATACGATATGTCTATTAATCAAACATGTTAGTTGGTTCAAATATGAGAATTCATGAGCATCATAATAAACATGCTTCGTTCATTGAAGGAAATAATCTATTACGTACTTTAATCATGTTTCTATCATAAGAAGCATCCCTTACACTGTTACACATCCCAAAAGTATATATATAAAGTATCTCTTTGTTGGGTTTGTCGTGCAAGTAGCAAATGCAAATGCATAATGAGCACATTATACTTACTTCTTGATGTGCATTAAGAAGGTTGATGAGGGGTAAATCCACATCAAATATCCAAACAATAGCATCAGAATAGATGTTAAAGTCTATTTTATAATCTTCTCCCTTGATTATCAGAATTGATGCTTAATAAACTCGACGATTTCTAATCTCTCTGAAACCACTTTTCCATTCATAACATCCTTTGGAGTATGTTTCATTTTCATTAGGGTTGTCTACGGTACTGTATACCATACATTTATTTATCATTATTTGAATAAAAATAAGTAGTTAAATGAGTAAAATTTACAATATGTACAACAAAATTTACAACATTTACAACAAAAATACTACTTTTATTTTATACATTTTCATATAATTGTACCAAGTTACTACAATGACAACAAATTATATATAAAATTGTAAATTGTCTTAAGTTGAGTAATTACCTCTAATAGAACAAATATTACCTAAATAATAACTATATTTACCAAAATGACAACAAATTTGTTGTTATATCAGTAAATATAGGTACTATAAACAGATATGTACCCTAGAAAATTTCTCATTTTCATACTAAGAAAGCATAATATCAATAACCATTTTGATCTGGATATGTTCCTCTGCGTATTCGCATCAGTGTTACCTGGAACGCGTCGTTAAGGTACAGAGAGATAAGTTCGACTGCGGGTACAATTCATTTGCACACTGCTGGTGTACCACTCTAGTGTTTCTATGTTCTAACATGCTAATTCGAACAGATGGCAGAAACGCTTAGAGCCTTATTGCTCGGGTGATCTGTGAGTCAACAACTACAGAGCAAGTTTGAAATGACGGAGCAATTTCTCCAACTAGTTGGTTGCATTTGTTTTCCGTCTTTGCCTTTGGTGCTTGTAATGTAGTGAGACTAGCACTAGAAGATAAAATGGTGACTAATTCCAGCCTCCTAATTAGTGGCGTAACCAGACATTTCATTTAAAATGGTCAAATTTGATTAACTAAAAAATCAAATTATCTCCGGTTACTCTTTAGCAACAACACGATTTTTCTTTAAAAGTGACACAAACTTAATTTCAACAATGTTCCTTATACCAATTCAAAATGAAAACGCGCTCTCGAACAAACCATTAATTCATCTTCAATAAACTTTAGATTTTCAGAATTTCAATATGTTATTTTTGAGACATAATGTACTCTAATGTATGGTAAACATCAATGTGTTGTTTCCATTTAGCTTATTTATAAAAAAAATTAAAAAAAATCATAAATGGAATTTAAAGCATTAAATTACATATTAGTAGGGATCAATAAGATATGTAATCCTTGATATGGTTTGTATTAATTGGATTAATTATTTAAAATAGTATAAATTTTATTTTATTTCATTATTATTAAAAAATATTAAAGACTGATCAAAGATTTCTTAAAGGAGAACGGTCAATTTATGTTTCATTTCATTTAATATGTAATACAAATTAAGAGTAATTATTATTTCTTAAAATTAAGAGAGAACAATTGACCCTCGTACTTCCTCTCTAACTAAGCCCTTGAACAAGAGTCGTCTTAAACAATGGTTGAGAATTCTGGAAACCATGAAGTAGCTAGGTTGCTTTAACTGTGCTTAGTGGGTCAAATTTGGATTTTCCACTTCCCAGCTACCAGAGGAAACTGATATACCAACCAAATTTCTGGTTTTTATGAACGAGAACTCTCATGCAAACATCTAAAAATTATATACGGGTATTGTTATCACATCATTTGCCTAAAATGGTAATGTGGCCACAATCCATGGAGTTGGGGAATATTGCTTCTCAAAATGTAGACTCTGTATTCTGTATTCCGTCTTAAGTGAGTCATAAATTTCAATTAACAAGAAGATTACACATGTGATTATTTATCAAAATCGAAAAAACCTATAGAGAATTGTATATTGCACATGGCTAAGAGAAAAGGTCTCTATTGAAGAGCATGAAGCATGAAGCATGAAGCTTAGAAATTCAATTACTAATTACAGCTCTAGTAAGTGTCGGCGACACAAATGATCGTCTAAAAACCCAACAAGCTCGTAAATTATATGAAACGGTTTGAAGTCTCGATCCATATAGAGATGAGTAGTGCTATGTATACACTCACTTGAGTGTGTGTTAGCCACACACGGACAAGTGTCAGATTTTAATTTGATAAAAGATTGAAACAACAAACGTGTTTCTCTCTTCTTACATGTTTATCGTCTCTCTCGATTTTACCCTCTACGTGTTTGACTTGGTCTAATTGAAACAGAGACTTCAGAATGGAGCTGAACATTCTCATCTCTGCATCGCCACCACCAAACACCCGTCTAAACGTAACGACGCAAATCCTTGCGTTCTCATAACCTTTATGACATATGCCCACAATACTCATCTTCATGGCTCATTAATATTTGGACCGGCGAAGCTGGGCGTGATTGATGGTGTATATGGTCAGGGACGGAGCTAGGATTTTAAATTAGGCTAGGCTAAAAAATTTTACCGAAAAATTATAAAGTTTTACTTCTACTGTTTGTTTTACTTGAAACTGTTTTTATGATGAAATTTTAAACGATCTATAGAAAAATAAAGAAGTTTGCAGATGAGAAGTCTAAAGCAAAAAGAAAAAGGAAAGAAAATAGATACATAATAAATCCGAAATCATAAACTACATATTTAATTCTCTAACTTTTTAAAATCGTGACTGATTAATGATGTTTTCTAGCTGGTAATTAGCTAATTAATTATGTAGATACATACAAGTTTAGAATTTTTTCGATGAAGACAAGAATTGGGTGCGCCACAAAGCTTAAGATTTAGCTTGTAGGTGTTTATTGACTGATTTATAAGCCTTAACTATCACAGTCAAAAAATAATTACATGGACTATAGCCCACATACACTATCACTATCACTATCACTATCCTCCGTCCCTATATATGGTGGGTCTGCAAGATCGAATGGCGAGTCTTCGAGGTCATCAAAAGGCGACTTATGATGGGTGAGGAAGGTGGGTTACTGGGTTTGGAAAGATCTTTTTTTAAAGAAGGGTCGATGCGGCTGTCTTTAAGTCTTGATTAATGAAACCACAAAATAAAAGGGGTGATGTAGAGCCTAAACCCCAAATTATAAAAAGTAACGTATTCTAACATGCACCAGTTAGCAACGAGTGCGTCATTGGCAACTCTGTTTGCTTTGACATATAAGAATGATAGTTGTACTACAGACAAACATCAATACGACTAAAAGTGCAACCTTCCTACTATGTTGCCCCACGAAATCATATCCGGCGGCCCTCTGTTTCATCCTTCCACTAGGAGGTTGTGACAATTTGATATAACAAGGAACTTGCAACTTACCTAAGTCAGACAATGCACTCAAGATGTCAATACCGGAACAACGTCCAGCTCTTCTAATTAAAAACAGAAAATATTACTATCTAATCAAATACATAAGTAAATAAAAACAAACCGGGTTTGGCCCAAAACAGCCCAAACCCAAACCTTCACACAGGGCGTACAGAGAAGATACGCTGCCAATTGCATTTGGATGATCCCACCGGCCGCTGTCGCCGACGTACCACCCACGCCGCCTCGTCTGCCACATCGGACCGCTCCTCTGACCACGCATGCCGCCCTTGCTCGCCATAGATCTGTGCCGTCTTTGCCCAGCCGTCTCGACCCACGATCATATCTAATAGATCTGAACCAGATCGACACAACCTGCTCAAGACTAAGACGCACCGTCACGACAACTCCACCACCCATCCACTGTCGGAGTTGTGCATCTAATTCTCTCCATCGGTCTGCCCAGCGATGAGTATCCTGATGCCTATCCACAGCTGCATCTTCACCCTTCCACAACTTGTGAGCTGCCAACCAAAACTTCTCAACATGATCAAGCACCACAATTGGGGAGTTCGGTTTATTCCTGACCCACACGGGGCCCAAGGCCTATCCGACGACAGCGAGGAGGCACGCCGCCGGACAGAAAAGGACGCTCTCTAGGGTTTTCTCTCAAACGTGAAGTATCTCCAACCCTTCTGTGGTTCCCACTTTGCGGTTTGGAAAGATCTATTTATGTGGATGGATTTGGAGATTTGCAAACACACCCAGATTTAGAATTACAATAATTCTGGGAACAACAACCAATATGACGGTGAGATCATAGCGGGTGATGGGAAATAAGGAGATGCAGGTGGGGATGAGATTAGGATTTGGGGAGAATTGGAAAAAGTTATGATTTCTGGTGTTTTTTTGTGGTTCTTTTTTTTGATGGGGTTTTGGGTTTATGGGGTCTTTGGGGGCGTTTTACCAAATGGTAATGAGAATGAGAAAGAATGGGAATGAAAAGGAATGGGAATGGAAAGGAATCATTCACATCTCTAGTTTACATGTTGTCTCGAATGAGAAATAGAACATGATTGATTCACATTTAGTTACAAAAATGTCCTCATATATTAATGTAACAACAAGGCTAAGTCGTATAGGCAATTCAGGGTATTTAGAAATTTCAAGGCTAGTTTTGAAAAATAAAATGATTCACCCATGAATCAAATATAATACCTACTCTCTTCTCCGTAATGAAACAGGAGGAATGATTCCTGATTTGAGTGTGGACCCCACACAATTCATTCCCCTTTAGAGTTAGTAAACAACTCAACCAGGAATGGGAATGATTCCCCAATGTTTGATTCCGATTGGCCTTTAGTAAACGAGCCCTTTGTGTTGTTTTTCACCATGAACGCAGAATCAGTGATATCTTGGATGATTCTCTTTGCACCATCATTTTTCTTAGAAACAAGTTCGATAATCCATTTGGGTAAACATTCATAGATGAAGCACTAAGTCATTATAGCTTACTGGTTGCCCGAGGAATGAGAAGGGTTCTAATCAGTGACGTAGTCAGAAATTTTTGATTAGTGGGACATAAATAATAATAATAATTATTATATATTTGTAATGATATTGGTTCTCAATGAGTGTTATGTTTTCAAGTTTTTGCATGATATCTAGTTTCAAATACTATACTAGAAAAAATATCATTCTAGATATATGAAATCAAACAATCACTCACTGAGACTTTAATGTTTATAACATAAAATAAGTGACTCATAATCTTGAGTTTCACAACTCTAATAAATACATTTAATGGTAGGTTGCAAAATTAAGGGAAGGTTGCAAAAATTAAGGGAATTCTCAAGCTGGTTAAATGAGTTTAGCCTTGAAGTTCATCTGTGAGTGAAACCCTTGTTTCCTTAATTTTTTTTATTTCAAAAAATAATCCCTTTGAAATAAGAAGCATCTGTAAATATATAAAATATTTGTGCAATGCTATCATGTGATCAAGGTGGTCTAGTGGACAAGTGTTGGATCTTTCATTGAGAGGTTAGAGATTCGACTCTCATATAATGTATATTTTTATATTTTGTTTAGTGGGACACTGGTAAGACACTGATAAACCAAAATTTGTGATTGAAAGATGAATGGGACACGGACCCCAGGGTGTCCCTATGTACCTCCGCCCCTAGTTCTAGTTGTTTCTTGCTCGATGCTGACGAGAAGGGTTCTAGTTGGAGAAACGAACGTCAAAGGGAAAATATGGAAGAAGCCTCAACATGAAATAATTGCTAATTTTCTAGTTGATTTTAATAATAAATAAATTAAAAAGTTTAACACTTGTCTGAAGGTGGCTAACACACATTTAGGTGAGTATGTATATATCACTCTCTTATGAAGATAGAGTAGCTCAAATGGTCTCTTATGATGGATTCTTATTATTAAGTGCCTTTGTCAGTGTGATGTTCTCATATTCGCGTGATATTTTAGCAGTGTTATGTTTTCGCTTAAAGTATTATTAGCATATATATGAGCTTACTTGTAAACATAATTGTTTTAGAGCAAAACATAAGAATTTAATTAAACGGAAATACAAGATTACAATCATGAGGAACATCAGTAGTGTAAAAAATTTCCACTCTCCTCCTTACCTATTCGAAACACTAACGATTACAATAGACAATAACCAATATGAGTTCAACCGTAATCTAACCTAATCCAAAAGTTTTGATACATCGTTGTGGTCAACCTAAAAAATAAACAATCATTTCAAGCACCACATGCTAAAATTATCAATGTATATATGCACAGGTAACCTCTCATTACATTGACAAAAAGAACTAACCGACATTAAAAAGAGTTTCTAGACACGACACCATAACCATGACTCATCCCACGACACAACCAAGGACTCTAACCTAACTAAAATATTAAACCCTCTTCCAAAGAGGTGGCCGAAACCTTCGCTAAAAAAAGAAACAACTAGCCAAAACTAACAATTAAAACCAAAGACCTAGGCCCCAACGACTAGACCCATCCCAAATCCAGTAGGCCTCAAAAGGTAGCCCTAAAGTTCAAGCTTGAAGAAGCTGTTGCGACCTTGATGCACTGCCACCGTCGCTGGCCGCCCCCAAAGATCAACCTCGTCCCCAACCCACCATGGAGAGGTAGTAGGCCACTATCCCACTACACACCACCACAAGTATCCCTAGCCCAAACCCAGATTGCAAAAGGAACCAGGTGTGCTATCACCGCTTCGTTCTTCCTTTCTCAGCGTTCCACCACTTTGTTATTCCTTTTTCAGTGTTCCGCCGTCGCCGTCGCCCCAACCAACCTCACCAAAGTCAAGTCTGGATATGCTGTTCATAATCACACAGCAACCTAACATTGTTGACGAGACAGCAAACACCACACCACATGCCCTAACAGCTTTTCGATCTATCCCCATGAAAACTTAACTTTTGAATAACCACCATCGCAACCCAGGTGACAAAAACACCCGACCACCTACACCGCCCGTCCATGGGGGTGAAAGCCATAACCGGCATAGAGGCACTTCCAGACAAGCCACAATCTCCAAAACCCTAGCCTCTCTCTGTTTCTCATGTTTCTACGGAGCCTTGTTCTTTTGAGATCAATTTGATTTTGATAACGAGGGATTTGAACCTGAGAGTTGAGACATATATGTACAAAAAGTAAGTGTTATCAAGTATCAACTTAGAATTTTCATATTGTTTTAAATGAATGAGGTTTAAGTTTCATTAAACGTGTTTTAAGAAGTTATTTGAAATTCTAAGAAATGGGTTCTTCAATTTTTTATATTGTTTCAAATAAAAAGGTGATAAAGATTTATATATTTATTCGAAATGCCCCATAGTAAAACCCACTTAGAAAAGAAGTACAAACCAAAACATGGATTCCACTCCTATGGCAACAAGGACTGTAGATGTTGACTAGCAACTTGTATTCCACCATTCTACACCTTCCAACAATCAAATGTGCAGAATTAAAGCGACGTGGCAACACCAATGCCCTTGATAGCATGTGATTTTGACTATGAGATCACCAATGGCAATGAAGTAGAGGGGGAAATGTAGATGCGGGTTGGGTGGTAGCCAGTGAAGGGGCTTGGTTGGAGGATCGGAGATATTTTCACAAGAAGCAATCTAACAAGTACATGTGGTTCTTGAGGACAGAACCAAATGGATCATCATCAGACCTTCAGTTGGGGCATGTGACCCTTGCTAATGGGTGGTTACCACTGAGCTCTAGTACACCATTGAAGAGGTGTTTGGGCTTTAACTTAGTCCATTACTATGACTGATTGAAACATGTTGCTGGTCCAATACTCCTATTTCTGCAATAAGGATAGAAATATCTTACAATTCACTGGTCCAATAATTTCCCAATTCCATCTTTTAATTTATAAATCAGCGTGTGCCCTCATGCATGACAGAAAAACCAGAAAAAATTAAATTAAATCAAATCAAACAAAAAATTAAATAAAAAAACAAAGATCTATCTCACCGCCTTAGATATTTATTTTGGCGCGCGGCTCACGCCACCGCACAGGACAAAAGGGCGACGTGTCAGCTTCCGCCCTTGACGTTCATTTTAGTAACAACCACAGGGCAGTGATCGAAGCGCGTGGCCGGATCTGGGTGAGGTGGCGACGTGCATGCGCCTAAGCCGCCGCTGGCAGCTGACTCAGTCATGCCTCGGGAGGCGTGACAGGCCGTTACTCTTTAACGTTGTCGGCGCCGGTTGAGGTGGAATCGGCTTTGAGTGGCTTTTTCGAGGAGGTCGTGTGACGTTTACACGTGTCTCTTAATAAATTGAGGCCACAAACCTAACATTTGTTTAATGAGATTAATTACGTCAGCTAATAGTTTGATTATATTTGTTTATTTAAGTACGGAAACAGGTGGTGAGGTTCAGGTGGTGTGAGGGTTCATGTGGGCGCTCATACAGAAAATCTGGATGGGCCCCAACGGAGAGGTTGACACGTGTTGTTGAGGAATAGTATTGCTTTGTTTATGTGATTACGGCTGAAGAGATAAGGATGGTGATTGTATTAGGGTGCGGGCATGTGGCTGTTAGTGGTTTTCGATCGCACACATAATCACGAATCGATCCACCTTATCTCTTCCAGAAAAGAAAAAAGAAAAAATGTCACGCATAAAGAAGAGAAAAATATGTATATTAGTGCATAACACACAATAAGAAATTATTTTACACAGCTTGTAGTTTTGGAATTTTGATAAATCAGAAAAATAGGGAATAGACTTGTCTACCTAATTTTGGGTGACTTGACTCCTATGATTTTTTTAAATGATTTGATGCGTATGATGTATTCCGTAACGTATGATATACAGTATATCAACCATATCCTATACATATTCATAAGGTCGTGATGGTTATTGAGAATTGTATGATCTCACACATTCATTTTCTGTATTATATTTAGTTCATATTTAAGTTTAAAATAGAGCATTCATTTTGTTCGTCAAGATGTTAACTAACAATTTTAAAGTCATAAGTTCATGATATGTGAGTTATTAATATTTTTTTAAAGAAAGCTTTAAATATTTTGACGTTTATTGGGTTAAATATTAATGTATTACCGTATTTTTTTATCAGATTTATATAGCGTTCTGAAGTGATCTTCATCACTATTAACTTGTGAATCTAGATTATGGTTACAGAAGCCGTGTGATTTCAATTTCAAAAACATATAGGTGGATTGCCAAATTACACAACACAAAATACAAAACTCTGTGTCATATTTTGACCAGAATACATATTCATTTTGGTTTGATTTATCTCGTTTCATATGGTATCTAAACTAACCGTACTTTCAATATTGTTGTCCCCATTTTTCTCGCAAATGATTAAAACATTTCTAAGTTGTCTCTCAGATATTCTATTCTTAACTCGCACGTTTATTTCACGCCTCATTTCAGTCACTTAAAACACATGCATTTTTATTATTGTCTCTCACGTTTATTTCACATTGGTTTCTAGCGTTTTCAGTTTTTCACGCACATTTTTTATTCTTACTTCACACACATTTACCAATTTTTATTCTCTTTTTATATACTCTAGTCAGCGGTATTATATGAACCATTAACATTAAATCAACGGTAGCAAAAAATAACAAAAATCCTCTAAGAATGAACATTGACAGGCTCTCTAGAACCTGATCGCCCTCTCTAATTTCAAGGTCCAAAAAAAGGAGTTGATCAAGTAAAGCACTACTCGATTAGTTGATTGGCTCTCTAGCCTTCGCTATTTTAAGCAAAGCACGAAATTGTCAAGAGCTCAAGAATAATAAAAGAGAAAAGTAGCAAAAAATTCAATAACCAAAACCAACCACATGATTTCTCGCCCAACCCGGTCGGGTCCCAACGGACCTCAAAGTCCCTTATTAAATTTAGTTAATAGACAGAATTTAAATCTCCCATTTAAAATAATAATAATAATAAAAATAGCGCGAGACTTCTGTAAGGGGTTTCTTTCGCTCCTATCGTTATCTTCTCCACCAATTAAAAAATCCTGAACCTTCCGTTATATAAACCCCACCTGCATTTCTTAACTCTCTCAGTTCTTCCTCAACAAACCTAGAAGCTTGAACCCTAACCTGTTTCTGTTTTGGTCCCTCCAAATATTACCAATTTCTATCCCAACCTCCTCCTTCTCCATCACCCATCTTTTTCAAACACAACTATTTTCTTCCCTTCCCCTCAAGAAAGCAATAATTAATATTATTGCATCTTGCCCCCTATATATAAATACCTCACCCCGTCTCCACCACCTCACTCATCAGACTTTGTTCGCTTTGGAGAGAACTCAGATTCGAATTAAATCTCAAGATTTGAGTTTTGTTTTGTTGTCTCCCTAATGGCTAAGAGCAACCCTAATGGGAAGAGGCCCCGAGAAGAGGACGACTCGGGACGGACCGATGTAGCTGAGGAGTTCGCTGCATCCTTCTGTCCCGACGCGAAACTCGTCCGAGTCGATTCGAGGAGCTCAATTGACTCGGATGCTAGCTCGGGCGAGTCGGCCACCCGAGTTAATCCTGTAGACTTCGAGGAGTTCGACCTGGACTCGGCCGAGGCGAAGAAGATTCAGGAAGACCTGTTGAACATACTGGAAGACTCGGAGGACCGTGAGCCGGCGATTCAGGGGCTGGACTCGGTCATTAAGAGCTTTGAGGAGGAGATACAAGTTCTGGCGCCAGCGGCATTTGTTCCTCCGGTTGAGACTGCGTCGGGATCGGGTGAGTCGTCGCCGCCGTCTCAGCTGGAGCTCGGTTACTTACTGGAGGCTTCCGACGACGAGCTAGGTCTCCCGCCGACCAACAATGGAGGAGTGACCGAGGGGAAAATGGAGGTTTCGGATTTCAAGGCGAGTTCTCCAGCGGCAGCGCTGGACGGAATGCTTGGGTTTGAGAACGACATTATTTCGAGTTACGACGCATTCGATTTCGGAATGGGTGCGTACTTGTCGGAGAGTAATATCGGTGGAGAATACGTGGCGTTGGGTGGCTTGTTTGACTACTCCGACGGCGGCACGTCGGAGGTGCCGTGGCGGACGGAGTCGCTTTCTGCTCTGTAGAAACGTTTTGAAGTTTGAACTGGTTTTTCTGGGTTGGTTTTCCATGCGACCCGGGAAACGGTTTTCGATAGGTAGAGAGCTGTTGATATCAGAGAGGTTTTGTAACTGTATGTAAACTCAGAAAGAAAGAAACAAGATGAAATTTGAACGGAACTTGTTTGATTTTGGCATTTTGTTTTGTGCGAACCGTGATTGTTTCAAGATTATTTCATCAGGATTAACTTTTGTGTTTTTGTTTGGCCTGACATCAAGATTTTTTTTACGTAAGCAATGACTAACATCCTCCTCATACGAAAATTTATTGAAAGAAAATAAGATTACGTTGATTAAAAGATATGCAAGCAAACGTCAGACATTCTCTAATAAATAACAAACAAACTAATAAAATCAAAAATTAGAAGTCTCTAAATAGTCTCTATTACAATGTCTCACCATTAGGTTTGGAGTTGAATTCCACCAAGTAAATCTGTCAGAAGATGCATCGTAATTAATAAGAGCATCAACAACTTGATTGCCTTCAAAAAAAATATGGCTTGATTTGAAATACATTTGAGATATAAGATTTAAACAGTTGTTTCTTTTCATACGAAGATACCAAGACACCAAATTAGGAAAACAGAGAAAAATAAGAAAAATGGAATAATCCACTTCCAACCACACACACTTCCAATCTCTAATCTAAGCTTGTTCAATAGCTTTAATGACCATCATGACCTCTGCAACCACCAAACTAGAAATATCAAGAGTATAAGAAAATGCAACTAAAACCAAGCTAGCCATTGTAGTATCTGTATACACCACTATAGTCAGCGTGATTGGAACCACAATTCTATGCTTCATCAGTATTAATTTTAATTCAACCACTTAGAAGGGATAATCAATTAACATCAGTTATTCGAGGTGCTCGACGTGGCTTGCAAGTACCACCCATTTTTTAATGTGACAAAGCTCATGTACATTGTTGAACATGCAACTTGAAGACAAGTGACTTGAGGCTGGAACATTCCCAGTAATTAAACGGCAAGCTTGTGACACAATTACTAAAATACCATCATATCGAACTCGATTTCTACAGTGCTAAATGAACCAAAGAGACGATGCAAAACATGCAATCCAAAAATATCATGCAGATGAGAACAGCGTTCTACAGACAATCCCATATTCATAAGAGCTAGAATAGAATTTGGGACACCATGAAGCTCAAAATTTTCTAGCATAACGTATCATATAGCTGTTGCAAACTGAAAGTGAAGAAATATATGTTCAATTGATTTCACATGGCAGCGACATAACATACATAAGGAAACTAGAAATACCTCTCTTTTCTGTAAAAAAAAATTCATTTGATATGGCATGTCCTTTCAAAACCTTCCAAACCAACAAAGAAATACGAGGAGGTACTTTGCCCATATTATCTTACCCCATACCAAAAAGGGTGTCAAAAGTTTTAAGAAACCATATGCCTCCTTAGAGTGAGCACCCCAGATAAAGAGGGAGACCAAATAAGCTTGTCTTCAACGGGAAAGGTGATGGAAATTGGATTTTCGCCCACAATACTACACTAGTCTGGGAAATGAAGTTGCAAAAGAAAGGGAAGATTCCATTTCCCATCTTGAACACAGTCATTAGCTTTTACCTATAATTGATGAGCTTCCTATCCATGCACATTGAATAAATTAATTAGAGGACTACCCGTGAAATTGTCATTAAGATTAATATTTGTTTTGGTGACGATTTTTGTAAGTTGAATCGATCTTGTTCAGTGGCAAGTAGGGGTGGGCATGGGTCGGGACGGGCCGGGTTTAGGTTGATCCTGAACCGGAACCCGAAATTTTGAAAAGGGACGGGACGATACGGGATTAGCTTTTTTATATGTGATCCCGACAAGGCCCGGTCCCGAACGGGACCGGGCCGGGACTAAAACGGGCCCAAAACGGGTCTTGAACAAATAATTATAATACAAAACCATAGCACAATAACAATCACAACCATAGCAAATAATTCATCATCAACTACATCATAAAGTTACAAGTCCAACAACATAACAACATAATAAAATGAAGTTGCCAACTCGAAAACATAAGTTTAAACATAAAATGGATACAAACTTAAGGTCTAGCAGAGTTAAAAAGACAAACAGATCAACAATTCAACATCATAAGCTCACAAAAAGAACTAGTTGAGGCGTACCACAGCCTTTCCCTTTCCTTTTGATTTGGAGAATACTGGACATGTATTCCTACTAGACGCAGAGCTCTCATGATCTATAAATAAACCAAACCAAACCAAAACAAAACAAAACAAGTAAGAAATCAGAAATCAAAAGTAATAACTGGACAAAAAAATGAAAGAAGAAAACTGAACATATACCTAATTCAACTTTCTCATAGAATTCTGTGTTCTCAATGGAAGGAAGCTCATCTTCCACTTCAGCAATTTCATCTCCCAACAACCAATTTTGCATGCAGACTAATGCCTCCACAGATTTAGGAGTCAATGAACTTCTAAATGCAGAAATCACTCTACCTGCAGTGCTAAAACAAGACTCGGATGCAACTGTGGATGTTTGAATGGCAAGAACATCTCTTGCTATGGCTGCCAAAACAGGATACTTTAGACCATTTATCTTCCACCAACACAATATATCAAAATCATCTTCCTTGTCATCAATCAATTCAAGAGGGGAATTTAGATACTGATCCACTTCATGTACCTCCACTGTCTCATCACTCTCTTGGACCACATTTTTCCAATTGTCCAACATCCGACCCCGTAAACCTTTCTTAGACGTACTGCTGGAAGAAGTGACTGTTTGCTTGAACTTGTAGAGCCTCCTTGCTTGTGTATATGTCTGCTACCATCAACTATTGGCGCATACTACATAACACATAATAAAATTAAAAGTAGTAAAGTATGAATTGATGCATATCAAAAGGTAGCAGCAGAAAAAAAAAGTAATTTGAAAATTCGAAATCACAAAACTGAAATCAATCAACACAATCCATCGTATATCAAAATAACATAGCAATTGACAGAACTAGAAAAACGAATTGAAACAAAGAGATTGGTTCTACCTCAGAGATTGGTTATACCTCTGATGAAAACAAAGAGATTGGTTCTACCTCTGATCGAAACTAACGCCGGAAGCTGATGACGGAAGCCGAGCTAGAGGAGCGCCGGAAGCCGAGCGAGAGGAACGCCGCGGCCTGGGTCGTGGATGAGGTAGCCGTTGAGCTCGCCGAAGTCGAGGAAGAAGACTGATATCAGTGATATGTGAGGAAGCCAGGAAGGGACGGACGAGTGAGGGGTTAGATTTAGACTGTTTATTGATCAGCTAGATCAATCCAACGACCTATATTAATTCATATAATTATGATTTTTTTTAATTCGGGACGGGCCGGGTCTTAACGGGCTCTATTCAAAAAGTCCCAATCCCGATCCCGTTTTTTTAAAACGGGACGGGCTGGGTCGGACCTTTAATTTTTAAAATGAAGTTCCGTCTCGTCCCGTGAATTTTCGAGACGAAATCAGGACGAGCCTTCGGGATCGGTTTCGGATGCCCACCCCTAGTGGCAAGACAAAGATGTGGTTCATATGGGTGGTCTAGAGATCAGATCTTAGTGAATTTTAACACAAAACAACACCTCATTATTTAAATAGGTAGCCTATTCTGATTTAGCTCATTTGATTGTGTTCGATCTAATCACATTATGTGCTAATGACATGAGTTTCACTTCGGTTAGAAGTGTGCCAACGAGGACGTTGATGCACATTTTGTGCACTCTATATATCTAGTGTCTCAGAAGATGTCTCTAAAGTAATATAAAAGGAAAATCGTCTCTGTGTCTACATACATGATTTGTCTAATTAATTTTAAATTCAATGTACAAATCTTGATTGGCTTAGGGGGATACTAAAGTAGAGAAGTAGGACTGCTTACCTCTTTTTATGTCCAAAACGTTTAATTTGAATCAGCTGATTGAAGGTGTATCTAGAGATTATGTTTTGTAGATTATTTATTATTATTTTTTCTCATGAAATCGAAAAAAGTGAAGTGACCCATTCACAGGAAATAGTATTGTAGTTGGGCCAAGGTGTAGTTGGGCCGTATGGATGATGCAATAGACAACTGAATCGGATCTTCGAAAAAACAATTTTCTCAACTCAACCACAAAGATTGCCCTGAAATTTTTAGCAGAGGTGATCACTCATACTCACTCTCCTCCACTCATGGCTCTAACCATAGCCAACAGTGGCACCACCAACGTCGGAGCCAGACCCCTCTACAAAACTCCCACCACACACCCCTACACCATACTCAGCTCCCAACGCCGCGTCCTCTTCCCTCATCTCTCCCCAAGAAGAACCCTCCACGTGGTGACCGCCAAGCGCTTCACCTCCCGAACCGGGAGGCTCGACAACAAGAACAACAAGGGGAGCAACACCACGACCAAAGACCAAGAACTTGACCAACGTACGGCTGAGATTAAAAGCCTCGCTGCTGACAGCGTTGATGATGGCTACTTCTTGCCTGAGCTTCCGGGAGACAAGCCGGATTTCTGGGAAGGTGAACAGTGGGACGCTCTTGGTTTCTTCGTGGAGTACTTGTGGGCTTTTGGTTTTGTTTTTGCGGTATGTAAAGTTTGTTCATTTTGGTTTGGTTTTGATCTTCCTATGATTTCACTGTATGAGCTTGCGGATGTTTTTTTTAACTGTCATAACTTTCTTGATTGGTTCATGTTGTTGTGTCTTGAATGTGGTAAAACTGATAGGGTCATAAGAACATGGGAGATCAAATTACTATGTGTTGAACTTTTGATTAGTTAGTACTTGAGGGTTTATGAGAAATGAGCTGCAAAGTGAGTTGATATTGGTTCTGTTTCCTTGTTGGTTAGGTCAGAGATAAGCTTTAGCAGTGAAAATTTGGTTAATGCTTGAGAAGAAATGGCTGAAGTGTAGGGGGTGAAGTCTATTTAAGATGTGAGGCTAATGCTTGCTTCCCCCATGTTGTTTATGTTTTGGGCAGGTTATTGCCGCTATTGCAGCTGTTGCTACATTCAATGAAGGGGCAACTGATTTCAAGGAGACTCCTACTTACAAGGATGCGATCCAGTCTCGTGAGTTGCTAGAAGAACCAGAGGGATCTGGTCCTGATGTATTTGAATCCAACCCTACTGAAGTGGCTCCTAGTTTGGAATAGTAGTCTTTGTAGAATGACAGAACAATCACCTCTACATCAGATGATACATGATACAGTCCTAGGCAAAGTAACACTGTTAGAGATTATGTCTCAACTTGTAAGGCAATGTTCAATAGATTAATAAGAAACCTTATTCTTTTTCTGAAATCCTTCTGAATTGTATTTTGATTATCTGGTGCTGTAGCGATACATGAACGTTTCTGAGTATCCAGCTCTTAAGCACATCCAACATTTATCTTTTCCATCATCTGTGAATATGCCATGGAATAGTATCTAATCCACAATTGTTGCCAAAACTGAAAAAGACGAGACTGAAGAAGATGAATGACTTTAGGGATCAAATTTATTACTGGAACATAATACATTATATCAGAACAAAACTACCATACTAGATGAAATGAACAACAGTTAACAAAGTAGTCAAACGAAGTAGTATCTCTCATGCTTGCTACAAGAACAATGTATATAGCAAGGGACTTAGGGACCTAGTTGGGCCAGAGGAAAGTCCCCATAGCAAACTTCCTCTTCTGCTCAACATCTCCGGTCACTTGTAGTCCATACTCTTTCAGCAGACAATCCAGCTTCCACTCCGGCATGGTCTCGTAGTCTGTCTTTTTGTACCTTGGATAATGCAGAGGCATCTGAAAATAGCCACCACAACTCTCTCGCTTGTGCTGCGTACTCGCTTCGTGTGGCCTAGCTATAGACGACAATGCTCCCATGCCGCCTCCGCTCATACTGACGGCCGTGTTGCTTATCTCCTTTGCTTCTCTATTTTTCTCTGTAATTCTGCAAGAGTGCAAACTACGGTGTTAGGTATTTATACTGTGAAAGCCAAGCAGTATTCCTTCCTGAATAAAGGAAAAACTTACCAAATTCATCAAGGAATAGTGAAACCTTGTTGTGGAAGGTAAGTGTGTGCTGAGATTTTTCCAGTCGTACAACATTTTAAGACAATCCTACTGAGAAAAGGAAAAGACAACTTCCAGTTTTATTACATACCGGAGATGCTAAACAAGGAATAGCAACATTTCCAATCTCTCGAACTCAACACCGTGAAAACTCTATTTCAATTTATCAACGAATCAATCAGGGATTCATTTTCAATCGACAAAAAGCTTTATTGAGCAGAAGCATGAATACAACCCAGGCAAATCAACTTGGTCTCCGCCGGAGAGATGAGATGAAGACAATTTGTAAGTGTTTATTTTCAATCATTTACAATCTGCATCATTCCCACCACAATTTCTTTGCTTAATTTTCTCTTTATTGTTGAGGTGTTGGTGTTCCGTGTGAAAATAGATTTTCTTCGAACAACCAGTCTTGAGGCGTGTCAGTACATATGGGTTAGGTACAACCTTAATCTTTGATGCTTGTTCGTCTTCTGTCTTCTTCTGTTTTATTAGGCAGATAATAAAGAACATTCAAAAGTAAACCCTCAACAATTGTTTTATTGGTGATGACATCTTGAAAGATAACATTACAGGAAGAAAATGTAACCAAACATTTTAAAGTTTCAGTAGTTCTTCCAACTGACAAAAGCTGAAATGGAAATGAAGGAAAATACAATGCAACTGACTCTATGAGGTTAGAAATCAATTTAATTTTTTCTTTTACCAAAACAGAAGCATTATTTCCGTTTTCAGGAGACACATTTGAAGGAACTGAAAATTGTTTAAAATCATGCAAATTTTGAAGTTTGTTTGTCATGTGATTTGTAGCTCCTGAGTCTATAATCCAATAATCATTATTAGCACAAACAGTAAGAGCAGTAGACAAAGATGTTAGAGTACCTGAAGCTTCTTCATGTGAAGTACAACCATTTTCTGCCAAAAACCCAGAAAATTGCTGAAGGATGGAAGTGTGGCTTTCTCTCCTAGAAAACTGCTGAAGAACGTGTCTTGTGCTTTCAGACATATTAGCTTCTTTGCCTCTGTTCTGAATCTTCTTCTTGCTGAGATACGAAATAAACTCATTCTATATGCTTGTAAGATTACCCAGGTGTTTCACTGAAGGATTACCTTCTGATCTACTCACCTCCACAGATCTAAAACACCGATTTGGATTCATTCCAACATCGGAAAAAGATGAGGGTACAAAAAACCTCTCAACAAATTTTTCTTCCATAACAGGATGAAGAAATCAGAATATGATCAAGGAGAGATACAGAGTCAGACATTGGATTCCCGCTCTGATACCATGAAGAAAACTGAACACAAAATCTTGTGGAAGGTTTTCTGGTAATCTTTTCTTGATAAAACAAAACTATTACAGATTTACACTATATATAGAAGAGTAAGAGTAAACAAACTCTTTCTCCTTTCCACACTCTAATAGCTGTCAAAACCGAAAGCAAATACACAAGAGAGAAAAGCTATACAAGTTAAGTGTAAGATGTACAGTAGGAAGTAAGACCTGAAAATATCAAGGGACAAAAGTTTTAATTTAATCCCACAATTGCAACAAAAAAGACAGTAGAAGAATTCTAAGACCCTCACACTAAATTTCATCTAGGTTCATGCCATTTGGTTCAACACTTCTGTATTAAATTATTAATCCTTATTTATAGCAGTTTAGTTTTCAGGATAATGCAGTGATACTTTTGCTTCATGTCCTTAAATATTAACAATAGCAATCAGCTTGGCTTGTACAAGATGTTTTGGAGCCTTTTATTTTATTTTTTATCTGGAGACTTGATGTTATGGTTTGATCACCCATGCATTGGTCGGTGGAATGTCTTTAGGGGCTTTGCAATAGTTACAATTCTGAGGTTTTAATTCAGTAATACTTTAATCTGCCTAAATTTTATGTGCTATTTTCTTTCATATGGAATTGCACCGTATGACTAAGTTTTCCCTAATATTATCTCCATTCTACAGAGGCTGGCGAGTGCTTACTCTAGTGCCCCCGTGTCTATGAAAACTGAACTTCGAACTATATACAATCAATTGTGCCAAGATGATATGCCCATGGTTAGAATATCTGCTGCAACTAACCTGGGAAAACTTGCTGCAACTGTCGAAGCTGCTCACCTCAAAACTGAGGTCATGTCTATATTTGAGGATTTGACACAGGATGGTATGTCCTCATGGATATCTTGGTTTTGATCCTAACTATATTATTTTATGCTTGTTGTTTATAGACAATGTTGTTCATTTCTTATTGGCGTGAAGTATGAACTTGACTCTTATGACTTGTGCATTCAGATCAGGATTCTGTTAGATTATTGGCTGTCGAGGGTTGTGCACCTCAAGACTGCATCACCCATATTCTTCCTGTCATTGTCAACTTTTCACAGGTAAACTTGTGTATGAGTTTTAGGACATATATGACAATGAGCAGATCATGTTCTCCTTCATTTGTTAATTTTTAAAACAGATTCTTAATTATAAATAGCAATCTGTTATGTACTTGGCAATACGTGTGATGCAAATATGTTCCTTTTACCAGGATTAGTCTCGGCGTGTTCGTTACATGGTTGCAAATCAATTATATGAGCTGTGTGAAGCAGTTGGTCCAGAAGCCACAAGGTAATGACATAAAATATACAGTGCATCACTAGCTTTCTGACCATACCTTCCTTTTTATTTTCCTTAAACAAAAAGTTACATTTTTTGGCTATACATTTCCAGTTGGACCATTACACAAAAAGTTACATTTTTTGGCTATACATTTTCAAGTTGGATCATTACACAAATTTTTTCGTTATATCTATAATGTTGATTTGAGCCAAGATTTTAGTAACAGCTTGAGAACTTGCCACCATGACTTCTAATTGGTGTTTCTTGTGATGTTAACATTTTTAGGTCAGATCTGGTGCCTGCCTATGTTCATCTTCTTCAGGATAATGAGGCTGAAGTACGAATTGCTGCTGCAGGAAAATTAACCAAGTTTTGCCGAATTTTGGACCCAGAACTTGCTATTCAGCAGATCTTACCATTCGTAAAGGTAAGCTTATATTTTCTCTCATAGTTAGTTAAATATGGGATGAGAATTAAACGTGAAAATACGTACATGTATAATTCGTTACATTTTAGTGAAAAATACTTTTAAAAATTTGGCCAAAAAATACGGATTCAGAAAATTTAAAAATACGGTACGCACGTGTTTATAACGAGATGTAAAAAAAATACGTACGTAAAAATTTGGATACATTTTTATACCAATTTGTATTAATATATCACTATTAGAGAGACTTTTACACCTTTAAATTTTTAATTAATTAAAAAAATAAAAACTCTTAATTAATTGAGTCTATAATAGAGTTAGAGTCGTAGAAAGCACAAATATTTATAGAATAGTGTGAAAGAATAAATATTTTTTTTTAAAAAATATTATTATTATTTTTTAAATAATCCATTTTTTTAATTATAAAATACGCGAATAATATTATATGTTTGGATAAAACAAATGTGTTTTTTTCTGCATCTTTAGAAAAATATGAAAAACACGTTTTTTAAAGATACATACGTACACATATAATACGTGTATTATATGCGAATTAAATGACTAGGTTTTCTCTAAATAGTTTAGTTTGTTTGATTAGTGTTGATGCATTTCCGATAAGTGGTATTAGCTCTACAACTTATGAAGTTTTGCCTGCAATAGGAATTGTCAACAGATTTATCCCAGCACGTCGGCTCTGCATTGGCTTCAGTGATAATGGGAATGGCACCAGTTTTAGGAAAGGCAAGAATCTTTTGTTCACGATTCTATTTAATTCATAAAAGTAACCATGCTCTCCTGATCCTTATTGATACAGTTTCTGTTGGTTGTTGCAGGATGCAACCATAGAGCAACTGCTCCCCATTTTCACTTTTACTGAACTTGGACTTCTAACATGCAGTATTGTTTTTATCGAAAACTGGAGACAGGTAATGGTTCTTCTTCACGGTATGGTCTGGGTTTTGATTCTTCTACTTTCAGTTGCGCCTCTCAATTGATTTTTGTTTTGTTTTTCTTTTATAGCTCTTTCTTGGGACCTAAACTTCTCCCTAGGCCGGTTCAAGTTCTAATATTGGTTTGCAATGTTTCTGAATGTCAAGTTCTCTTCCTTTAATTGCGTTTGTTGTTGACAGTATAGTAATAATTGATGTGGTTGAATATGGCATATGGAGTTATGAATTAATAACTTGAGATATGTACTTTTTTAACACGTACGGTATTTTAAATCCGTATCATTGTATGTATATGTGTGGAACTGTTCTTTTAAACTTCTCATTGCATGTTAACACCATCTTAACTCGCGGGTATAAAGGCTCGCGTGCATTGTGTCGAAGATATCCACACGGCGCCTCCTCCATTTCCTTCCCCTCTTTCACCCCCTCAAAAGCCTCTCCGGAGCACCCACTTCCTCCGGCGTCGACTGCGCCGTTCTGCATATTTCGACCGGTGTAAGTTGTCGGGTTCTGCCATGATCGCTGTAACATGGGCCTAAAATTAGGCCCCAGAGGTGTAATTCTATTGGATAACCCACATAAGGCCCAATGGATTCGACCCGGCCTGCTATGAAGTGGTTTGCTTTTGCCCAAAATCCGAACTTCCTAGTGCCAATTAGGCGGACACTCGATCAACACGATCATATCCGTTCAAAACCAATCCAACGGCCACTGTAATCCCATTCATGGAAGCAAAATTTACTCGCTGTCTTTTATCATATCCTATAAATTGAACCGTCTGTTATTTCTTTTTCACTATCTCGCTCCATTAATCTTCCCCTTGTATACAAAACCAGAGAAGCACATCACCGAGACTCATTTGGATCCTCTCTCTCCCGCCGATCGGATCCAAGGTACGCTTTTCTTCTCCGCCAGGTTTCCGATTCAGATCCGCTCGCTTCTTACCGTTTCGCGTTTTACGATCCAAATTCGTGATAAGCTACCTGTTCGTTTGCCTTGAGCAAACTGATTCGATTTGGTTTTGTGGATTTTGTTGATGCGGTGGTGAATTTCGATGTGGTTTTGCAGTGATCGCCGGTGGTCAAGATGCTGACCAAGTTCGAGACGAAGAGTAACAGAGTGAAGGGACTGAGCTTCCACACTAAGAGGCCGTGGATCCTCGCGAGTCTGCACAGTGGTGTGATCCAGCTATGGGACTACCGTATGGGGACTCTCATTGATCGGTTCGATGAGCACGACGGCCCTGTGCGCGGTGTTCATTTCCACAAATCTCAGCCTCTCTTTGTTTCTGGAGGTACAGATTTCGTGTTTACATTATGTGTTTTCGGCTTTCGTCGGCATTTTGATATGTGCAGTTAGTTTGTTATAATTCTGGTATCTCGATTTGGTTTGGTGCCGTTGCAAATCATATAGATCTAGGTTGAAGAGAACTGTCATTGGATGAATGAAATTTACATAAAATTGGTGCCCTCCAATGGTCGTACGACAAAACAAGTAAACAACTGTAAAATCATTTATATACTCGCCACCACATTATACTGAAATCATTTATACGAGGAATGGGATACTAGAACCAACTGTATAAATAATGAGCTTATATATCTAAATCTAAACATTCTCCTCACATAATCAGAGTAACAACTCAGCTAGGGTAAAACACTAAAAAAATCTCGAAGACAACATTGAGAATTTGGGATATGGGATTCTAAAACTATAGACCTGCACATTCTCACAATAACTGATAAACCACATAATAATTACAATAGAATTAGAATCAAATAGATAAACAAAAGTAAAACAACAAACATGAATGGTGAAAACTATAGTAAAGAATTTTGAAATTTTGAAATCTGTACATCAAATAAAGACAATATCATTACAATAAAACCTCCACCGTATAATCTCTCTAAAAATTAATGTTCTTGAAATGTTGAAGAACATACCTACCCACTGCTTGGTGATTGACAGGACAGTTTCTGAAATTTAAACTTTTGAGCGACTCGGTAGAACTGGAGAGTGAGAGGGAGAGAGAGAGAAAGAGAATTAAAAGACTTTTGAGTAATTTTGGAGAGTGAGTCGTGAAATAGAGATGATTTTTGAGTTCCAAGACATTGATAAGCATCGTCGTACTCTTCTATTGTAGAGTTAGGATGACTGGAAGCATGGAATATGGAAATTCTAATTGACAGGGAGAATCTCTCCATACATACCCTACTTGAGAACATGCTGAGATATATGTATAAGAGAAAAAAATTGCCCCCCCTAAAATTTGGTGCCTGAGCCTCCTGCCTATTGGGCTTCATATCAGGTCTGGGCCTGAAACTGAGCTGAATAGCAGTGGTGCAATGCTGGAGTATATGATTCATTAATGTTCCGATTATAGAGAACGTACAGTGGTTTGTCATATTCGTTGTTCATTATTGGGGGAAGGATTATAGTTGCAGTGTAAGAGACACTAAGGAAGGCTTCCTTACATTGCCACCATTTTGCAAGTGTATCAGATCTCAGATTCCATATGATTGTATTTTTTTATTTTTAGAAGATCATTATTTTGTAGATGGTACAGGTCGTGTTTTAATCAATCTGTGTTGTGCTTTGCAGGGGACGATTACAAGATTAAGGTTTGGAACTACAAGATGCATAGATGTCTTTTTACTCTTCTCGGGCATCTAGATTATATTCGTACTGTGCAATTTCACCATGAGTACCCATGGATTGTGAGTGCCAGTGATGACCAGACTATTCGCATATGGAACTGGCAGTCCCGCACATGTATTTCAGTTTTAACAGGCCACAATCATTACGTTATGTGTGCCTCATTCCATCCTAAAGAAGACCTTGTCGTATCTGCCTCCTTGGATCAGACTGTCCGCGTTTGGGATATTGGTTCTCTGAAAAAGAAGACCGTGTCCCCAGCAGATGACATACTGCGACTAAGTCAGATGAATACTGATCTTTTTGGTGGTGTTGATGTTGTTGTTAAGTATGTATTGGAAGGGCATGACCGAGGTGTCAATTGGGCTTCATTCCACCCCAACCTGCCTCTCATTGTCTCAGGAGCTGATGATCGCCAAGTCAAATTGTGGCGGATGAATGGTATGAACTGCTATTCTTGCATTCTTCCTTGTAATTTTTCTGCACTAATGAGGAAGCCACCTTTGTGAATTCAATTTCTGGTAGCATTAGTAGACAGTGTAGTATTGATTAGTAGGGTAGTAGCTCTTTGGAATGTACTTCGCATATTCTCATTGACGCCGTATCTAAAAATGAACAGTTTGATACTCTTGTTTTTCGTCTCAAGCAGATTTGTTTCATGCCTTCATTACAATTTTATGGATCACTTTTCTTCCTTGGGGCACGTTGTATATCTTGTTTAAACTTTGAGGTTGGAGTGGTGGGGGTAGCTACCTATCGAACCAAGTTATTAGTTCAGGAGTAATGTACTGTCAATTATTATACTCTTAAGTTGTTCAGAGTAAGTGTATTTTCATATAGTTTGAATTTTGTTCAACCAGGAGATTTTGTCTTAAATGGAAAAGATGCTTTTTATATAAATTCATAATGCTTTGTCTGTAATCCGTAGGCAATGCCTGAATGCCTAATTACTTGGGATTCTTTAGAAACCAAAGTTTGAACTGCTGCTGTGTAATCTGTACAATCATTCTATTGCCTGGAATCATTCCACTTATTGATTTTGAAATGTTCACTCTGTTTTCCAGATACCAAGGCTTGGGAAGTGGACACATTGAGAGGTCACATGAATAATGTTTCATGTGTAATGTTTCATGCTAAGCAGGATATTATTGTATCCAACTCAGAGGACAAAAGTATCCGTGTCTGGGATGTAACAAAGCGAACTGGAATTCAAACTTTCCGACGAGAACATGACCGCTTTTGGATTCTTTCATCTCACCCTGAAATGAATCTATTAGCAGCAGGCCATGACAGTGGGATGATCGTCTTCAAGTTAGAGAGGGAAAGACCAGCCTTTGCCGTCAGTGGTGATTCTCTGTTCTATGCTAGAGACCGCTTTTTGAAGTACTATGAGTTTTCAACTCAAAGAGATACACAAGTTATTCCAATTCGACGACCTGGCTCTATCACTTTAAATCAAAGCCCCAGGACCCTTTCTTACAGTCCTTCAGAAAATGCTGTTCTTGTTTGCTCAGACTTGGACGGGGGATCCTATGAGTTGTATTTCATACCAAAAGGCAGTATTAGTAGGGGTGACAGTTCTCAAGATGCTAAGAGAGGTGTTGGTGGTTCAGCTGTGTTTGTAGCGCGGAATAGGTTTGCTGTGCTTGAGAAAACCAGCAACTCTGTGCTGGTAAAGAATTTGAAGAATGAGGTTGTCAAAAAGACTCCCCTTCCTTTTGCTGCTGATGCAATATTTTACGCTGGTACAGGCAATTTGCTGTGCAGGTCAGACGACAGAGTGTTTATATTTGATCTCCAGCAGCGGATTGTTCTTGGTGAACATCAAACCCCCTTCATCAAGTATGTTGTTTGGTCTAATGACATGGAAAGTATTGCCCTGCTGAGCAAACATGCCATAATTATTGCTAGCAAAAGGCTTGTGCACCAGTGCACTCTTCATGAAACAATCCGTGTAAAGAGTGGTGGTTGGGATGACAAAGGTGTTTTCATTTATTCGACCCTGAACCATATCAAGTATTGTCTACCCAATGGTGATAGTGGAATAATCAGAACCCTTGATGTTCCTATCTACATTACGAAAGTTTCTGGAAATACTATCTTTTGCTTGGATCGGGATGGGAAAAATAAGGCCATAGTTATTGATGCCACAGAATACATCTTTAAGTTATCTCTTTTGAAGAAGAGATATGACAATGTCATGAGCATGATTAGGAACTCACAGCTCTGTGGGCAGGCAATTATAGCTTATCTGCAACAGAAGGGGTTCCCTGATGTTGCTCTCCATTTTGTGAAAGATGAAAGAACGAGATTCAATCTGGCGTTAGAGAGTGGGAATATTGATATAGCGGTTGAATCTGCTACAGCTATTGATGAAAAAGATTACTGGTATAGGTTGGGTGTGGAGGCTCTTCGACAGGGCAATGCAGGTACATGGAACACAGCTGTGATATAATTGTTCAACTCTGTGTAAATGCAGCTTGGAAGGTGTCTGCAAAGCTCTTATTTTAATGACGCTTTGGCACTGTTGTGTTGATTTTTTCATCGCTTTATATCTGAATGTGTGTTCCTGGTAAAAATGCAGGTATTGTAGAGTTTGCCTACCAGAGGACCAAAAATTTTGAAAGGCTGTCTTTCCTTTATCTCATTAATGGTGATACACAGAAACTGTCCAAGATGCTGAAAATTGCTGAGGTCAAGAATGATGTCATGGGTCAGTTTCACAATGCACTGTATCTGGGGAATGTTGAGGAGCGCATTAAGATATTAGAGAATGTTGGCCACTTGCCCCTTGCTTATATTACAGCGAAAACTCATGGGCTGCATGATGTTGCTGAAAGGCTAGCATCTGAGTTGGGGGGTAATCTTCCAACTTTGCCCGAGGGTAAAGCCCCACCGACTCTTTTGATTCCCCCAACACCAATCATTTGTGGTAGTGATTGGCCACTTCTCAATGTTTCAAAAGGTATTTTTGGAGTGCCTGATTATATTGAGCTGGAATCTTTGGAGGAAGAGGATGAGAGTGTTGGTGGTGACTGGGCTAAGGATATTTTGGTCGGTGTTGATCCGTTACAAAATGGAGTTGTCCCTCCAGTTGAGGATGTGCCTGGAGAAGATGAAGAGGTAGGATGGGAACTTGAAGATCTGGAGCTCCCCCCTGAAGCTGACACACCTAGGGCTTCTGTTAATACCCATTCATCAGTTTTTGTCGCTCCAACTACTGGCGTGTCTGTAAGCCAGATCTGGATCCAGAGATCATCTCTTGCTGCTGAGCATGTCGCTGCAGGCCATTTTGATGCTGCGATGCGGTTGCTGAACAGGCAACTTGGGATTAAAAACTTCACTCCTTTAAGGCAATTGTTCCTTGATCTTCACTCTGGAAGCCACAGCTATCTACGGGCATTTTTTTCTGCTCCAGTGATATCACTAGCAGTTGAGCGCCGGTGGAATGAATCTGCCACACCACTTGTGAGAAACACACCAGCACTTGTGTTCAATTTTTCTCAGTTGGAAGAGAAGCTCAAAGCTGGTTACAGGGCTACTACTGCCGGGAGGTTCACTGAAGCTCTCAAGCTCTTTCTTAGCATTCTTCATACAATTCCTTTGATTGTTGTTGATTCAAGGAGAGAAGTTGATGAAGTTAAGGAATTAATTGTAATAGTCAGGGAATATGTTCTGGGATTGCAAATGGAGCTGAAGAGAAGGGAAATTAGAGATGATCCGCCAGTACGTCAGCAGGAGCTTGCAGCTTATTTCACACATTGCAATCTTCAATTGCCTCACTTAAGGCTGGCCTTGCTTAATGCAATGATAGTTTGCTACAAAGCGAAGAACCTTGCCACTGCAGCTAACTTTGCCACACGGTTATTGGAGACGAACCCCACCATTGAGAATCAAGCAAAGAAAGCCAGGCAAGTGCTGCAAGCTGCAGAGAGGAATATGACTGATGCTTCTCAACTGACCTATGACTTCAGAAATCCATTTGTCACTTGTGGGGCAACGTATGTACCAATTTACCGAGGACAGAAGGATGTTTCTTGCCCTTACTGTAGCTCACGGTTTGTGTCAAGCCAAGAAGGGAACCTCTGTACTGTTTGTGATCTTGCAGTGGTTGGCGCAGATGCTTCAGGGTTGCTATGTTCTCCATCTCAGATTCGATAGTCAGGCTGCATGAGTAGGATGATTCCTCCTTTTGGTAGCAGATGCAGTCATGTCGATGGATTTATCTATCAGTAAATTGGTAAGAAATACTGCAGAAGAGTCATCTTTCACATGATTTGTTTGCAATTTCTTTATTTCTTGGTTTTTCTGTTTTCCTCTTTCAATATGCTGGTTAGAATGGCTAAAACGTGCCAAACTCATAGGAGCTTTGTATTCACCTGAGCTGTTTGATTGCTCTGTAACGTTATTGTGCATACGCAGTTGAAATGCCTCACAGATTAGATTCATGGATTGATTCAATATTTTGGTGTCTTGTCGAATGATTGATTATAGTTAAACAGCATACTTGATTTCCCTACATGTGTTCTTGAAAGTGTGCTTTTTCTGTTTTGTAGACAAACCATGAGCGAGACAAGGGGGCGGAATGATGCTCTGTTTTTGGAAAGTAGGTGCTATTTTTTCTTGACCGATGGGTGGTTGATTCTCATAGTGAACAATTGAGTCTAGTTTGAGCAAATTTTTTGTTTTGTTGAGATGGTTATGTAAATATTAAGCAGAGTATGCCCAGAGTTTAATGGTATAGTTACTTAAATGGTCATATGGTATAGTTTGTTGTTTTCACAATATTCATTCATGTTTGAGAAATCGCAAATTGCGCTTTTCAACAGTACTGAAGGAAGCAATTTATTAGCTTTCACCCATGCTTGCATTGCATGTATATTTTGAATATAGATGGATGAACAATCTACATAAGACGGTAGGTCGGCTTGGCAAGCAAGGGTTCGGCCTTCGACATTGACAGACCAAACTTCTCTGTCATGTCCAAGTCTTGAGGTAGCATGCCATTTGGGAGCTCCCAGTTAAAGCAGTGCACCAGCTGTGCCAGAACTAGCTTAACTATGGTCAGCCCTAATAGCATCCCCGGGCACCCTCTTCGGCCGGTCCCAAATGGGATGAGTTGATAGTCGTGTCCCCGGAGGTCTATATTGCTGTTCGTGAACCTTTCTGGACAGAAGTCCTCGACATTTTCTGACCAAACATTGGGATCCCTTCCAATGCTAAAGACATTCACTATGATTCGCGATTTCTTTGGTATGTCGTATCCATCGATTGTGATGTCCTTGATGGATTCATGCGGGATGAGCAAGGGCGCAGGTGGGTGTAGTCTGAAGCTCTCCTTGACCACCTGACTGAAGTAATCCAGCTTTGGCAGATCAGACTCTTCCACCATTCGGTGCATACCAACCACAGTTTGGAGCTCTTCTTGGAGTTTCTTCATGATCCTTGGATGCCTCATCAGCTGTGCAAGGCTCCAAATAATCGATGTGGCTGAAGTATCGAAATTCGCCGTGATCAAGTCGAGTAAGATGGCCTTCACATTTGCTCGATCAACAAAATGAACTTGCTCATCATTCGGGTTCAACGGTTGGTTTGCAAACGAAAGCAACACGTCTACAAAGTCATCATTCCGGCCTTGTTTCCCACCCTTAGTTTCCGCAGCTTGTTCACGATCGTCAATTATCTTGTCTAAGAGTTGATCGACTGTCTTGCTAACTTTCTTCAGTCGCTTAGCCACTCCCTGATACATTTTCAAATTATGAAAACCAAAGAGCTTTATTAAATGGAGGTGCTTATGAATGACATTTCGTTTTATCGAAACATTCTTTTCTGTCTCTTATAGTTACAATAACATGTACAAGTCCTTACATAATGACATGAATCACAACCTATAAGGTTAGGTTGCTGCGCCGTCTCGGTTCCTCCCGAAGGGATGGTGACGCACGGCCCTATGCACACTCATGTGTGCTTCATGTGTTTTTCGACTAAGTTTTCTACTCTAGCGGATTTTTCATTATCGATTGTATCAACTAGACTCATCCAAGTATAATGTGATGTCTTAGAATTGTTCAAAATTAAGGAGCTAGTGGTTTTAAGTGTGTGTCTCGCACTAATGACCCTCCTGACATGCCTAAGACATATTACACTTGGAGTTACCGAAAACTTTCGATTTTGGATCTCCCTACACTATTAAACCAAATGATGTCTTTTACTAGACGTTGAAGACTTCTTATGCCGCATCCTTGAATGTTTACAGAGTTGTGTGACTGAGCTAATGAAGCCTCAGGGGTGGAAATCAACCTGAATTGACAATTAGGTTTTTTGTATGATTGTTTAACCATGCAGCTATCAAAATATGTGGTCTGGTCACTATGGCTATCTTAGTGTACGTTGCATCAGTTTATTATATATAGATGAATGATCGAAGAGAAATGCCTATGTAAAATAGTTGCGATCAATTAGCAAACCTGAATATCAAATGCACCGAGGGAAGGAATGAAATCAGATATATTGAAAGTCCCGACCAAGAAAAGCAACTCCCCAACGATGGCCTTCAAATCAAACCTATCGTCCTTTTTACACCCCAACACCATCCTATACGTTATGTCCTCATTCATCTCACGAATCTTCTCACTAACATCTACAACTCCACCTTCCTCTGCAGCTCTCTTCAGCTTCCCCACCAGCCCTCCCAGCTCCTCCTTCCGCAGCGGCGCGAAAGCCTCCAGTTTTGCTGGACAGAAGAGCTGAAGCGTGCAGAGCTTCCTCACATGGCGCCAATATGGACCATATTCGGTTAAGGCCACGCCCTTTGTGAGGTACGACAAGTTCTCTGAGGCCTGGAATTTTGGCCTGCTGGCGAAGTTAGTGTCATGAGTTTTGAGGAATAGCTCGGCGGCTTTTGGGGAAGAGATGACTATGGCAGGAACATTGCCTAGACGAATGGACATGATGTGCCCGTATTGTTTGGCCAGGTTTTGGAGGGTTCGATGGGGAAAGTCTCCTAGCATGTGGAGGTTTCCGATTATCGGCAGTGGCCGAGGGCCGGGTGGTAGTCTTTTGAGCTTTGATTTTGAGGAGGCAGAGATGAGTGACCAAAGGCATGTGACGAGAACCAGGAGGATGGCTATCATTGTTGGAGGACTCATTGTTTCTGGCTCTCTGATCTGTGGATTGGGTGATGAGAAGCTCAGCACATTTATATTTATGGATTCAATCCTCTACCCCAAGCAAATAGTTGGAGCTGGACCTCATAATTGTTATATACATTGTGAACTTATTCTTTCTGATGAGATGCAGCCATTCAAAATGTTTGGTTTCAATAGAGGACGACATTACATTTCTTTCACATTTTTCTGCAGACCAAATTGTTGTTTTGTCGGCCACTATTCTTTTGGCCAAACCTCACAAAAAATGTGGGGGGGGGATTTACTTGACACTGATGTGGTTGTATCACTTGTATGTGCTTGCAAGGGGGTGATGGGTATGTGTTGGTTTCAGAATCAATTTTGGCAAGTATGATAATACGTGATCATGGCGAAGGTGAACAGTCGATCTTCCATATGCATTAGACTAGTCTTGAATACGTCCCTCTGAATAGTCACGAGGATTTTTCGGAGTGTGCTCTAGGAGTCTCTGTGGGTTTTTTAACCTATTCCGAGCGTTTTGGGGTGGCGGCGGCGAGTTTCGGAGGCCTGGTATCGTTGGTGGGAATAGAATATAGAGGGAGTCCATCTCTGTTGACTGGGGTGGTTGTTGTTTGCTATTGAGGAGGTGGGTAAAGGTGTCGATGTTTGGTTCTGCAATGGAGATCACTGGGCGGTTTGGCGAATCCCTAAGTCTGTCTGAAAGGGAGTCACGGGGAGTGTGAATTCGGGCAAGTGCAGTTGTGGCGGCGAGGCGGTTTCGATTCCTTCTGGCCTGCAAGGTACTTAACAATCGAAACTTTAGAAAGCAAAGCTTTATTGAATTGTTTTCTCGGTTGTGGAGGGGGAGTGGTGGTGTGTCGATTAGTGATGAAGAGGGTAATTGTTTTATGGCGAGTTTTAATTCAGAGAAGGATATGGAGAGAGTTCTTGATCGTGAGCCTTGGGAGTTTGACAGATCCTTGGTAGTGCTGAGAGTAATTCAGGGGGATGAACCTATCTCTGCGATTCGGTTGAGTCATGATAGTTTCTGGGTTCAAATCCATGATGTTCTGAGGAGCTATTGTAATCTTGAAGTAGCAGAGGATATTGGTGCGGAGGTTGGTCTAGCTGAGGAACGAAGGATGAATAAGGAGAGCTGTGTAGGTAGGTTCCTACGTGCACGGGTCAGGGTGGATGTGACTCTGCCTTTGTTGCGGAAGTCGAAGGTTGATTTTCCTAGAGTTGGGTCCCAAGAGGTGTTTTTCCGTTATGAATGGCTCCCGGAGTTCTATCAAGAGCATGGGCTCATCGGACATCCGTCTCAGGTTTGTGATGAGAAGTCTAGGTGTAGAGGGAAACGTGATAAGGAGTGGAATTTTAAGCTGTTCTTAAGGGATGAGTTTGACTTACAAGTGAGGAAAATTGGGGGAGAAGGGCCACAGGAGTAGGCAGAGTGAGTGGGTTAGTGAGAGAGATCATAGTGATACTTTTAGTGGTTCCTGATCAAGAGGATGGGAGTCCGATGAAGCTCCAACAAAGTTCTGAAGGAAGGATGGGGCTGGGGGGGTTTCGACAGGAGTCTGTTTGTGAAGAGTCATCTATAGAGAATGGAAATAGGAGGCAGGGGAAAGCAGCATTGGAGCCAATGACTGAGTCTTATCCTTTTCTTTTAGAGGGACCATGTTAGGATACTGCTTCATCACCCATAAAGGTATGGTTTGTAGTTCTTCAAATGGTACAAATGAGACATATATGTCTCTTGACGATATGAGGAGTGGGGGTGATGTTGGAGTAATCAATATTGGGTTAGGTCCAGAGAGCAGGTGTTTAGATGGTGTGAGGACTCAGGGAGCCTACTTGGAGATTGTTATCAGCAAGCCAAGTAAACTTTTCAGGTGCAGGTTCAATCTGCTGGGAAGAATGTGAGCAGTGATGCAGTTCAACAGTTGGGGGTGATTTTTAAACAGGTTTTTGCTGCTCAGCCTGGGGATATGGGGGAGAGTTTTGGGGTGCCTACTCGGTTTGCTGGTTTGGGGGCCGGGTGTAATGATGTGTCTCTTTCTGTGGGAGGACTCTCTGAGTCTGGTAGGGGTGTGGCTAACACTGGAAGTGTGCAAGTGGGAAAGAAGAAACCTCTACTGTCTCGAAGAAAATTAGTGCTTGAGGAGATTCATGAGGTGGCTATGGTATAAAAGGAGGCTGGAAAAAGGAAATTTGTAGTGGAGGGGGTGGAGGAAAGTGATGGACAGTTGACGAAGAAGGTGATGCTGGGAAATGGTGTCCCTGAAGTGGTGGGAGCAGTGCAGCTGCCCCACCACGAGCAATGAGGATCTTAAGTTGGAAAGTTCAAAGGATGAGGGGATCTCGGACGTATAGGGACCTGAAGGACCTTATTTCTATTCATAAATCGAACATCATTTTCCTATTGGAGACTAAGATGACAGCTTGTCAGATAGGAAAATTGAAGTCGAGGTTGAAAATGGATTCTGTCCTTTGTGTTTTGAGGGTGGAAGATAATGGTGGTTATAAAGGTGGTTTGTGTATGTTGTGGAAGAATTCTGTTTCTGTGAGGTATTTATCTTATTGTTCTAAATTTATAGATGCAGTAGTTACTTTGGAGGATGATTATCAGTTCAGACTTACTGGTTTATATGGAGATCTGGTGGCTAGTCGGCGTCATTTATCATACGAGACTCTTCGGGCCTTGAGAGGTGTTTGGGTGGGCTCTTGGTTATGTTGTGGGGATTTTAATGAGATTCTAGCACTTCATGAGAAGTTAGGTGGTAATATGCTGACTCAGAGGCTAATTGATAATTTTTAGAGTGTGGTCTGTTTGATTTTTCATGTATTGGTTTTGAGTATACTTGGGATAATCGGATAGAGGGACTGGATAATGTGAAGGACAGGATTGACCGTGGTATGGGAAATTTGGCTTTAATTCGTAGATGGGGTGGTTTTTTGTGTCATCACTTGGTGTCGATGTCGTCAGATCACTGTCCAGTTTTAATTGAGAATGTAGCTCCACCTACAGTTGATGGTGATATTAGGTGGATCCCTCGAAGGTTTTTGTTTGAAGAAATGTGGATTAAGGAGAATGATTGTGAGACTATTATTGGGAGTAGTTGGCTTCAGGGTGTCTCACAAAGTATTTCTGATAGATTAAGGTTAGTAGCAACTCATCGTCCTGGGAGAAAGAGAAATTTCGTAGTGTCCGGAAGCAGGTGAAGGAGCTAAGGGAAGAGATTGGTGATTTGCAGAGACTTTATCCTTCTGCAGATGTCATTCAGAAGCGCAAAGAAGTGGAGGATAAGTTGGATGGTGTGCTCAAAAAGGAGGAAATTATGTGGAGTCAGCGGTCACGAGTTAATTGGCTAAAATACTGTGATCGAAATACAAGTTTTTTCCATGGCTGTGCTCGGCAGAGGGGTAGCGGCAACAAAATTTTGGGGGTACTAGATGAAAATAATCTATGGAGAGCAGGGTATGTAGATGTTGGATGTGTGTTTGGGGAGTATTATAGGAAACTCTTTACATCTGAAGGGTCTGTTGTACATGAGGGGATTCTAAAAGAAGTGGCAGGTCGAGTTACAGTAGCGCTGCAACAAGGTTAAGTCGCTTGTTCACAAGAGGGGAAATTGAGGTTGCATTGAAGGAAATAGGACCAACTAAGTCTCCGGGACCAGATGGTATGCCCCCCATATTTTATCAGAAGTACTGGACTATTGTTGGTGATGATGTTGTAGCTCGGTGTCTTGATTTCCTGAATGGTCATGGTATGGTGGCTGACCTTAACCATACTTTAATTGCTTTGATTCCGAAGGTTCAGAACCCGAAGCAAGTAACTGAGTATTGTCCAATAAGCTTGTGTAATGTGGTGTATAAGCTTATGTCCAAGGCTTTGGCGAATCGTCTGAAAGTTGTGCTCCCTAGTTTGATTGGGGATTGTCAAAGTACTTTTATCCCAGGTCGGTTGATTCATGATAATATCATTGCTGCTTTTGAGATGATGTATAACCTGAAGAGGAGAGGTAAGAAGAGTCGAAAAAAGGCAGTAGTGAAGTTAGACATGGCTAAGGCATATGATAGGGTGGAATGTGACTTTTTGAGGAGTATGCTGGTTACTATGGGTTTTTCTCAGCGGTTTACGGATTTAATTATGTCTTGTGTTCAATCAGTCTCTTATTCTATTTTGATCCAGGGCCTTTTCGAGGGTTGAGGCAAGGAGATCCAATTTCTCCATACATTTTTCTGTTGGTGGCAGAGGGTTTCTCTTCTTTGTTAAGGATAGCAGAGCGTGAAAGAGTGTTGAATGGGGTAGCTATTGCACGAGGAGCTCCGGTTGTCACTCATCTATTCTTTGCAGAATCATCAGGTCAGAAGATCAATGTAGAAAAATCAGCTATTTGTTTTAGCCTTTAGACTCCAATGGCAGTGAAAGAAGCGTGCAGTGCGACACTAGATATGAAAATTGTTTCCTGTCATGAGCGTTATTTGGGTTTACCAACGGTGATCGGTAGGAGTAAAAAGAAGGCTTTCAAGGGCCTGACAGATAGAGTTTGGCAGAGAGTTCAGGGATGGGAAGGAAGACTTTTGTTCAAGGGAGGTAAGGAAGTTCTTATTAAAGCAGGATGAGTATTCTATGGTTGGAAAAATGTGAACCAACTCATCCTGCACCAAACTCCATCCTATTTTAGCAACTCTACTTGAGAGTTTGTTGTGTGTAAGGTTGGACCAAACTATGTCATATAGAGGGGGATATGAGCGTTTCTGTGTTATAAGTGACGATAGATTAAGGTTGACCGTTTCGATCGAGCCCTTAACGTTGTCGGATCCAGTTGAATTTTTACCATAGACATCTTTTGTCATAATGATCATATCTAACGGTCAAATTTCCGTTTGTGAATTTTAGTTATCGGAATCACAATGTGTCTACTAATGTTGTATAACTTGTTTAGTATGTTGCAAATAAATATACAACTTTGTGAACCATAACCATTTTTTACTATAATGATAATAATAAGAAAAATTATCAATTTTAAAATATAAAAAAAACTGAACCGTATGTGTGGTTTGGTATTTGGAATAATAAAAAACCGGACTGGACCGGACAAAACCGAAATATAACATTGGTTTGGTTCACGGTTTAGAATATAAACCGAACCGAAGTGGACCGGAGCCAGCCTTACTTTCAAGTATTGAGATTTGATTGGTACTAAAACTAGTAATGCGGTAATATATTTTCTCACTCATAAAGAATTGCCTCATTATCTAAATTATACTCATGTAGCTTTGGAAAGAAAGTTCCGCATATGTCACAATTGTGTCATTTGATTTGTGTAATGTGATCTACAAAATGGCTTTTAAAGTTTTGGCTAACAGGCTTAAGACTTTTATACCATACATTATTTCTCTTAAGATGTGTTTTTATTCGTGATCGACTTATTTCAGATAATACTCTGGTTGCTTTAAAGTTGGCCCATTATATGAATAAATTGTTCAACGTACAAGAAGAATTTCAGCCTGAAAGCTTGATATTAGTCGATACCGTTCACCTGGTTAGTTATTAACTATCAATTGCTATTGAAAATATTATATTAAAGTTAATTAGTTGTTTTGCTTTTAACCCTTGTTTTATAATGTTTTGGAGGTTCGACAAGGTGCATGCGCTCGTCAATCCATGAAAACCATCATATTCTTTAGTAAAAAAAAAGTTTATGTGAGAGCTTGGTTACGCTACACCACCATCGTCAGGGCATACCTGCAATCTCAACCCTGAAGGACTGACAGTGGACACGTGCCTGTCACACCAGCCTCCAGGTATGGATTTCCACATGAATTTACAGATCGCGAACCAAACGAGGCTTGTTGGTAGCGAGGATCGAACTCGGATGGGGTCTCCACCCTAAGCCCGCCCTTGCCAACTGAGTCAAACCTCGTTAGCATGAAAACCATCATATTCTAAGTGTGCGCTATGTATGCAATCTATATCAGTTCCTTACTTCTTAGTTTATTTCTTCAGCTATATCAAATAGACCATTGCAGAAGAAAAAAGTGAAACACCAATATCCTCCTGCATCATGCCTGCATGTTTTCCACGATGAACACTACGGTATTTCATTCAAGTCTGCCATGTTTTCGATCTGGTAAGAAGTAAACCAATTACCAAATTCGGGTAAAGAAGCATGAAGTGCATTAGAAAAACACCATTCATGAAATGCTCCAGCATGAAAGCGCTCGATCGTTATTTGAAAGGGACGCATCACATACATATGCATGTGAAACAAACCATTCAAGCTTCATTTGTTCATCTGGAGAGCGATGGTTGATAAAAGAGGCCGAGCTATATAGGCATGAAACTTGTGGGATAAATATGCAAACAAACACCGGCCATGAGTTTTGCTGAGCTATGCCATTACGTTCGACTACGTTGTCATATGGTCTCTTCCATACAAAAGAAGAAGATATTATGAGAAAATAAATGGCCATCCATGATCCACCCACGTACAGTAAATGAAATTTAACTCTCTTGCTATGTATAATTGTATATGGTATAAGGGATGTGATGCTCAAACATTTGATGAGGATCTAAAGCAAATTCATTAAGTTTGAATAAAGATATGAGAATAAGTGGTGCAAGCATAACACGTTTTAGGGTGGATGTATCTTCCAGCTCTAAACTTTGCTATAGAGAGGCCGGGATAAGGGAATATACATTAATTATGTGTTCATGCAATTCTGGCTTTGAGATGGATAACATTGATTTCTTAATCGCAGACGAAAAGAATATATTGTATACCAACACACTCACAAACACTCGTACAATGCTATATATGTATTGACATTAATCTTACCGACCATCGATTTTTATACGTACGTATCTAGCTCAACTGCGGAGCTAATGATGGACCACTGGGTGCCCTTGCCTCCATGTATAGGCATAGAGCACTATCAGATTTTGGTAATCAAGGTTCAGTTTTCCCCCATAGTGTTATAGATTAAGTATATAATGATAGTATACAAGGTCTCCTACGTACCGCCACCCAGACCAAACCCTAGCTAGACTACGAGTTCAATCTCCTTCTAGTCCGGTGACAACCTTGCCTTGGCAGCCGCTTGGTTTCGCTGCCGGACGGGATTCCTCAATGCCCTTTTAATCTCTTACAAGAATTTTGGCTCAAGGAAGGACGAAAGATCCAGATCTGATGGGTTTTGTGCTAGTTTGGGGGTCGCCGTCTTTGTTTATGCATTCAGAAAAGTGGTGACAGGGGTTTACGCATTCCGAAAAGTGGTGGCAGGGGTGATGTAGGACAGGAACAAGTTCAAATTAGTTGGACAAAAGTAAAAATATAGAAGCGGGGTATAATGAAGAAAAATGATTTGAGGATTAATAATTCACGTATAAAGAAACAGCTATATGTTTGAATATTTAAGAAATTAGTATTTTAGACTTTTCGGGTTATTTGTGTGAAAAGTCAGATTTTAACCGTGAATCATAATTGAAGCAGTTTTTGAGCAGAACGTCCTTTTAGGACGCATAATACATTTTCAGAAAGGGTTCGACGAGATCTAAAAGACTCACTAATGTGAGTCATGTCAGATTTATGCCAAATAATATCGTTTTAATAATCCGATTCGGGATTTAGTGTTTTTAGGTTTTATAGTTTATTTTGGATTTGATTTTCTTTTATGTTTTGGGCTTTTCAGCTTGTGTTAGTTGCCACAGGGTTTTCTTATCATTATACAAGCATCCTTACATAGTTGTAGCATTAGTGGATTTTCACTCTTAGCTGACGGAATCTATACTGTTCCGTCGACTAGGAGTAAAAGTTCATCGACTAAAAATCTCTTAGCAGACGGAATAAATTCGTCAGAAATTTCCATCGACTAAGCCTTTCTCAGCCGACAGATCTGTGTTCCTGGCTATTTCCGTCGACTAAGCAAGCTCTTAGTCGATAAAATATAAACTTTTTTGTCGGTGAAGACCTAAAAGCCTAGCCGACAGAATCTAAACTATATTCCGTCGACTAAGAGCATTCTTAGCCGACGGAAAAGTTTATATTCCATCGACTAAGATTAAAAATACTTACAAAATTGCAGTACTGATATTTTAGTGTCTGATTAACTATTGTGATACCAATCTGGAAGCGGAACGGTCATACGAGTCAAACTCATCGCTTTGCTATGACATATGGGCTTGTTTTGGCCATCCAAGTTCGTTTACTACTTCAAAATGCAGTTTTTCCTAACTACTTAACACACGAAAACGCCTATATCTGTATCTATATGAGGTATTTTGGTCGAACATTCAACACAACAAACTCTCACCATAATGAGAGGCAACTTCCCATCTAAAAATCAGCATACATTTTTCTCTCGATGATAGGGCTCCCCATAGGGATAAATAATGGTAAATAGTATGCATGTTGTGATTCTGATGATCAAACTTCACAACCAAAAATCCGACCACCTGATATGATCATTATGTCGAAATATGTCTATGGTAAAAAATTCAACTTGATCCGATAAATTTAAGGGCTTGATCCGGACAGTCAATCCAGTAAGTCAAACCCCTAAATTGCATTGACCACAACTATCAACACCAAGACTTTACCAGAATTACGTGATTTTTCAACCATAGACTTATTTCACCATATCGTTCATATCTTATTTAATGACTTTTTGCATTTGAACTTTCTACGTAGAGTTTGTTTTTGAAAATGAACATTTATTTAAAACTTAGTAAATAAGTTATACAACATTAGTAGGCATGCTGTGATTCCAATGATCAAACTTGAGAAACAAAAATCTGACCGTTTGATATGATTATTATGTTGAAATATGTATGGGAAAAAATTCAACTTGATCCGACAATGTTAAGGGCTCAATCCTTACTGTTAATCTCGTAAGTCAAACCCCTTAACACACGGAAACGGTCATTTGACCGTCTAAATTACGTATTTTGCTCGGACCTTCAACTAATAAAAATAGTTTCAAATCGATGTTACGCAACCAGTGGTATAAAAATTTTATGAAAAATAACCACCGGAGATAGGGCTACCTCTAGAGAGAAAGAATGAAAAATTGCATTGACAGCAACTATCGGTGCCGAGACTTTACCGGGATTACGTGATTTTTCAACCGTAGACGTATTTCACCATTCCGGTCATATCTTATTTCAAGGTTTTTTGTTTGTTTGAAGCATCTACGTATAGTTTGTTTTTGAAACGGAACATTTACTTAACACAGTAAACAAGTTATACAACATTAGTAAGCATGTTGTGATTCCGATCATCAAAATTCACAAACAAAAAAAATTTCGTTGAAATTAAATAAAAAACAAAAAGATTTTTTTAACCCTTAGCCGACGAAATTAAATAATTTTGTCTCCCAAGGTATCACTTAGTCGACAAAATTAAACAATTTCGTCGGCTTAGGGCAAAAAAAAATTCAGATCAATTTTCAGCGCAAAATTTTAGACCAAAATTTCAAAAAAATCTTTATCGCTTAGCCGACGGAAGTATTGCATTCCGTCGGCTAAGATCTAAAACTTTCAAAATTCCGACTGCCCGTGCTAAATTTTTGAAAAATTTCAAAAAAAATCAAAATTTTTTCTTTAAATTCTCTCTTCTCTATATTTTCTTTTACAAAATCTTTCTTCTCTCCTTTCCCTCTCCTCTCTTCTCTTCTTCAAATGGTGGTTGTGGTGTGTGGTTGTGGTTTTTGGTGATGGTTATGTGTTGATGGTGTGGTGGTGGTTTTGGTGATGGTGTGTGGTGGTGTGTGGTTGTGGTGGTGGTTTTTTGTGATGATGTATGGTGTTGGGTGGTTGTGGTTGTGGTTTTTGGTGATGGTGTGTAGTGGTGGTTTTTAGTGATGATGTGTGGTTGAATGTGGTGTGATAAGTCAAAAAAAATAGACTTATAAATAAACCCTACAATCACAATTACATTGTCGATGGTGGTATAGGAAAGTAGGGGTCTCCCGCAGAGGATTGTGTCTGAATCACCAATCTAAGACTCAATCTAAACGTAAAAACCTAATCTGTCTAGTCAGAAAGAACTGATCGGAAACGGCTCTAAACTACTTCAAACATGACGAAAATTTGCATACACTTAATAGACTCGACAATCTAACTACTGTCAAAGTTTCACGATTTTTGGAGTTGATTTACTATACTGAATAAATTCAACAAAATAGAGGACAGAAAACATACGAAAATAAAAGAATGTTTTTGAGTTTTAAAATAGTTAAGAAAAACAATAGCTAGGAACAACCATACACCACTAGAACATATTTCACCAAAGATTTGTCAATCTTCATGCTCCGATTCAATCGAATGTCTTTATCCAAGCTAAGTCAATGATGTGTTGAACTTAACCTATTAACCTTTCTTGGTATGTAGAGAGAATGATGTTTTCAACTTAACTTAGCTTCTAACATGGAACCTAGAGTGATGTTCTCGCACATCTCTCACATAGAAGTCATTAAGATCGAAAAGATTATGAATAAAGCTAGGCAATTTCGGTACTGATGTTGCCCTAATCTACCTAGATGTCAATTCATATGAATGGGGCTTAAGTCACTCATGTGCTACTTTAGATGATATGCTTGACATGATGATCAAAACACAAAATCATAGCAATAAAACCCTAGCATGCTTACTACGTTTGCAACCATAATAAACAAAACCAGAATTCATCAATGAGAAACTAATGAATCAACAAACATTCAATATCTAAGAAACAATAAAATTAACGCCAAAACCATGGTTTACACATGTATAGGGCTTAGGCAGCCCCTAACTATCAAAGACTATTAGAAAAACATAGAGAAAATAAAATAAAACATTAGAAGAAGAATGAGAAAAGAATGACGGCAATTGACTGATGTTGTGTGTCCAAAGATAGATGTATCCCCCCAAACTCTCTGGAATGATGTCAAGTCCTCCTTTTATATATACGCAGCTGTTATTAGGGTTCGAAAACCCTAATTTTTGTCCACGAACTTGTCTTTATGGTTTGGGCTTTGAAATTGATGTTTTGATCCAAATCAAAAATTCGGGCAGGCTGACCTTCAGTCACTAAAATGGTCATAACTTCTTCATAAAAATAGGTATTGACGATCCGGAAAATTTTCTGGAAAGTAGACTCATGTAGCTTTCTGTTGATATAAGGCTCATCTCCTAGATCATTGTGAGCTAATCATAATCCTCGATCGAAGTTGACTAATAATTTCTGAAAAATTTTCTGATTTCTTTTCTTGCACGATATGGATTCTTTTTCCTCATGATTTCTTCTATTTTGTTTCTCTTGTGCTTCTTTGCTTTATTTGAGACCTAAAAACATAAACTAAGTTACAATTAATATTGCTAAAGGAATTACATAGCTAAATAGAGTCGAAAATACAGTAAGAACGTTGTATAAAATGCTCCTATCATGGTGGTGGTGATTTTTGGTTATGGTGGTGTGTGGAGTCGGAATGGCCGGTTTCTTGCCGGAGATCGATCGTCGGTGGTGGATTTCCGGTGATCGATCTCTGTTTTTTTTGTTATTTTTTTAGGTTTACCGACAAAATATTTTGTCGGCTAAAATTTTTTTTATTTCAAAATAATTTCGTCAGCTAAGATTCTAGTTGACGAAATTCTTGTCTCCTAAGTAATTCTTAGCCGACAGAATATTGTGAATTTCATTGGCTAAGAATTACTTAGCCGATGAAATATTTAATGTCTTGGAAGGGCATGACCGAGGTGTCAATTGGGCTTCATTCCACCCCAACCTGCCTCTCATTGTCTCAGGAGCTGATGATCGCCAAGTCAAATTGTGGCTGATGAATGGTATGAACTGCTATTTTTGCATTCTTCCTTGTAATTTTTCTGCACTAATGAGGAAGCCACCTTTGTGAATTCAATTGCTGGTAGCATTAGTAGACAGTGTAGTATTGATTAGTAGGGTAGTAGCTCTTTGGAATGTACTTCGCATATTCTCATTGACGCCGTATCCAAAAATGAACAGTTTGATACTCTTGTTTTTCGTCTCAAGCAGATTTGTTTCATGCCTTCATTACAATTTTATGTATCACTTTTCTTCCTTGGGGCACGTTGTATATCTTGTTTAAACTTTGAGGTTGGAGTGGTGGGGGTAGCTACCTATCGAACCAAGTTATTAGTTCGGGAGTAATGTACTGTCAATTATTACACTCTTAAGTTGTTTCAGAGTAAGTGTATTTTCATATAGTTTGAATTTTGTTCAACCAGAAGGAGATTTTGTCTTAAATGGAAAGGATGCTTTTTTATAAATTCATAATGCTTTGTCTGTAATCCGTAGGCAATGCCTGAATGCCTAATTACTTGGGATTCTTAGAAACCAAAGTTTGTACTGCTGCTGTGTAATCTGTACAATCATTCTATTGCCTGGAATCATTCCAATTATTGATTTTGAAATGTTCACTCTGTTTTCCAGATACCAAGGCTTGGGAAGTGGACACATTGAGAGGTCACATGAATAATGTTTCATGTGTAATCTTTCATGCTAAGCAGGATATTATTGTATCCAACTCAGAGGACAAAAGTATCCGTGTCTGGGATGTAACAAAGCGAACTGGAATTCAAACTTTCAGACGAGAACATGACCGCTTTTGGATTCTTTCATCTCACCCTGAAATGAATCTATTAGCAGCAGGCCATGACAGTGGGATGATCGTCTTCAAGTTAGAGAGGGAAAGACCAGCCTTTGCCGTCAGGGGTGATTCTCTGTTCTATGCTAGAGACCGCTTTTTGAAGTACTATGAGAGGTGTTTGTAGCGCGGAATAGGTTTGCTGTGCTTGAGAAAACCAGCAACTCTGTGCTGGTAAAGAATTTGAAGAATGAGGTTGTCAAAAAGACTCCCCTTCCTTTTGCTACCAGAGGACCAAAAATTTTGAAAGGCTGTCTTTCCTTTATCTCATAAATGGTGATACACAGAAACTGTCCAAGATGCTGAAAATTGCTGAGGTCAAGAATGATGTCATGGGTCAGTTTCACAATGCACTGTATACTTGCCCCTTGCTTATATTACAGCGAAAAATCATGGGCTGCAAGATGTTGCTGAAAGGCTAGCATCTGAGTTGGGGGGTAATCTTCCAACTTTGCCCGAGGGTAAAGCCCCACCGACTCTTTTGATTCCCCCAACACCAATCATTTGTGGTAGTGATTGGCCACTTCTCAATGTTTCAAAAGGTATTTTTGGAGTGCCTGATTATATTGAGCTGGAATCTTTGGAGGAAGAGGATGAGAGTGTTGGTGGTGACTGGGCTAAGGATATTTTGGTCGGTGTTGATCCGTTACAAAATGGAGTTGTCCCTCCAGTTGAGGATGTGCCTGGAGAAGATGAAGAGGTAGGATGGGAACTTGAAGATCTGGAGCTCCTCTTGAAGCTGACACACCTAGGGCTTGTGTTAATACCCATTCATCAGTTTTTTGTCTCTAACTATTGCCGTGTCTGTAAGCCAGATCTGGATCCAGAGATCATCTCTTGATGCTGAGCATGTCGCTGCATGCCATTTTGATGCTGCGATGCGGTTGCTGAACAGACAACTTGAGATTAAAAACTTCACTCCTTTAAGGCAATTGTTTCTTGATCTTCACTCTGGAAGCCACAGTTATCTACGGGCATTTTTTCTGTTCCAGTGATATCACTAGCAGTTGAGCGCCGGTGGAATGAATCTGCCACACCACTTGTGAGAAACACACCAGCACTTGTGTTCAATTTTTCTCAGTTGGAAGAGAAGCTCAAAGCTGGTTACAGGGCTACTACTGCCGGGAGGTTCACTGAAGCTCTCAAGCTCTTTCTTAGCATTCTTCATACAATTCCTTTGATTGTTGTTGATTCAAGGAGAGAAGTTGATGAAGTTAAGGAATTAATTGTAATAGTCAGGGAATATGTTCTGGGATTGCAAATGGAGCTGAAGAGAAGGGAAATTAGAGATGATCCGCCAGTACGTCAGCAGGAGCTTGCAGCTTATTTCACACATTGCAATCTTCAATTGCCTCACTTAAGGCTGGCCTTGCTTAATGCAATGATAGTTTGCTACAAAGCGAAGAACCTTGCCACTGCAGCTAACTTTGCCAGACGGTTATTGGAGACGAACCCCACCATTGAGAATCAAGCAAAGAAAGCCAGGCAAGTGCTGCAAGCTGCAGAGAGGAATATGACTGATGCTTCTCAACTGAACTATGACTTCAGAAATCCATTTGTCACTTGTGGGGAAACGTATGTACAAATTTACCGAGGACAGAAGGATGTTTCTTGCCCTTACTGTAGCTCACGGTTTGTGTCAAGCCAAGAAGGGAACCTCTGCACTGTTTGTGATCTTGCAGTGGTTGGTGTTGTAACGAGTGCAAGAAAGAACACAGATTTACGTCCTTCACTAACGATATGTTAGCTACGTCCACGGGCAGAGGAGAACAGTTTTATTATCTTGAGGAAAAACACAGAATACGGAATACAATCAGCGAGATCCCCGAATAGCTGGTACCCCCAGATGGCTGGTTCAAGACATATATTAACAAATCTCCACCTTGACTTGAATCCTCTCACAAATAACAGATGTACCAGATGCATCACAGTAATGCCAGATGTACAAATAATTCATCTGCCTCAGATGTTGCCCCAAAGGGCAACTAACAGCTTGTAACATTTAGCAAGTCCAAAAAATGTTGGAACTTGCTGTGCGGAACCGACTTGGTGAGCATATCAGCGGGATTATCAGCAGTACCCACTTTCTTCACCTTAATTCTGCTCTCACTTCTCAGAAAATGATACCTGACATCAATGTGCTTAGTCCTCTCATGATGAACCTGATCCTTTGCTAAACATATTGCACTCAAACTGTCACAATATACTATAGCCTGATCATGATGCAAACCAAGACTATTGACCAGTCCCTTCAACCATATTCCTTCCTTTGCAGCTGCTGTCAAAGCCATGTACTCTGCTTCAGTAGTAAACAAAGTCACTGTAGGCTGCAAAGTAGCTTTCCAACTAACAACAGAGCCACCAAGAGTAAAAACATAACCAGTCATAGATCTCCTTGTGTCAACATCTCCAGCATAATCGCTATCTGAATAGCCTGTTACTAAGCATTTTGTATCACCTCCATAAATGAGACCAACATCAGACGTACCTTTGAGATACCGAAAAATTCTCTTCACGGCTTGCCAATGCTCCTTTCCGGGCTCACCCATAAACCTGCTGACAACACTAACAGCATGTGCAAGATCAGGCCTAGTACAAACCATAGCATACATCAAGCTTCCTACTGCACTTGCATAGGGAACTCGAGACATGTATTCCTTCTCCTCAGCAGATTTAGGTGCAAACGCAGTAGACAAATGAATATTTGCAGCACTTGGAGTATCTATAGATTTTGATGTAGACATACCAAACCTGGACAGTATTTTCTGGATGTAACCTTTCTGTGATAAGAAAAGCTTCTTCTGACTTCTATCCCTGTAAATCTCCATTCCCAAAATTTTCCGGGCTGCTCCCAAATCCTTCATCTCAAACTCTGCACTGAGGAAACCCTTCAACTTCTGGATATCTGACTTGTTTTCTGTAGCTATCAACATATCATCTACATACAGGACTAGATAAATGAGATAACCATTTGTTACCTTGTTGTAGTAGACACAACAATCATACGGACTCCTGATGTAGCCTATCTCTATCATATAGCTATCAAACCTCTTGTACCACTGTCTAGGAGACTGCTTTAGTCCATACAAAGACTTCTTCAACTTACAAACATAGTCTTCTTTTCCAAGAACTTGGAAACCATCTGGCTGAGTCATGTATATCTCTTCTTCCAATTCTCCATGTAGAAAAGCTGTCTTCACATCTAGTTGTTCAAGCTCCAGATTCTGATGTGCAACTATGGCTAGTAACACCCTGATAGAAGTATGTCTGACCACTGGCGAGAAAATCTCATTGTAGTCTACTCCCTCTTTCTGATGGAACCCTCTTGCAACTACTCTAGCTTTATACTTAATGCCCTCAGCAGATGACAACCCTTCTTTCTTCTTGAAAACCCATTTACAAGTAATGATCTTTCTCCCCTGATCAGGTCGTTTGGTCAATTCCTAAGTCTGATTTCTCTGAAGTGACTCCATCTCATCTCCCATTGCAGCAAGCCATTGGGTTGACTCTGTACATGTAATTGCTTCCTTGTAGGTGGATGGCTCATGAGGATCCACCTCTTCAGCAACCTGTAGTGCATAGGCCACCATGTCCTCAAACCCATACCTCGTGGGAGCTTTCCTAAAATTTGCTCTCCTAGATCGCTCATGAGTCAAAATATGCTGATTAACTACCGTTGGTTCTGTTTCTGAATGTAAGTGTTGATCTTCTTGTTGTGGTTCACTCTCATCTTCAGTGACTTGTTGCTCCACCTGTCTCTCAACACTACAATTTTCTGATACTACAATAGACTTCACAGTAGGGTTAAACATAGAATTTTCATCAAATACTACGTTTCTACTAAGTATAACCCTCTTTTCAGATGGAGACCAGATTCTGAAACCTTTAACCCCATCCCCATAGCCTACAAACACTCCCTTTTTAGCTCTTGGTTCTAACTTACCCTCACTTACATGATAATAAGCAGTACACCCAAAAACCCTCAGATTAGAGTAATCAGCGGACTTACCAGACCACATCTCATAAGGTGTTTTGAGATGTATACATGTGTGAGGTCCACGATTTATCAGATAACATGCAGTACTCACCGCTTCTGTCCAGAACCTTCTCTCTAATCCAGCATTAGAGAGCATGCACTTAGCTCTCTCCAGAAGTGTCTGATTCATACGTTCTGCTACACCATTTTGCTGTGGTGTATTCCGGCCTGTATGATGCCTTGCAATACCTTCAGACTTGCAGAACTCATCAAATTCAGCAGAACAGAATTCTAAACCATTATCAGTTCGCAGCCTCTTGATCTTCTTCCCTGTTTGATTTTCCACTAATGTCTTCCACTGCTTGAAGTTCTTGAAGGCGTCACTTTTATGTTTCATCACGAACACCCAAGTCATTCTTGAGTAGTCATCAATCATAGACACGAAATATCTGTGACCTTCCAAAGAATCAACATGAGAAGGACCCCAACAATCAGAATGGATATAATCAAGCGTGCCTTTAGTTCTATGAATTGCTTTAGGAAATTTTCTGCGATGTAGCTTCCCAAAGATACAATGTTCACAGAAACCAAGATCCTTGACCTTGTGGCCACCAAGAAGATCATGTTTTGACAGAATTTGCATCCCTCTTTCACTCATATGACCGAGCCTCATGTGCCATAGCTTGGTCATATCATCCTTGTAAACCTCCGATGATGCAACTACAGCAGAACCTTGCAGAAAATACAAAGTACCCCACTTGACACCTTTCAGAACCACATTAGAACCCTTGTAGACATTTAGGACTCCACATGAGCCTTTGTACCTGAACCCTTTGTTGTCTAGTAGACCCAAAGAAATCAGATTCTTCGTCATGCGTGGAGCATGCCTAACATCATTCAATGTACAGAATTTACCATCATGTGTCCGTATTTTGATTGAGCCTATTCCAACCACCTTGCATGCATGGCTGTCAGCCATAGAAATATTGCCTCCATCTATCTGCTCATAGGTTGAAAACCACTCTCTACGTGGACATATATGATAAGACGCCCCGATATCCAAAATCCACACATCCCTGTGATGTGTGTGTGCATCTGCAACCAAGGCTAAATCCTCTTCAGAATTGGTGTCAACTTCTGCTACAACAGCAGTACCTGATGCTTTCTCATGCTGCTTCTTCTTCTTTGGACATTCGTTTTTCCAATGTCCCTTTTCTTTACAGTAGTTACAGACATCATTAGATTTGGAACTCTTTGAAACTGGTTTCTTGAATTTCTTCTTCCCCGAGCTTCCCTGTCCCATACTTCCACTGGCTACCAACCCAGCAGCCTGACTGTCTGAACTTGTACCGGTCGCCTTATGACGCATCTCTCTAATATGAAGAGATGATCTAACCTCCTCCAGAGTCACAGTATCTCTCCCACCAATAAAAGAATCCACAAAGTTCTCATACGACAAAGGTAGAGATACCAGCAGAATTAGGGCAGCATCTTCATCATCAACTTTAACATCAATGTTACGCAACTCTAATAGAATTGTGTTTAACTGATCTAAGTGATCTCTTAGAGTCGTGCCTTCTTCCATTCGCAGACTGAACAGACGTCGCTTTAGAAGCAACTTGTTGGTTAAAGACTTCGTCATGTATAGACTCTCAAGCTTCAACCACAGACCAGCCGCAGTTTCCTCCTCTGCGGCCTCGGTGATTATATCATCTGCAAGACACAACAAAATTGTCGAGTGTGCCTTCTCCTCCAGACTGGCCATCTCAGTGATTTCTGGATCCCCCGGCTTCTTCACAAGCGGCGTCCACATCCCTTGTTGTTTTAACAAAGCTCGCATCTTGATCTGCCATAAACTGAAACTGTTTCTCCCCGTGAATTTATCGATCTTCACGTTCAAACCAGACATCTTTCTTCCCAGAATTCGAACCCCTCCTGGGCTCTGATACCAGTTTGTTGTAACGAGTGCAAGAAAGAACACAGATTTAAGTGGTTCACTAACAATATGTTAGCTACGTCCACGGTCAGAGGAGAACAGTTTTATTATCTTGAGGAAAAACACAGAATACGGAATACAATTAGGTTTAGGACGTTTATATACTAAACCCTAAACCCTATATACTAAGCCCAACAGGAAACCATAACCCAGCGAGATCCCCGAATAGCTGGTACCTCCAGATGGCTGGTTCAAGGCATATATTAACAGTTGGCGCAGATGCTTCAGGGTTGCTATGTTCTCCATCTCAGATTCGATAGTCAGGCTGCATGAGTAGGATGATTCCTCCTTTTGGTAGCAGATGCAGTCATGTCGATGGATTTATCTGTCAGTAAATTGGTAAGAAATACTGCAGAAGAGTCATCTTTCACATGATTTGTTTGCAATTTCTTTATTTCTTGGTCTTTCTGTTTTCCTCTTTCAATATGCTGGTTAGAATGGCTAAAACGTGCCAAACTCATAGGAGCTTTGTATTCACCTGAGCTGTTTGATTGCTCTGTAACGTTATTGTGCATACGCAGTTGAAATACCTCACAGATTAGATTCATGGATTGATTCAATATTTTTGTGTCTTGTCGAATGATTGATTATAGTGTGCTTTTTCCCTACATGTGGTCTTGAAAGTGTGCTTTTTCTGTTTTGTAGACAAACCATGAGCGAGACAAGGGGGCGGAATGACAGACCCCATGCTTGCATTGCATGTATATTCATTCATGTTTGAGAAATCGCAAATTGCGCTTTTCAACAGTACTGAAGGAAGCAATTTATTAGCTTTCACCCATGCTTGCATTGCATGTATATTTTGAATATAGATGGATGAACATTCTACATAAGACGGTAGGTCGGCTTGGCAAGCAAGGGTTCGGCCTTCGACATTGACAGACCAAACTTCTCTGTCATGTCCAAGTCTTGAGGTAGCATGCCATTTGGGAGCTCCCAGTTAAAGCAGTGCACCAGCTGTGCCAGAACTAGATTAACTATGGTCAGCCCTAATAGCATCCCCGGGCACCCTCTTCGGCCGGTCCCAAATGGGATGAGTTGATAGTCGTGTCCCCGGAGGTCTATATTGCTGTTCGTGAACCTTTCTGGACAGAAATCCTCGACATTTTCTGACCAAACATTGGGATCCCTTCCAATGCTAAAGACATTCACTATGATTCGCGATTTCTTTGGTATGTCGTATCCATCGATTGTGATGTCCTTGATGGATTCATGCGGGATGAGCAAGGGCGCAGGTGGGTGTAGTCTGAAGCTCTCCTTGACCACCTGACTCAAGTAATCCAGCTTTGGCAGATCAGACTCTTCCACCATTCGGTGCATACCAACCACAGTTTGGAGCTCTTCTTGGAGTTTCTTCATGATCCTTGGATGCCTCATCAGCTGTGCAAGGCTCCAAATAATCGATGTGGCTGAAGTATCGAAATTCGCCGTGATCAAGTCGAGTAAGATGGCCTTCACATTTGCTCGATCAACAAAATGAACTTGCTCATCATTCGGGTTCAACGGTTGGTTTGCAAACGAAAGCAACACGTCTACAAAGTCATCATTCCGGCCTTGTTTCCCACCCTTAGTTTCCGCAGCTTGTTCACGATCGTCAATTATCTTGTCTAAGAGTTGATCGACTGTCTTGCTAACTTTCTTCAGTCGCTTAGCCACTCCCTGTTACATTTTCAAATTATGAAAACCAAAGAGCTTTATTAAATGGAGGTGGAGGTGGAGGTGCTTATTAATGACATTTCGTTTTATCGAAACATTCTTTTTTGACTCTTATAGTTACAATAACATGTACAAGTCCTTACATAATGGCATGAATCACAACCTATAAGGTTAGGTTGTTGCGCCGTCTCGGTCCCTCCCGAAGGGATGGTGACGCACGGCCCTATTCACACTCATGTGTGCTTCATGTGTTTTTCGGCTAAGTTTTCTACTCTAGCGGATTTTTCATTATTGATTGTATCAAGTAGGCTCATCCAAGTATAATGTGATGTCTTAGAATTGTTCAAAATTAAGGAGCTAGTGGTTTTAAGTGTGTCTCGCACTATTGACCCTCCACAGACATGCCTGATCATATTACAAGTTAACGAAAACTTTCGATTTTGGATCTCCCTACACTATTAAACCAAATGATGTCTTTTACTAGACGTTGAAGACTTCTTATGTCGTATCTTTGAATGTTTACAGAGTTGTGTGACTGAGCTAATGAAGCCTCAGGGGTGGAAATCCACCTGAATTAACAATTAGGTTTTTTGTATGATTGTTTAACCATGCAGCTACCAAAATATGTGCTCTGGTCACTATGGCTATCTTAGTGTACGTTGCATCAGTTTATTATATATAGATGAATGATTGAAGAGAAATGTCAATGTAAAATAGTTGCGATCAATTAGCAAACCTGAATATCAAATGCACCGAGGGAAGGAATGAAATCAGATATATTGAAAGTCCCGACCAAGAAAAGCGACTCCCCAACGATGGCCTTCAAATCAAACCTATCGTCCCTTTTACACCCCAACACCATCCTATACGTTATGTCCTCATTCATCTCACGAATCTTCTCACTAACATCTACAACTCCACCTTCCTCTGCAGCTCTCTTCAGCTTCCCCACCAGCCCTCCCAGCTCCTCCTTCCGCAGCGGCGCGAAAGCCTCCAGTTTTGCTGGACAGAAGAGCTGAAGCGTGCAGAGCTTCCTCACATGGCGCCAATAGGGTCCATATTCGGAAAAGGCCACGCCCTTTGTGCCGTACGGCAAGTTCTCTAAGGCCTGGAATTTTGGCCTGCTGGCGAAGTTAGTGTCATGAGTTTTGAGGAATAGCTCGGCGGCTTTTGGGGAAGAGATGACTATGGCAGGAACATTGCCTAGACGAATGGACATGATGTGCCCGTATTGTTTGGCCAGGTTTTGGAGGGTTCGATGGGGAAAGTCTCCTAGCATGTGGAGGTTTCCGATTATCGGCAGTGGCCGAGGGCCGGGTGGTAGTCTTTTGAGCTTTGATTTTGAGGAGGCAGAGATGAGTGACCAAAGGCATGTGACGAGAACCAGGAGGATGGCTATCATTGTTGGAGGACTCATTGTTTCTGGCTCTCTGATCTGTGGATTGGGTGATGAGAAGCTCAGCACATTTATATTTATGGATTCAATCCTCTACCCCAAGCAAATAGTTGGAGCTGGACCTCATAATTGTGATATACATTGTGAACTTATTCTTTCTGATGAGATGCAGCCATTCAAAATGTTTGGTTTCAATAGAGGACGACATTACATTTCTTTCACATTTTTCTGCAGACCAAATAGTTGTTTTGTCGGGCACTACTTTTTGTCCAAACCTCACAAAAAATGTGGGGGCACTATTCGTTGGCATGAAAACCATCATATTCTAAGTGTGCGCTATGTATGCAATCTATATCAGTTCCTTACTTCTTAGTTTATTTCTTCAGCTATATCAAATAGACCATTGCAGAAGAAAAAAGTGAAACACCAATATCCTCCTGCATCATGGCTGCATGTTTTCCACGATGAACACTACGGTATTTCATTCAAGTCTGCCATGTTTTCGATCTGGTAAGAAGTAAACCAATTACCAAATTCGGGTAAAGAAGCATGAAGTGCATTAGAAAAACACCATTCATGAAATGCTCCAGCATGAAAGCGCTCGATCGTTATTTGAAAGGGACGCATCACATACATATGCATGTGAAACAAACCATTCAAACTTCATTTGTTCATCTAGAGAGCGATGGTTGATAAAAGAGGCCGAGCTATATAGGCATGAAACTTGTGGGATAAATATGCAAACAAACACCGGCCATGAGTTTTGCTGAGCTATGCCATTACGTTCGACTACGTTGTCATATGGTCTCTTCCATACAAAAGAAGAAGATATTATGAGAAAATAAATGGCCATCCATGATCCACCCACGTACAGTAAATGAAATTTAATTCTCTTGCTATGTATAATTGTATATGGTATAAGGGATGTGATGCTCAAACATTTGATGAGGATCTAAAGCAAATTCATTAAGTTTGAATAAAGATATGAGAATAAGTGGTGCAAGCATAACACGTTTTAGGGTTGATGTATCTTCCAGCTCTAAACTTTGCTATAGAGAGGCCGGGATAAGGGAATATACATTATGTGTTCATGCAATTCTGGCTTTGAAATGGATAACATTGATTTCTTAATCGCAGACGAAAAGAATATATTGTATACCAACACACTCACAAACACTCGTACATTGCTATATATGTATTGGCATTAATCTTACCGACCATCGATTTTTATACGTACGTATCTAGCTCAACTGCGGAGCTAATGATGGACCACTGGGTGCCCAAGCCTCCATATATAGGCATAGAGCACTATCAGATTTTGGTAATCAAGGTTCAGTTTTCCCCTAATGTTATAGATTAAGTATATAATGATAGTATACAAGGTCTCCTACGTACCGCCACCCAGACCAAACCCTAGCTAGACTACGAGTTCAATCTCCTTCTAGTCTGGTGGCAACCTTGCCTTGGAAGCCGCTTGGTTTCGCTGCCGGACGGGATTCCTCTATGCCGTTTTAATCTCTTACAAGAATTTTGGCTCAAGAAAGGACGAAAGATCTAGATCTGATGGGTTTTGTGCTAGTTTGGGGGTCGCCGTCTTTGTTTATGCATTCAGAAAAGTGGTGGTAGGGGTTTATGCATTCAGAAAAAGTGGTGGGAGGGGTGATGTAGGACAGGAACAAGTTCAAATTAGTCGGACAAAAGTAAAAATATAGAAACGGCGTAGAACGAAGAAAAATGATTTGAGGATTAATAATTCATGTATAAAGAAACTGCTATATGTTTGAATATTTAAGAAATTGGTATTTTAGACTTTTCGGGTTGTTTGTGTGAAAAGTCAGATTTTAACCTTGAATCATAATTGAGGCAGTTTTTGAGCAGAACGTCCGTTTTGGACGCATAATACATTTTTAGAAAGGGTTTGACGAGATCTACAAGACTCACTAATGTGAGCCATGTCAGATTTATGCCAAATAATATCGTTTTAATAATCCGATTCGGGATTTAGTGTTTATAGGTTTTATAGTTTATTTTGGATTTGATTTTCTTTTATGTTTTGGGCTTTTCAGCTTGGTGTTAGTTGCCACAGGGTTTTCTTATCATTATACAAGCATCCTTACATAGTTGTAGCACTAGTGGATTTTCACTCTTAGCCGACGAAATCTATACTGTTCCTTCGGCTATGATTTTCTTAACCGACGGAAACAGTTCCATCGGCTAGGAGAAAAAGTTCATCGACTAAGAACCTCTTTACAGACGGAATAAGTTCTTCAGGAATTTCCATCGACTAAGCCCTTCTTAACCGACGATCTGTGTTCCTGGCTATTTCCGTTGGCAAAGCAAGCTCTTAGTCGACAGAATATAAACTTTTTTGTCGGTGAAGACCTAAAAGCCTAGCCGACAAAATCTAAACTATATTAAGTCGACTAAGAGCATTCTTAGCCGACGGAAAAGTTTATATTCCATCGACTAAGATTAAAAATACTTACAAAATTGCAATACTGATATTTCGGTGTCTGATTGACTATTGTGATACCAATCTGGAAGCAGAACGGTTGTGCGAGTCAAACTCATCGCTTTGCCATGACATATGGGCTTGTTTTGGCCATCCAAGTTCGTTTACGACTTCAAAATGCAGTTTTTTCTAACCACTTAACACACGAAAACGTCTATATTTGTATCTATATGAGGTATTTTGGTCGAACCTTCAGCACAACAAAATCTCATCATAATGAGACGCAACTTCCCATCTAAAAATCAACATACATTTTTCCCTCGATGATAGGGCTCCCCATAGGGATAAATAATGGTAAATAGTAGGCATGTTGTGATTCTGATGATCAAACTTCACAACAAAAAATCCGACCACCTGATATGATCATTATGTTGAAATATGTCTATGATAAAAAATTCAACTTGATCCGATAAATTTAAGGGCTTGATCTGGACAGTCAATCCCGTAAGTCAAACCCCTAAATTGCATTGACCGTAACTATATATCAACACCAAGACTTTACTAGAATTACGTGATTTTTCAACCGTAAACTTATTTCACCATTTCGGTCATCTCTTATTTAATGAATTTTTTGCATTTGAACTTTCTACGTAGAGTTTGTTTTTGAAACTGAACATTTATTTAAAACTTAGTAAATAAGTTATACAACATTAGTAGGTATGCTGTGATTCCAATGATCAAACTTGAGAAACAAAAATCTGACCGTTTGATATGATTATTATGTTGAAATATGTATGGGAAAAAATTCAACTTGATTCGACAATGTTAAGGGCTCAATCCTTACGGTCAATCTCGTAAGTCAAACCCCTTAACACACGGAAACGGTCATTTGACCGTCTAAATTACGTATTTTGCTCGAACCTTCAACTAAAAATAGTTTCAAATCGATGTTACGCAACAAGTGGTATAAAAATTTTATGAAAAATAACCACCGGAGATAGGGCTACCTCTAGAGAGAAAGAATGAAAAATTGCATCGACAGCAACTATCGGTACCGAGACTTTACCGGAATTACGTGATTTTTCAACCGTAGACGTATTTCACCATTCCGATTATATCTTATTTCAAGGTTTTTTTTTGTTTGAAGCATCTACGTATAGTTTGTTTTTGAAACGGAACATTTACTTAACACAGTAAACAAGTTATACAACATTAGTAAGCATGTTGTAATTCTGATCATCAAAATTCACAAACAAAAATAATTCCGTCGAAATTAAATAAAAAAACAAAAAGATTTTTTTACCCCTTAGCTGACGGAATTAAATAATTTTGTCTCTTAAGGTATCACTTAGTCGAAAGAATTAAACAATTCCATTGGCTGAGGGCAAAAAAAATTCAGTTCAATTTTTCAGCGCAAAATTTTAGACCAAAATTTCAGAAAAATTATTTATCCCTTAGCCGACGGAAGTATTGCATTCCGTCAGCTAAGAGCTAAAACTTTCAAAATTCCGACTGCCCGTGCTAAATTTTTGAAAAATTTCAAAAAAATCAAAAAAACTTCTTTAAATTCTCTCTTCTCTATATTTTCTTCTACAAAATATATATCTCCTCTCATTTCCCTCTCCTCTCTTCTCTTCTCCAAATGGTGGTTGTGGTGTGTGGTGATGGTGTGTGGTTGTGATTTTTGGTGATGGTTATGTGTTGATGGTGTGGCGGTGGTTTTGGTGATGGTGTGTGGTTTTTGGTGGTTTTTTGTGATGATGTATGGTGATGGGTGGTTGTGGTGGTGGTTTTTGGTGATGGTGTGTGGTGGGGGTTTTTGGTGATGATGTGTGGTTATATGTGGTGTGATAAGCCTAAAAATAGACTTATAAATAAACCCTACAATCACAATTACATTGTCGATGGTAGTATAGGAAAGTATGGGTCTCCCGCAGAGGATTGTGTCTAAATCACCAATCTAAGACTCAATCTAAACTTAAAAACCTAATCTGTCCAGTCAGAAAGAACTGATAGGCAGATGGCCCGCTCTAAACTACTCCAAACACGACGAAATTTTACAGACACTAAATAGACTCGATAAACTAACTACTGTCAAAGTTTCACGATTTTTGGAGTTGACTTACTATACTTAATAAATTCGACAAAATAGAGGACATAAAACATACGAAAATAAAAGAATGTTTTTGAGTTTTGAAATAGTTAAGAAAAACAATAGCTAGGAACAACTATACACCACTAGAACATATTACACCAAAGATTTGTCAATCTTCATGCTCCTATTCAATCGAATGTCTTTATCTAAGTTAAGTCATTGATGTGTTGAACTTAACCTATTAACCTTTCTTGGTATGTTAAGAGAATAATGTTTTCAACTTAACTTAGCTTCTAACATGGAACCTAGAGTGATGTTCTCGCACAGCTCTCATATAGAAGTCATTAAGATCGAAAAGATTATGAATAAAGCTAGGCAATTTCGGTACTGATGTTGCCCTAATCTACCTAGATGTCAATTCATATGAATGGGGCTCAAGTCACTCATGTGCTACTCTAGATGATATACTTGACATGATGATCAAAACACAAAATCATAGCAATAAAACCCTAGCATGCTTACTACGTTTGCTACCATAATAAACAAAACCAGAATTCATCAATGAGAAACCAATGAATCAACAAACATTCAATATCCAAGAAACAATAAAATTAACGCCAAAACCATGGTTTACACATGTATAGGGCTTAGGCAGCCCCTAACTATCAAAGACTACTAGAAAAACCTATAGAAAATAAAATAAAACATTAGAAGAAGAATGAGAAAAGAATGACGGCAACTGACTGATGTTGTGTGTCCAAAGATAGATGTATCCCCCAAACTCTCTGGAATGATGTCAAGTCCTCCTTTTATATATAAGCTGCTGTTATTATGGTTCGAAAACCCTAATTTTCATCCATGAACTTGTCTTTACGGTATGGGCTTTAAAATTGAAGTTTCGATCCAAATCAGAAATTCAGACAGACTGACTTTCAGTCGCTAAAATGGTCATAACTTCTTCATCAAAATAGGTATTGACGATCCGGAAAATGTTCTGGAAAGTAGACTCCTAAAAACATAAACTAAGTTACAATTAATATTGCTAAAGGAATTACATAGCTAAATAGAGTCGAAAATACAGTAAGAACGTTGCATAAAATGCACCTATCATGGTGGTGGTGATTTTTGGTTATGGTGGTGTGTGGAGTCGGAATGACCGGTTTCTTGCCGGAGATCGATCACTGGCGGTGGATTTCTGGTGATCGATCTCCGTTTTTTTGTTATTTTTTTAGGTTTACCGAAAAATATTCTGTCAGTTAAGATTTTTTTTATTTAAAAATAATTTCGTCGGCTAAGATCCTAGTTGACGAAATTTTCGTCTCCTAAGTAATTCTTAGTCGACGGAATATTGTGAATTTCATTGGCAAAGAATTACTTAGCTGACGAAATATTTAATATTCCGTCGGCTAAGATAATTATTAATTTTAAAATAATTTTGTCGATTAAGTTCCTAGCCGACTGAATTTCTGTCTACTATGTAGTCTTATAGTTGACGAAATAAATTTTTCTGTCGGTTAGGGTCTTCACCGACGCGTCTTAGCCGACGGATCTTAGTCGAAGAAATTTTTGTCGGCTACAAGCTTAGGAGACGGAAAAATACTCTTAGTAGATGGAATTGTTTCGTCGGCTAAGAGTCATAATCCACTAGTGTAGCGGCATTCTATTCTATCAATTTTAATCAAATTCCCTAAGAGTTATTCTTTTATTTTCTGGTTAACTCCAGATTTATCCTATAGAGTTTTTCGCTTGAGAACTCTCCACCTACTAGGGTGTAACGTTGTTTAGACTTCCATACTTTCTACTACGTCAAGGGGTCGTCAGACGAGCAGGTCAGTGAAGTGTTTTAATTGTGGATCGTCAGTTTGCAATACTCTTGCGAGGCTGGTCGGAACTTGGTGTGTAGGCGCTGGAGGATCTTGGCGATGTCCTATGGAGGTTTGCGCGGCTGTGGCTTTGCCGGTTGATCAACAACGCTAGAGTTCGGAGACAATGGATGTGAGAACGGGGTAGTAGATCTGGCCTTCTGTCGATATTGGGTTGGGCTTTGTTTGAGTTTGTTTGGGTTTCCAGATGGGTTAGTGCTTGCCATTTTGGCCTTAACTCTTTCTTGCCCTTCGGGGATTCTAGGGGTTTTTACCCATTTCAATTTTAATAGGGGTTGGCGAGCTCCAACGATAAGGGCAAGGAGATTGCTTAATTTGTATGTTCTTGTTCTAGGCTATTGATAGAAGACTACTCTTGTTCTATATTCTCATTTATAATATGTTGTACACCAATAAATTGAGGTCCGAAGGCGGCAGGTATAATCGCTACATGAGAGTGTTAGAAGTAATTAAGAGTAATAGATCTCACGTCCGAAAAGTGACAAATTCAATATAACTTATAAGTGGATGAATCATATGTAATTGTACCGATGCCTTTTGTAATTAAAACTCAATACCTTATATAGGTGGTTAAGTTAGGACAATATCAGTACAAAATTGATCCACTGGCCACGCTTATTGTTGTTTAACATGGTATATCAGAGTGAGTTCATCTCCAATTACTTCTCCAATTATCCTGGGTTATTCTATCTCTTGCCGAGTTCACATGGGCCCGATATGGGTTCTTTCTCTTCACCCGGTCCGGGCTTACCTCACCATCGAAAAGTTGACAGATTGGATTGTCATTAAGTGTTCCTTAGTTTGTGCGTTGTTCCGTTCCAATTCATTCCACGTGAAAGACATCGAGTCTGGTTGCATGTGATGAGACATGTTAGAAGTATTAGAGAGTATTATATTCCATATCAGAAAAGTGACTAATACAATATAACTTATAAGTGGATAGATTATATCCAATTGTACCGAGGCCTTTTGTGATTAAAATCCAACACCTTATGGGTGGTTAAGTTAGGACTTACGACAGTATTAATACAAGATTGATTCATAGGTCACGCTTGTCGTTGTTTAACAAGGAGTTTAGATAGGACTAGATGAAAATCTTTTGTTCTAGTGTTTAACTGAGCGCATTTGACAATGAGGGCTCACTGTCATTTTGCTATTTCTTAGCTAGATTAGTGCTTATAAGTAGACAATCTGATGTATAAGCATTCTGACGTGACCGTTACTAAGTGTGTAATTAAAAACCTTGCATTTTAGCATAACGTTAGTAAGGTTATCGTTAGAGCCGGGGATTGAAGGTACCTTGCAAAACAAACGTTAAATAAAAATATTATTTACAGGTAAATATAAACAAAAACAAACATATATTAACAGGCGGGATTGAAATATATCAGTGATTCAATCCTTTATGAATATATCTGCGTTTCAATCCTTTATGAACAGTTCAGCGTTTCAATCCTTTATGAACATATTAGCGTTTAAATCCACGCCACCATCACCACCAAACCAACCCCTGTCGTCTCTGATCACCAAACGTCCACTCTCCCATGGTAGATCAAACTCCAAACCGGAGTTTAGACCGTCTCCTGCAATAAACCCGATCCATCAAACCCATCGCAACCCCAGAACTGCAAACACCCTGATCTTTGTCGACAGCCATGCCACCGACCCATATGCGCACATCCATGTGCTCAAGACAAATAGAACGATTGTAGATTCCTTCAGACTTGGTGTGCCAGACTCAACCACCAAAACAATAACCCGTTAGACCGCCTAAACTGAGCAATGGTGAGGCTAGAGGCCATTCCCAGAGCTCTGAGGCAGACAAATAGGCAGAGAAAAAGAGAGCGGCGTCAAAACCCTAAAGAGAGTTTAGAGAGAAAAGTCAGCATTGAACCATCAGAATGATCAGATATCATATCAAAATTTACAGTTACAGTTTTATTTAGTGATAGACTGATAGGTCAAGCTTCAGAAATTTGATTATTGGTATAATTACTTTTTGGTTATAGTTTGTCGTTTTCACAATATTCAAATTGTGCTTTTCGATCCATAGTACTGAAGGAAGCAATTTATTAGCTTTCACCATGCTTGCATTGCATATTTCAAATATAGATGGATGGACCAGCTACATAAGACGGTAGGTCGGCTTGGCAAGCAAGTGTTCGGTCTTCGACATTGACAAACCAAACTTCTCGGTCATGTCCAAGTCTTGAGGTAGCACACCATTTGGGAGCTCCCAGTTAAAGCAGTGCACCAGCTGTGCCAGAACTAGCTTAACTGTGGTCAGCCCTAATAGCATCCCCGGGCACCCTCTTCGGCCGGTCCCAAATGGGATGAGTTGATAGTCGTGTCCCCGGAGGTCTATATTGCTGTTCGTGAACCTTTCTGGACAGAAGTCCTCGACATTTTCTGACCAAACATTGGGATCCCTTCCAATGCTAAAGACATTCACTATGATTCGCGATTTCTTTGGTATGTCGTATCCATCGATTGTGATGTCCTTGATGGATTCATGCGGGACGAGCAAGGGCGCAACTGGGTGTAGTCTCATGCTCTCCTTGATCACCTGACTCAAGTAATCCAGCTTTGGCAAATCAGACTCTTGCACCATTCGGTCCATACCAACCACAGTTTGGAGCTCTTCTTGGAGTTTCTTCATGATCCTTGGATGCCTCATGAGCTGTGCAAGGCTCCAAATAATCGATGTGGCTGAAGAATCGAAAGATGCCGTGATCAAGTCAAGTAAGATGGCCTTCACATTTTCTCGATCAAGAAAATGAACTTGCTCATCATTCGGGTTCAATGGTTGGTTCGTAAACGAAAGCAACACGTCTACAAAGTCCTCATGCCGGCCTTGTTTCCCTCCCTTTGTTTCTGCAGCTTGTTCATGATCGTCAATTATCTTGTCCAAGAGTTGATCGACCGTCTTGCTTACTTTCTTCAATCGCTTAGTCAATCCCTGATACATTTTCAAACTATGAAAGCCAAGCTAACTTAGAAAACTATATTGAAGGCTGGGAAAGGTTATATATCTGACACACTAGTATCCATGCATTTAGGCAAATCTAAACTAGATAACTGAGTCTATGAATAACTGAATAGTTTATATGATACTCCAAGATTTGATCACCATGAAAAAGACTTCCTTGCTCACTTTAGCAGGAGGCAACAAATTGAATCAAAACATGTGCCCGTCAACAAAATAAACTATGCGCAGATCTAGCAAGAGATGGCTCACTAAGTTGTCTACGTATATATTATGCTATGATCAAATTTTACCAAAAGAAAAAACATCAATGAAAATATAATATGCCTAGCAGGCCCCGGAAAAGGAAATCAGCCTTAATTGACAATTCACAATTGGTCACTTCAGCAAACAAATAACGACTCTGCATTGATCGCTATACTGGCTAGTTCTCATTATTTTCACAAAACATAATTTTTTGTTTGACTGCTTGTTTGTTGATCCTCATGTAGTTCATAGAGACAAAGAAGTTTGAAGATGCAGTGACGATGGTCTGAAATTTTCGATAATTTAGTGTTTGATACAGGTAAAAATTAAGGTAGACCAACTCTGATCCGATTCATGTATCAAATTATCAACGCAATTCATTATAACAACGTGTGCGAATAACATCATTCTAACTTAAAGTACGTTGTGTCGATTCATTCATTCATAGATGAATGATCGAAGAGAAATGCATAAGCAAAAGAGTTGGGATTAGAAGCTAGCAAACCTGAATATCAAATGCACTGAGGGAAGGAATGAAATCAGATATATTGAAAGCCCCGGCCAAGAACACTATCTCCTCAATGATGGCCTTCAAATTAAACCTATCGTCCCTTTTACACCCCAACACCATCCTATACGTTATATCCTCATTCATCACACCAATCTTCTCACTAACATCCACAACTCCACCTTCCTCTGCAGCTCTCTTCAGCTTCCCCACCAGCCCTCCCAGCTCCTCCTTCCGCAGCGGCGCGAAAGCCTCCAGTTTTGCTGGACAGAAGAGCTGAAGTGTGCAGAGCTTCCTCACATGGCGCCAATAGGGTCCATATTCGGAAAAGGCCACGCCCTTTGTGCCGTATGACAAGTACTCGGAGGCCTGGATTTTTGGCCTGCTGGCGAAGTTAGTGTCATGAGTTTTGAGGAATAGCTCTGCGGCTTTTGGGGAGGAGATGACTATGGCAGGAACATTGCCTAGACGAATGGACATGATGTGTCCGTATTGTTTGGCCAGGTTTTGGAGGGTTCGATGGGGAAGGTCTTCTAGCATGTGGAGGTTTCCGATTATCGGCAGTGGCCGAGGGCCGGGTGGTAGTCTTTTGAGCTTTGATTTTGAGGAGGCAGAGATGAGTGACCAAAGGCATGTGACGAGAACCAGGAGGATGGCTATCATTGTTGGAGGACTCATTGTTTCTGGCTCTCTGATCTGTGCGGAGTTGAGAGAAAATAATGGGGTAGTATCACTACTTCACTAGTATGGGTGATGAGAAGCTCAGCTGATTTTTATTATTGGATTCAATTCTCTACTCCGAGCAGACTGGTTGGGAGCTGGACCTCATAATTATTAGGCCTTCTTGGATTCAATCCTCTACTCCAAGCAGATTCGTTGGGAGCTGGACCTCATAATTATTAGGCCAGTGGACGTATGATATACATCGTTAACTCGTTCTTTCTGATCAGATGCAGTCATATTTAAATTTTGGTTTAAATAAAGGAAGCGACATTCAACTATTTGGTTAGCCAAAAATGTGTGGAGAGAATAGGATCTTGAACACTATTCGTAGATGAAGAAATGTAGTTTGTTAATTAGTATGGGCCATATTTAGGTATCTGTTGATTTCAGAATCAAGATATCATAAAGCAATAATGATAGGAGTATCTGAAGTATAACTAGAATTATTGTTCAGTTTAAGAATCGTTACATTTAGCAATTTATATAAGTATTTGACCCTAATAATTATTATTAAATATAAGTTGATAAATATTTTCAACCCATAATAAATTAACACATGGATACAAAAATAAGGTAAAACTTAGATTTCTTATTAGCAATTCTTGACCAGATTGATAAATTTATCAATTGTAAGATTTAACAATATTTTAGACATTTTGTTGAAACTCTTATTCATCCCAAAAGTTGACAAATTTAAAAAAAATATTGATTTAATAATATTGCTAGAGGTGTTCTAACACGTGATCTTGAGTTCATACATGATTGGACAGTAACGTTGACTAAAGAATTCATAGTCAGTCACCGTTGGATCTAAATCTAATAGTGAAAAGAATTACTTTTTAATAAGATTGTTTTGTTCTACACATTTAGATTTAGATCCAACGGTGACTGACCATAAATTCTTTTGTCAATCCATTGTATCATTGGATATATATGAAGGTGAATGGTCCAATCTGCCATACGCATACGCATACGCATACGCATACGCATACGCATAAGGAGCATGGCTTGATTACGGCATTAGACTAGTTTTGACTTTAGAATATACAATCAACATATTACCTTTGCAGTCATTGATGCACTGATGCAATTATTGGGGTCCTAAAGATTTATCAAAATAGTAGAAGACATCAGATCAGTCGTAGCTCAATTTTTGACATAGATAAACCGAAAACCTCGCACTCAGACATGTCCAGTAGGTAGCATGCCATTTGGGAGTTCCCAGTTGAAGCAATATATGCACCAGCTGCGCCAGAAGTCCCAGAACTAGCCGAACTGTGGTTAGCCCTAACTGCATACCTGGACAGCCTCTTAAGCCAGACCCAAATGGGATGAGCGCAAAGTCATGTCCCAGAAGGTCTACATTGCTGTTCATGAACCATTTTCCGACCAAACTTTAGGCCGGATCTCTTCCAATGCTCCAGAACATTGTTTTAACTAAAACATGATCGAGAACGAATCTGAACTTATCACTACCGGCGGCCAGCTAGTTTCTTTCACAAAACATGGTTTCACAAAGACAAATATGCATATGATTAGAGATGTAGTGAACATATATATATATATATGTCATATCTGAAGCACACGTCTGCACTTTATTAAAGTGCGCGCGGTCCACGTGTCGTTATCTGCGCTGTCCGCTTTCACTCACTTTCTCTTCCCGCTACACGGAGATGACAACACGTATTTGTCCGCACTTTAATAAAGTACGCACGGTGCGCTATAGATCCAGACTATATATATATAAGGGCTTGATATATATATATATATATATATATATATATATAAGCTCTCTCTTATATATATATAAGCCCTTATATATATAAGGGCTTGATCAGGTGCGAAAGTCCGCATTTTTAAAAAAATGCTGATTTTTGCAATTTGATCCACTTTTTGATCATAATTTTTCATCTTAACCGTTCACAATGTAGATATATGTAAGTAGATCATCTCTACAAAATTTAATTTAATTTAGAGATCGCTAAAGTATTCAAATATGTGATTTAGAACGGAAAAAACTAACAGTTCCGGTTGAACAGTTTTATTACGTTTATAGTTTAGATTAATTATGAATGTCTTAATGATCTCTAAATTTGCTGAAAATTTGTAGAGATGATCTACTCACATATATCTATATTGTGAACGATTAAGATGAGAAATCATAATCGAAAAGTAGATCAAAATTGCAGAAATCCTCATTTTTTTTAAAAATGCGGACCTCCGCATTATAACTAGGCTATATATATATATATGACCCTTTCACTAAGGGAGGGATCTCTTTTTTGACATATATGAGGAATTGAAGATTACACTAACTTTTTGATCACATATCAATATCTCCACCGTTCAATATTTAGATGCATATATATATATATATATATATATATATATATATATATATATATATATATATATATCTATATATATCATCTTTTTAAAATTTCATATAATTTGGTAATTGTTCTAGGAGAAACTCTATAATGATTAGGAATAGAGAATCAACTCCTTGTTGTTATTCATTCATATGATAGGAGCCCTTTATATAGAGACTTTACATAGTCATACTAGGAAACTAATACATGGATCATATCTCTACTAGGGCCCATAAAGCCCACATACATAGCATGGACCAAGGCACACATACATGTCCAATTATCCTTGAACACTCCCCCTTGTGTCGCGCGTCTTCATGCTAAATGGTGCATCCGGTGTTGCCTCATCAAAACTTTGCCAAGTAACAAAAACCTTGTGGGAAAAACTAAACCTTGGTCGAAGGACAAAAGAGTACAACGCACCAACTGCTTCTTTGAGAATTTCACCATGTGAGGCTCCCCCTGACGAATGACTTAGTCGGTGAGACTTGACAATTTCCGCATTCCAATTCTCTTCACATGCTTCTTGAGAACGTCTTGGAGTTTCAGCATAGGAGATAACGGTGGTGCCGTGAGCAGAGATGGAGATCGTGCTCAGATGCGGTGTCGACGATGGTGGTGATAGAAGCCTGGTCCCGTGACCATCTAGTGCCGAGATCCTCAGGGACATTGCACTCATTTGCGGCCCTTCTTGAACCTCAAGCGGTGTATGCAATGTTGCCTCGTTAAAAACCTTGCCAAGCAAAAATCCAGTGGGACAAAAAAAACTTTGACTAAGGGAAAAAGAGGGCAACATGGTTGACACAAACAACCACACCCTTCACATTTGATCATGACATGTATATGTTAAACTCTCTCTCAAGTCTGCATCTCCCCCTGATTCTAACACCAATCATAAGGAGCTTCCTGATTCTTAGTAACCACGGAAGTATCGATAACTTGACATATCAATGCTCTTTAACATGTCTCCAAATGTGGCATTAGGCAATGACTATATCATGCCGTATTGTCCTCAACATGATCTCTCACTTAGACCTGGAGGAGAAGGATGCTCAAGAACTTAAAACACAAGTTCACGCAGAGATTCAGATTCTCGCGCAGCATGACCTTCGAGTACAAAATCAGCTCTAACTTCATGTAGAAAATAGATACGGAAAATCCGCAAACGGCTCTGGAAAGTAGACAATCATAGCTTTCCAACTTTGGGTCACTCACCCTCTGGTTCGTCCGGAGCTATCCAGAAAGCTCTATCGAAGTTAGCTGACTGTTTGACAAAAATCAGATTCTCGGATAGATCCGTCATCCTTCACGAGAATGGCCATAACTCACTCAATATGATAGATATGATCACATGGTTGGTGTCTCTGGAAACTAGACACATAGACCTTTCCAATGGTACCAATTTCACAATTTTCTAGGGAGTAAGAATTCATGTAGGTCCTGTCGAAGTCGACCTAAGAAACTTGGCAGATTCTGATTTCACTCTCAATGCATCTTTTACTCATGCATGGTAAGCAAACGCATCGATAGAATCATTCTATTATGCTGTATGCTACTCAGGGACTGAATAAGCCAAATACATTTAAGTATTCAAGGGATGTCCTTAAGCCATTCCATTGGCACTATGTGGGCGCAAAGCGACACTTAGCTTTTCAATGAATGAGAGGTCAAGTCTTTCTTTATCATCTATCTTTAGACGACACTGATCACTCTCTCTTTAGAGTAAAAATCTTGACTAATCATGGGAGTATATGTAGGCCTCATAGAGCACCTATGTCGATTGATGGAAAAACATCATCAATACACAATCATCGACTCATTACGATATTGTGTCTTTCCCAAAATAATTTTCATTCTAACATCGGATGTTCAATACATGTCGGCATCTCATTTGCATCAAGACCATGTAAATCCGGAGTCCACACGCAAGGGCATTATTCATCATATCCCTTCCAAATCAAGAAGTTATATAGTAAGCGTCTCAATCTCTTGCAAACGCATGCTCCACTTGATTTGGGTGAATGAAGTCTCTTCAAGACCTTCATACATATCTCTAATCCCATAGAGATGTTACTATGACCACATTCATAGGCTGCATGCTCAGTTTTTCGGAAACTACTAAACTGACAAAGTAGTGGAGTGCAATGACATCCATTACGAGAGCGTATCTCATCGTAGTCGATCTCAGTGCGTGACAGGGTTTACACTTGCGGTGTCGGTATCACCTGCCCAAGGACCTATCTCATTGTTCTGGATCGAATCTTTCCATTAGGCCAATCAACTATGTTCATCAACAAAGTGCGGTTCGATAGACTCATCATTCCACGTCCTCATGTACACTATGTACACTAGTGTAATACTTTGTATAGTTCAGACTCCATGAGACGGATTTGAGTATCATTGATCAATGGATCAAATCGTGCCAATCTCGCTTTCTCTCTAGTGCGAGTAGTTATCGAACCTAAGGGCCTCACCCTAACCATTGGGGAGCCACAAGGCCTGTGACACCATGTTTCCATATTATGGCGTCACATCACCCCACCACAGTGCTCGAAAAACTGATACTTGGCAGCCGAAGCAGTACTCGAAATCAGTCCCAACACTTGGCATGGTGATGGCGTCAAGACCACCTCATTTGGTCGCGCCATGTCCTCTTGGTAGGACATCATTCCTTACAGACATATATGCAGCATTGATCTCGTCACTTTCCTCTAAGCAATCAAGATGAGGCTTAGTGGTGACAAACCACGACAATTCACGTCATTCCACTTGAACACTGGTGTTCATATCTCCCCCTAACGGCGGGAAGACAGTCTCAAAGTGACAAAGAGATCGTATGTCAAGGAGTAAACATAACCGAACTTTAGGTGGAGACTCATATCCAACCTAAGAATTTATTCATCCCACACAACTCATCATTAGGCACTATGGCGGTGTAATTTGGCACATTGTGGAGCTCAAGGCTTGGAGATCCATTTCAATCCTTCCGAGCTCAAGGATTACAACTCCATGTCAATCCTTGCACACACTTACAAGTTGTCGTGCAATAACTCAATGATGATAAGTCGTGGACGAATGAGTAATGCTGCATACGGTATAACCTTTATGAATGTATTGGTTCACATCTACCGACCTCAAAACTATTACCGTAGTCGAGTTCCGTTGGACCAAATAGGTTATAAAACTTCTCAATGGGTAGTGAGCCCAGAAAAGTATAAGCAGCATTTAGTAGACGACGGTGTAACACGTGACCTGTGTGTTAACACTTCAACCAACACCATAAAAGCATAAACGGTGTCCGTACGTTGATTGTGTCTGTCTACACAATCCCTCTTTGGATTGGTTGTAAGGATGAAATGTCATCTTTTGTGTCATAGCCTAGCTTGTTTGAGTCAATGTTCCAAAATCCATCATAGGATTCGATCATTGAATCATAGTGACATATAGTCCACTAGATTGACTCATGCTTCTCTTCATGATGCCCTCTCATTAGCACTCATGAGAAGTATACACAAAAGTTCACACCATTCTTACCACGTTGGCGTGTATGTTCTTAAACATATCAAGGTTCGTTTGCCTCTCAACACATGGAGGACATATGTGACTTGGATCATGGTGCCATAAGACATCAACAATTAAGTTCACCCGTGTCATCGGTGATGATCCAATTATCTTATTCACAAGAGATCCCAAGACACAAAATTCGAATTAGGGCCGGCCGAATAAGGTGTTGGTTCCTAATCTCATGAATAAGTCCACTATCTGCGTTGCACTCAGTGTCTCTATGAGATGTATCCACCTTAACAAAGTAGATACACAATCAAAGAGTCACCAATAATCTATTTGGGAAGATGCAAAACTAGATGCAATCCCGAGTGCAATTCAATTTCCGTGCAGCATGACCTTTGCGCACTGGAACAGCCATAACTCTCACGTCATGATGGATATGAACGAACCGTGAAAACCGTTGGAAACTAGATTCAGAGAGCTTTCCAGTGATATATGGTTTGCATTCTAGTTCATCCGGGTCTGTGCACAATGCTCAGACGAAGTTACTGCCCAGAAAGGGACAGATTTGCTGTGTTCGCAGATTTTGACATGACGAAGCTTCAAACTTCAATATGACACTGTAATACTACTCTCAAGCCAAAGACAACGTATGGAGGCAACAGTGAGAGGGCATCATAAGTCTAAACGTCCATGGGAAGACTACATAGGGGGGAATATGAGCCACAAACACGCGCACTCCTACGTGAGGATGCCATGTCGACGTCTCATGTCTTTGTGAAAGACATAGAGCGGCGTAGTCATGTCAAGCTTTTAAGCGTGGTGTCGAACCATAGTAGACAATGGAAGAATACTTTCAATCCAACATGAAAAATTCTTCGACATTGTGCCAACAATTTCATCGATGTCTCAAATTACATATTGCTTGGAAAGAAGATCAAACGTAGTTCCTCAATGACGTCAATGTCAGAGGCTTCCAGAGTTAGATCCGAAAACGGTGAAGTTCACGATCATTAGAATGACATTCATGTTTGATTTCCCGTACACTCTTTGTACATTCTTTGTATGCATTCATGACTTACGAATTAGCTCGACAATCCTTGAAACCGGTGATCTTGAGATCCACAACCGTTTTATTGTACTAAGCTGGCGTGATTTGTTTTGACAAGTTTGGTGTCTAGGGTTCTAGGCCGGGAACACCACCACTATGGTTGGCTGTGCCTCCCCCTCTCTTCTAGACAATGTCACAAAGTGTATCATTGACAACGTAGTCAAACCAGTGGTAATCAAGCCACGGGACTAATTGCACAACAGGACTTTATACCTGTTGGCACATGTCAATGGCGTCTCAAACCTCAAATGGGAGCGCGTGAGATGTGAAATCTCGGCATTAAGTATATCAAAACTCAAATGAGCAGAATGTTACCTTGCTCTTGCATACAAAACCAAGCTGTGATGAGACTCGATAGAGGTCACAAAACAATGCTTTATTGGTTTGTCCTTCGGATTGATACTAACAACCCGTTTGAACGTTGTCCAACAACACGGGTGCTAACAAGCGACCATTTTAATCAAAATAAACCCGGCGTTGGATACCAGACAACGCGGATCTAGGAACACTCTTAGTTCCGGGATTTTCAAAACCTGCACTCACCAAATACCAAACATAGAAGGAGATGGGAGAAAGGGAGGAACCGATTTTATCCTCCCCGAGGTTATTGAACTTGAAATTACAGAAAACATAAAGCTTACTTGCTAGTCTGTCAAAAAGACTGCATTTATATAAGCTGCTCCAAGCTTCCATGCTCAAGTCCATACGCATTCGGCGATTGTTCGCGCAATTCCATCATGAATTGTCGCAGGTGAAGGCCATGAAACACATGAAAATCATATGGTTAGTTAATCTTGTCAATTCAAGAAATCCTTACCAAAACTTAGGTAAGGACGTCCTTAGCTGAGAATCCCTATATATATATGTATGAAGTAAACGTCCAAGTATAGTAGAATTCACATTTCTAATCCATATCCCTGCATATGAAGTAAAAGTCCAAGTACATTACAATTCACATTTCTAATCCATACGCACAACATTAACTTTAGGAAAAATTTCAGTCCTGAACTTTAGGTCTAAAATCAGTCTCATAACTAAACTTTTTTTTTAATCAGTTTCATACCTAAACTTTAGTCTAAAATCAGTCTCATACCTAAACCTTTTTTTAATTAGTTTCATACATAAACCTTCATAATAATATCAATCTCAACCAAATTTTAGGTATAAAAATTTATTTTTAATTTGGTCCACATCAGCATTTTTGACAAACATGACCAAGCATGACGTCATGTTTGGATCAAAAAATAAAACAACATCATGACCTCCTAATTAAGCTTTGGAATAGAAGTTATGTATATCACAATCTGAATACTTTACACATAAAGAACTAAATTCAATGAATTCACTAATTCACATAAACTAATCAAAGTGAAATACCAATCCAAAACCAATCAAAGTGAAATCCCAATCCAAAACCAATCAAGGTGAAATCCCAATTCATAAACATACCCAGAAATCAGAATCGAAAAATAAAGGTGAATTATTAAGATTAGAGAGCAGATGTCGGCTAACCTGAAGATCTCGTGGTCAAAATCCTCACAAGATTGCTGGTTAAATCGTTGATTCAATGATTTCAATCCAAGAGCGTCTCAAAATGGTCACGTTCTCTTGTCTCCCTCGGCTCGAATCTTCAGTCTTGGATATTTGTGTAGGAGTGAGAAACTGAAAACTGAGAAAGAAGTATGAGAGAGTCGAATATGAAATATAACTTATAGGGAGCCTTTCTAGAGAGGACCTTTAAGTTAAGGACTAGATGAGGACTTTTCTGTTTATCCTGCTTTTCGATCTTATATCCACATCTTAACCGTTCATTTTATAAATATTTATGAGTAGATCATTTATGTAAATTTTCAACTGAATTGAAAAATCGTTAAGGCATTCATAAGTGTGATTTACCAATTATGAACTTGAATGGTTCATGTCTAACAGATTTGGTTCGTCCATTGATTTGATCTACAACTAGTTCTTAACGATCACCAATTTGGCTGAAATTTTGTAGGATTGATCTATTTATATAAATCTACAACTTCAATGGTTAAGATGTCAAAATTTGATCAAAAAATTGGTCTAATAAACAATTAATTCAAAAGTACTCAACTTAGAGGTCCTCATTAGAAGAGCTACCATAACTTATAAGAACTAGGTTTTTTTGCTTTTTTTAGTTAGCCGGTTTAGATGGGTCGTTGGGTTAACTGTTTTCGTCCGTTAGTTAGCGGGTTTCAGCCCGTTGGGGAAAAATTTAATTGGACGGACATGAATCGGTTCTTAGCGGACAATTAGGCCAACGTTTAGACCGAACACCTTCTTTGGAGCTGACCCGACCTGACCCAAATGGGATCATCACGTAGTTGATTCAAATTTAGGGTTACACTGAAGACCCAGAATTCTACTCTGCGTCTGTTTAAACCATTACTACTATTATAAAAACCGTCTCCGACTAGCTGTGGAACCAGATCGATCTCTGACTCAGAGAGAGAGGATCGTTGACCGTTGATCAATTTAATGGCGCAGATCTTCGAGCACTTCGTCGTCTGCGGGATCGGACCGGAGATTCGGACCCTCGACGGCGGCAGAGGATTCCACGGCTTCGCCGAAATGTACCTCCCGTCTTTGCTCGACCAGTTCCCTCCCGCCAACCACACTGCCTATCCTCCTCCGCCGCCTCAGCTCCCCACCGTAAGTACCTAAACGACGCCGTTTCCGCTTTGCTTTCTCTCGGCTATTCTAATTTCGGTCGTGGCTTTCACAGTGTGTGCTGCCAGCTGGCGTTTCGTTCTACTCGTCGGGGTTTCATGCTAGCGATGCGACGACGTTTCCGCGGAGCTATCCCATTGTTCTTACTGGTATGAATGCCTGCTCTTGCTTCACTCTGCTCTTAAACGATGCCGTTTAGTGTTATCGAGCTGTAGATATTTCGTAGTTTAAGCTGGAGTTACCTCTTAGAAGCTAGAATGAAGATTAGTTAGGGATAGGATTAAGCTTTAGCAGAACCTTGATCGATTAAATGAGCTGGTGTTTCGATTAGTATGCTTAAAAATTCTTAGAATAGAGCCATTTATGTGTGTATGTAGCATACTCTAGTCTAAATGTGGTTCGTAATTTGGTGTAGAGGGTGATGGATCAAAAATCTATGTTAGTTGCATTGGTTTTTGGGATCCGGTCAGTGAGGATATTGCTGAAGCTTATTGTATACCAGCGAATTCGTTTGCCGACAAATGTATCTGTATAGTTTCGCGGTTACCTAGTCTGCGGTTACTTAAAACTGTACTTGAGGAGTTGTATACTCTCTGTTTTTCCTCTACCGGAAGCAGGTAAGAATCTCTTAGTCTCATAGTGGTGAGTTTTGGCTGTCCTTGATGCTCCTGTCACCATTCACGTTTCTGTGACATTTGCAGCAAACCTTTATGGGATATTATTGCATCTATGGTATCCAATGTACCTATGCCTACTCCTGGGAAAGATCGAGTTTTGTTTGCCATCGACAATGTTCTGCTTTCTGTGGAGACTCCACCGAAGGATGGGCTCCCCCATGTTGATGTACAGTCTCTAACTTGTTCTTCCCTTTTCAGTTGTGTACCCTTACATTTTGCTGGTGTAAATGCACTTCTTGCTGCTGTTGGACATTGACTTTGGTTGTCATGTACTACATTTCATTCATGCAAATATCATTTCAGCCATTGGTACAGTGTCTAGACGTTGACAACTTGATTAAATTTTTCACAGCCGTGCTGCTTGAAAGGAAGATTTTGATCCGGTCACACAAGTAGGAATCTGACACAAGTTCTCATCTTGCTTTCTCAGCTGTTTACTACCACATCCTTTAGTTAATTATTTGTCCTACTTGTTGCAGATATTCCCTTTTGACCCTTGCATCAGAAGCTATTTGCTATCTAATTTATCCATTTCGGTGGCAGGTAAGCTTCATTCTTAGTCAATAGCCTTTTGTTTTCCTGGCAAAGATGCTGCTCAAAACATGTGCTTTGTTAGTTTGTTTCTTGTAGGCTTAGGCTTGCTTAGTGGGGTTTCTATTTGCCTTAACAGGTCTTTTGTGCTTGATGGACTTCTTGTCCAATTAGCAACATGATCTCCATTGTTTCTTTAATAGTTATAATTTCTTCTATAAAGAATATAGCTTCTCTATTTTGAACTCTTACAAAAACAACGCTTTTATGGGTGTGTATATATATACATGTATATATTATTCGAATACTGAACTTTTTTATTGACAATGTAGTATTTATTTTCTAATACATCTTGTATTTGACTCTTGTCTAATTTGTGCATGTTTTTTTATGTGGAAGCAAGTCTACATTCCGTTACTCTTTTTCAGTGGAGTAGACTATATTGATGCCCCTATGCCGTATATGATGGGTCTTCATTCTGGTGTTGATACATCTCTTGTAGCAATGGATGGTGTAAGTTCCTTTCAAGAAACTGTCTACTTGTTTATACATATTAGGATTGAAATATTTGTACTTTTTGCGCGTTCTATATTTCAGCTATTTTTGTAAACAAAAAACAACTGTATGCACTTTCTATTTTTATATATTTTAATAGATTAGATCCTAAAATATTGTATGAATTGTTTACAGAAGAACCAGTTATTTTCTTTGTTCTTTCCAAGAGCTTCCTCTACTTTGAAGACATTTTTATGGACCCTGAATTTGCTATATGGATATTCTATGTAGATCAATGATCTAGTTAGTGATGAATGATCTTATGCAACTGTGGAAATGGAAATTATCTTTAAAAATGAAGAAATAATGAAAATTGTCTATTATGTATATGAAATATTTATGCTAATTACAATATGTTTTGTTGTCATTCACCATGGTTCTAGGTAGTTATTGTGGACCTTGAGTTCAATCGCATCACAACAACAGAAGATATACCTCCATTCCTGAGCCAGAACTAAGCTCTTTACGTCAGGATCTAACACAGCTATTGTATCCCAATGTTGTGCGGATAGATCTGATGAAGGATGGTCCTTTCAATTCATCCGAGCAATATCCTAAACTTGGCAACAAACCTTGGGGAGAGGTTCATGACCTACAAATTAGGTATGCTTGGGTGCCAAGTCAATCTTTATGAAGTTCTTATTACTCCTGTTATGTGTAAAAGTACTTCGGTAGAATGATTTTCTGGATGTTATTTTCTCGTCCATATAAAATCGCTGCTGCCTTGTAAAATTGCCACTTCTGTTGTCTAATTGCAGTTATGTTATAAAATGACTACCTTTTGTTTTCTTGCTTAACTGACTACCTCCATATTATTAGAAGCACTGAAGGGTTAAATCAGAGGTCTACATGTTTGAGACAATTAATTATAATGTTATCTTCAGAATTTCAAAGCAATCCAAGAATACACTCTTTTGATGTTAGTCTTCTCCGCTTATTTGGAATATGAACTAGAAATGCCTTTCTTTGATTAATATGCAGTAAATCCTTGATAGCAATTTCTTGTTTATATATATATATATATATATATATATATATATATATATTTCAATGGTAAGTACTCATATGGGTAGATTACACTTTGTATGACACATTATGGTTTGGACTCTTCTTATTCTTGCATTTGATTTCTTGTGCAGGTTAGTGTTCTTAAAGTTCTTTGCATCACTTTTAAGTGGCTATCGGAACTTCATAGTATGAAACTCTATCTTATTTCTGATGTTGATTGAATCTGGTTTTTTATAGTTGATATTTGTAGATTCCTTGAAATTTATTTAGTTAAATTATTTTTCACCCTTGGGAACTTTCTGCTGCTCACCTCAACGTTCAAGCATTCTTGAAGATGCTCTTTCGGTCAACTCAGCAACCCCCAGAACCCATGGTATACTTGTTCACAGCACCTATCTTGATCTTTGATTATTTTGATTAATTATGGGTACATATAATGGCCATACTCATTATTCTTTTAATTGATGTTACCACTGTAGTTGTAATTTGTATTTAATTACTATTTGTACTGTTGGTCAGAAGAAAAATATGGGTCGACATTTGTTGATGAGTGTTACTTTTCAAATGACATTCCACTGCAAGTGGTATACTTCTTTGTTGGTATATACAGTTGACACAATTTCTGGAATCACATGGTTTCATGGATTATCTGGAAAGAGGTTTGGGTTCTGATGAAAACAGCAATAACCTGCTTGACAAGTTACAAGAATCCTATTTCAATTCTTCCTTCAAATTCAGATGAGCCTGAGATTATAACAATTGCAGATACAGATGTAGGAACATCAGGTAACTTTGTGATGTTGCTGTTGATTTGAAATTGCAAGAGATATGAAGAGAAGCAGATATTTCTGATAGTTAGAGTTTTCTTTGGTGTTTCTCCTTTTCTCTGGATTCTTAGTAGGGTCAGGTGTCACATACACTTATGATAGGTTTCCCTCAAACACCAGGGCGGAAGAGGAAGAAGAAAAGAGGAAGCAAATTCTGGCTTCAGCAAGTGGTTTATCTGCTAGGTATAAATTGATGTGCACGGTTAATCGGGTAAATTATCACCTTATACTAGGAGTTTATTATTATGTCTCTTAACAGAAAATAAAATTGACTAGATGTTTAAAAAAAGAACTCTGTCAGTAAATTGGCCTGCCATCTTCTGGTCCCTTTTAGCGGTCCAATGATGAAAAAATCCCCATCAACTGCCACATTGTTTGCTTAGATGTGGTACACCAAACTGTGGTCTATTTAGTCAGTATTCATTGATTTAAATGATTCATTTCTGACTAGTTTTCAAGATTACAAACTTGAGAATTAGAAGTATAAAATTGATGGTCTTGAATCTTGATACTGCCTGCTGTTGCTAAAATGCTAATCGATGTCCATTTGATGAGCAGGGTCTGTGGCTGCGTCTTCTAAAACTGGGACCTACTGATGATCCTCTTTCTTCATTTGAATATGGAACAATTCTTGGTATGCCTCTTTGAATAATGAATTCTCACATTTCTTATGATGAGGCAAACTTCTGATGTCTAGTTCCTGAAATTATATTTTGCTTGACCTTACTATTTGCTCTATTTGTGAGATTAAACATCTTCCTCTCTATTCACAGGATGCTTATGTGTATGCTCAACCAATGTTTTCAAAGGCGAAAGCGAAGGCGAATTGTGGAAGCCCCGCGAGGCGAAAGCCTTGAGGCGACGGGGCGACCGCCTTTCCAACAAATAATAAATAAATTCATTATATATATATATATATATATAATCTCAACAAATAACTTTTTAGACTAATCTGCATAATGGAAAGACTAAGCACTGGTCCAATTTGGCGCAACATATCGATTCGATAGTACAGGCAGATTACTAGATTAGTGCCTGTTGTACCAATCTAGTACCAATCTGGTCCAATTTGGCGCAACAGGCCTATCGATAGTCTAAACCGAACCTTCAATCTAGTACAGGCACTAATCTGCATAATCATTACCGAACCTTCAATCTAGTACAGGCACTAATCTAACAGTAAAATTAAGAAGAGAGGATTGAGAAGACAAACCTGGAGGTTGCTGCAATTGCGGTCGGATTGGGAGGAGGTGATCAGATGCGATGTTGGGATGAGAGTGATGTGGCGGAGGAGGCAGTGATGTTGCGCTCGAGGCGGAGGAGGAAGTGATGGGGCGGTTGGTGTTGTGGGGGTGATGGGAATAAGAGGAGGCAGGGAGAGCTCGAGCTCGAGTTCGAATAGGATCGTGGCGGTGGGGGAACTGTGGCGGTGGAGAGCTCGAGCTCGAGTTCGAATAGGATCGTGGCGGATTTGGGTTTAATCGAAGAGACGAGACAGAGCGAACAGATGGAGGCAGAGAGAAGAGACGCAGGGTTTAATCGAAGGAGACGACCAAAACGGCGTCGTTTTGGAAAAAAAAAAACAAAACGGCGTCGTTTTGACGCGAAAAAAAAAACAGAAAAACAAAACCAAAACGACGTCGTTTTGACGCGGAAAAACCAAAAAAAAAAATTCTGCAGCGCGCCTCGTCGCTCCGGCGGTCGCCTTTCCAGCCGCGTCGCGGCGAAACATCCGGCGAGGCATTTTCCCGTCGCTCCGCCCTAAGGCGCGCCCCAGCGCCGCCTCACTTCGCCTTTGAAAACACTGTGCTCAACACAAACACCTGCATGTCCCTTGTTCCATACACAATATTCTATGACCACAGTTACTAATTCTTTGGTACTGACCTCCTGCCCTCACGCTTGAAGGTACAAGGGCCAGTACATTCATGGTACTCGCCACCTGCTCTACAATTTGCAAATACAGGAGTCGGTACATTCTTGGTACATAACACATGTCCCGACGTGCACAGGCACAAAGGCTAGTACATTCATTGGTACATTCCACCCGCTCTGCCTTTCACATATATATAGGGGCAAATATCTTAATTGATACATACCACTTGTTTTGCCTTAAGTAGATACAAGGGCAAGTACATTCATTGGTAAATCCCACCTGCTCTGCCTGAAGCAAATACAGGGGTAAGTATATTCATTGGCATACCACCTGGCCTGCTAATCACAGGCGTAAGGATCAGTACATGCATATGTTCATAACACTCATATTTGATCTGTCTACAACGTTTTCCACATCTGTTGTTCATAACGCGTCAAATCTTGCTCTTATAATGCTCACATTTTTCCATGCATTCATTTGTTCTTACTCATGTGTTTATGAAACTCATTATTACTCCACTTAAATGGTTAGTCATTGCTTACTATAATTTATAATAATTGTAATCAATTTATATCATAGTTACGACATCGTACTAAAGACATAACTCACTGTAACTTTGGGTGTAGAATACGTTACCACCTATACCACCGCCTTGACTCCTTTAGCCAAGGACGAGCCATTTCTGTCTAATACAATAATTGTCCTCCTGAGTAACAACATAAAATTTTATCACTCACGACTTGTGGTGGCGGTCATACGGTCGTGGTCGTCACTGTCACTCATAATTGCTGTCATCACTCGCGACTCGTTGTCATGGTCATCACTTCAAAAGTTGTCACTCACGACTCGTATGGTTTCATTTAGTGGTCGTGACAATGAAAGTCTACCTTCTGCTTCCTTTCAACTTCTTTCTTTAGTGGGACTCACGGTCTCATGCGCGCGCTCACGGTTGCAAGGATCTATATTTCGTGTTCACACTTTTCACCCGTGCACTCGACACGTTCCATCTTCAAGGCTTTACGTAAGGTCACCACCATTACCCAGTCCTAGCGTCACAAATACGATCTCTCCATGACCTTCTCCGCCATCACCTTTTTAGGGAAATGTGTTTCCTATAGATGGTACCAATTGTTGGTGTAGGAAATTTCTGAAAATGATTTTTCCTTACCAATAATACGTGTAAGGTGAGAGCTGGCTCGGATCGTTGTTTGCCAACAAAATCAGGGGGTACCTACAAAAGACTCTCTGATGCTCATCGCTTGATTTTTCAGTGTCACGGTAGAACCACGTGGCATTGCTTAGTGGTGTTACATTTCATTAAAATTTGGACATGTGGATCTTCGACATAAATGCATTTTACCCATGTTGTTAAAGACCATTTTGGGTTTTTTTGGTTTTTAAAATCATAAACCCTAAACTCTATCACTTTACCCTAAACTCTATATATTCCCTAAACTCTAAACCTTAAAACCCTAAACTCTAGTTTGAATTCACTAAATACCTATGAATATCATTTCACAAAAATTGAAAATATTAGTTTATATTTTAGTTGTAAAAAATTTACTTGTCTAATTTTGAGTGGAGTGTAACACTACTAGGCAATACCACGTGATTTTATTGTAGCATCTAAAACTTTCTTAGTAACTTCCACCCCATACTTATAAACTCATTTATCATCGTATTTATCCCTTCACTTGCTATTACGGAGTTATATCTGTTCTTCATGGCGCAATTACCAACATCATTACTCAATTCATCATTGCCACCCAGATCATATTTATTTTTTCATGAAAGTTTATTTCCTGCTCCCACATAGACCTAAGTTGACTCCCTTCAGGTTATGCTGATGGAAAGAGAAGTACAGAGTTTTACATGTTCAAGCTAGTAATATGTAATCCTCGCTGTAAAGGTTACCCTTCAGGTTTAGGGCTTAGCTCATACACGAGTGAATTCGATGTGGATGAGATTGGCATTGGTGCTGTCACTAGATTTCACAATGCTCCTCTTTTGAGCAGGAAATTTTCTACAATTTGTGCGATTGTGGTAAAGGCAGATGTCAGAGGAGTGCAAAAAGACTTTGCTTGCAGTGCATATGGTTCATTCATGCTGCCGCATTCAGAGTTTATGTATTGAAATTTAACAGTAGTTGCTTGCATTTTCATTGAACATGTTGCAAGCTCCCCATTCCAGTCAGAAATCGGAGAGACGATGAAAAACCGAAAAGGGCATGCTGGCACTTCAAGCACCTTTCATTGTACTGTTCTACTGTTATGTGCCTGGAATCTATATTTGGAGTTAGAGTTGAAGGAAATATTAGCAACAAGCAAAACATTCAGTAGTCAAGAGTTGAGGAAGATGTGTCTCTGAGAGAGGACCTAAGCGTAAACATGGAGCAATTTTAGGGATAAACCGCAATATCTGAATAGTTGAGTGCTACATTGCAGACAAGGTTATAAATAATGGGGTAAAAACGTAATTTCCCGCAAATCTTGTTACGTATTCTCAGTTCAAGTCGCAAGCAGTGGTTTGATGAATTAAACATGAAGAAGGCTCAGCACACACTATAAAATCTCCCAAATCAAAATCTCAGATCCGTTTCAATTGCTCTGCTACTCAATCTTAGTGAACGCCACCACCTCTCGGCGTCTCCGATCGCAGAAACTACTCGCCGTTCAAGGCAGAGAGATCCGAATTCGTGAACATGGAAGGTGGATCCGATAGAGACAAATCGAACTCGGCGTCGTCTCCCATCCCCATCGTCTCCAATTTCTGGCAAGGTATGGCTCAAAATGCTCGATTCTAATCCCGAATAGTGTTTTTGCTCGAGAAAAACGAGTGCGATAGCTAAATTTGTATAACGAATTCGATTATTTTTTTGTTCGCTGCATTTTGCTGTTGTTACTGTTCGCATTTTGATGTTGATTAGCTTCGTATTTTGATCATGCGCGCCTAGTCTGTTCATGATTACAGAAAGTGCGAAAACTAGTTTTTGTGTTAATTGTCGAGTATTGAAGTAGAAGTACTTAGATGTAAACTAGTAGTAAGAGTGGAATTAACGGAATATCGGAGACGAAGCTGGAGAAGTATCCAGGATTGGTCTTGGTTTTGTTAAGCTGGAATGATGCTGAATTGTGTGAACAAGAAAAATCAGCAAGATTATTGTGAATGCTTTTCGTTAACGGCTGTTTTTGATTTTTCACTTACAGAGTTCGATTTGGAGAAGGAAAAAAGTGTACTGGATGAGCAAGGGCTTAGGATAGCTGAGAATCAGGAAAACAGCCAGAAAAATAGGCGGAAGCTAGCAGAGAGCACTCGAGGTATGCCATTTTATTTTCAATTGTTTAACTTGTATTCGGTCGGAAGGCCCACCTCTCCTCTTGTCTGCCAGATTCTCTACTTCAAAAGTGGAGATATTTGGTAGCTTTTGTGGGAGGTTTTTATGTTTTTAATGTAACTTCCATTCCACATTGTATCATGAAGAACATGTTTTTTAATCTAGAATTTGGGTTGCCAAACAGATTTCAAGAAAGCTTCACCGGAGGAAAAGTTGAGTCTCTTCAATTCTTTACTTAAGGGTTACCAAGAAGAAGTTGATAATCTTACCAAGAGAGCAAAGTTTGGAGAGAATGCTTTTCTTAACATCTATCAAAAGCTTTATGAGGCTCCCGATCCGTATCTTGCTCTTGCTTCAATAGCCGTAAGTACTCCAACATGCTTCATATACTGTTCCATATATCAATTTTTTTAAATGTTTTGAGTAGATAGGAATCAAACAGTAAATGTTTTGACTTAATTCATTAGGGGTCTAAGTATGTAAAAATGAACTGAAAACAGTAAGAATCAAACCATTGACATTATTTTGAAAGTATGTTGTATGTTGTGTGCTGTCTCTATGTCTCAGTAGAGTAACTTTTCATCATCTCCCACAGGAGCAAGATCTTAAGTTGTCTGAGCTAGAGTCTGAAAATAGGAAGATGAAAGTTGAGCTTGAGGAGTTCAGGACAGAAGCAACTCATCTAAAGAATCAGCAGGCAACAATAAGAAGACTTGAAGAGCGCAGCCGTCAGTTAGAGCAACAGGTGAGCGGTGTCTAGCATCTCTTTTATACTAAGAAAAGCAACACTATACGTTCTCATGTGGTTTGAAGTTTTTCTGTTTCTCAATTTGGCATTGGCTGGACGTTTTTAATGTGGTTAGATGGAGGATAAAGTTAAAGAATTTGTGGAAATAAAACAACGCAGTTTTGCAGAAGAGAACCAGAAAGTACTTGAGGTCCTTTCAGAAAGGTATGTATTATTCACAGAAATTGGTTTTGATGAAGCGACATTAGTTTTCTGAAAGGGTTTCTTTTGTGTCTGTTGAGACTATATTGAATGCATTTTATTTTCTTGTGTAACTTGATTGATGAGCTTTCCACTCTATACAGAGAGCAAATGTTGCAGGATCAATTACGACAAGCTAAGGACAGTGTTTTCAATATGCAGAAATTACATGAGCTTGCTCAGAGCCAACTGTTTGAGGTTCGTGCACAATCAGGTGGGTTCATGTCCCGAGTTTAGTTCTCTAAGAGCATCTTTATTTTGTGAGTGACAAGGCCATATGGTTTGAGCATTGCGCTCAATTTCTATGTCACTTTTCATGAGGCATCTCATGTTTTCATAATGATTTCAGAGGAAGAGAAGGTAACGAAGCAAGCTGAGGTCAATCTTCTGATGGATGAAGTTGAACGAGCTCAGACACGGCTTCTTAGTCTTGAGATGGAGAAAGTAAGTTCAAAAGTTTAATTGAAATTTTTAGTTGTACATAATCCACCTTTTAGGGATGGTATATTTGTCATTGATAGTGACCAATAGTCTGTTGTGCAATTGGATCGTACTTTCTAGATTTTCATTGTTATAAAGATTCATGATACTGCTGTTATTTTCCTCAGTTATTCTTTTTTCATTATTGTATTAGCTGGTTCTTCATTATTGAATCCCCTTTTCATTGAATGTTTTTACAGGGGCATTTGCGGTCCAAGTTACAGTCAGCTAATGAAGAAACTAACAATAAGAAAAGGTGACAGACTTCACTGTCATACTTCGTACTGCATGTCCCTAGAAATTGTGGTTACAGTTTATTTTCATTTTCTTGGAATTGACAATTGCTTCATAGCGTGAATTATTTAAATAGGGAAAAACCTTGCTTATGAAATTAGATTCTTTAATGTTAAGGACTAAGCCACCTGAGTATGGTACTTTCAGCTGTGGTGTTTTGGAGTCATAACCGTATTTTATATCCTGAATTCAAAACTCATCTAGAATTGAAAAGAATGGGCAAGAATTTCATGGAAGTAACCGAGTGAATACACTCAATTGAGTGTTTCTGCTAGTCTTATTTGGGATTTTCCCTTTATCTGTACAAGGGATTATATGCTTATAATATATTTGATAATGTTCTTCTCCTCTATTGGAGGTCTGTACAGGTTAGTTTTGTTGTCTTTGGGATATATTTTTATTTTAAATTTTTTACCTTGCACAGTGATAATTTAGATTCAAATAGCATCCTTGAGAATTCTTTAAGTGCCAAAGAGAAGATCATAGCTGAACTCAACATGGAACTTCACAATATTGAAACCACCTTATCAAATGAAAGAGAGGAGCACCTGAATGAGATCAAGAAGTTGAATACACTGCTCAGTGAAAAGGTACATTTACCTTCTAGATCCAGGATAGTATTGTTGGTGGTTAGGGGAATTGCTACACTGTGTCTTTTTTTCCTCAATAGGGGATTGATTCATGTGATGCCATAAACAATTAGATTCAATAAAGATAAACTGGAGTGATGCAATTCCCATACTTGTCTCTAAGTTCTTTAGTTTTGTTTCTTCTGTAATTATTTTTCTGCCTTGTAACTTCAGGAAGCTTCTCTTGAGGAGATGAAGAAGGAGCTTCAAGCAAGGCCAACAACAAAACTGGTTGATGATTTGCGTAAAAAGGTGAAGATTTTGCAGGTAATACCATAATTTCTCTATATATTTAGCTTTGAAGTTGCATTTTACGATTAGTTCATTTTTAGTTGCAAATTCATGAGTGTCAGTGTAAGTCCCTGAAATCTTTGGTTACTGTTCAGTTGACTGCTTACTGTAAATATTGTCGTCTTTCTCTTGGTCCCAACCAATTGTGTCAGATCTGAACTTTTTGATGAATTTGTAGGCAGTGGGTTATAATTCAATTGAGGCTGAAGATTGGGAAGTTGCTACAAGTGGGGAAGAGATGAGCAAAATGGAGTCTCTTCTTCTTGATAAGAATCGAAAAATGGAGCACCAACTCACACAATTGAAGGTATGAAATTCTTTGTTCTTATGTTAGTTCTGTATTGTTTTTCCATTCTCCAAAAATCTTCAATTCCGTGATCACACACTTGACTGAATCAGTCTGGCTCTTCAGGTTTTAAAATAAACTTTTCTAAAGATGATAATGTCTTTACGTGGGGTAGGGATTATGGTATTGAACATTTCACTGAGGTCTATCATGTATGTGTTGCATTGTTGCTTTGTGCTGCTTCCAGGTGCAACTTTCGGAAAAATCAGCTTTGTTGGAAAAGGCTAATGGAGAAATAACAGAGCTTGCAGAAAAGGTTAATGAACAAAAAAGGTTAATACAAAAATTGGAAGATGATATACTGAAGGTGAGCATCAATGGACTACTGGTCACCAAAATAAGTATTATTATTTTTTCCACGATTTTGAGCTTATTGATTGAACTTTCCTGCATTGTAAATGTTGAACTATATATTTTGTATTTATAATTTTGAGTGGAGTTACTTTAGATTTCGTAGACATACCAATCAGCATCCTGAGGCATACTTGCACAGACAACTAAAATTCTAGGTTCGACTCCCATTGTTCTTAAATTTGAATTGCATATCCTATTGCAGGGCTATAGCTCCAAGGATAAGAAAGGAAATTTATTTGATGACTGGGATCTATCAGAAGCTAGGGGCACTGAGCTATCAGAGGTACCCATCCTCTCTCTCCCTCTCTCACAATATGTATCTCCTTCATCGTTGCCATCAGAAATATCTCCCTTTTTATTGAAGTTGGACTTAAGAATTGAACAGTTTATAAGTCAATAATTTGTGGCTGCAATGATGCAATTTCTAGGCATATACAGTGCATGCCTTCTTACTCCTTTTGGTTATGCAATCATTTATTTTCATTATATGGTTTGTTCATAGCCTTTCTGAATCAGAATGCAGAGCAAAAGCATGTTTCCTCAGATCAAGACCAAAGTTCAATGCTTAAGGTTATCTGCAATCAACGGGATCGATTCAGGGCACGCTTGAGGGAGACAGAAGAAGTTTGTCGTTTCAAATACTCATGATTGCTTTTGTTTTTTACTCTTCCTTCGCCAGTTGGCTGGACAACAGGTAATTTTGCTGACTGTTTTTGTATGTATTAGGAAATCAGACAGTTGAAGGAAAAGGTAGGAGCTCTAACAGGGGAACTGGAAAGGACAAAAGTTGATAATGTCAAGCTGTATGGAAAGATTCGCTATGTTCAGGACTACAGTCTTGAAAAAGTAGTGTCTAGAGGATCAAAGAAGGTGATTATTGTGTTACTATCTTTTATCTAATTTATTTTGTCAAATTATTCTCTTTGCTAGTTTTTTCTTTCTTACCAGAGCAGACTCCATATGTTCTCGTTAGAGATGTTGGTTTCTCATCAACAAAGTATGTGAAATGTAAGTCTGCTAATGCTTGTTTCTTTTTATGTGGTGTATTCCAGCAAGCAGAGGATCTTGAAAGTGGCTTCTCCTCGGATGTTGAATCTAAGTACAAGAAGATCTATGAGGACGACATAAATCCCTTTGCAGCATTCTCGAAAAAGGTTTGGCAATGTTTACTTTCTGGTGAAATATTGAAGTTTCTTGGCAAAGATTTGTTTCTGTTATATTTTCCATCTGCTTTCTTGTGATTGTTAGTAATCATATATTAAATTGTTTTTTACACAGGAAAGGGATCAAAGGTACAAGGAATTGGGTTTCAGGGACAGAATTACTCTTAGCAGTGGACGTTTTCTTCTTGGCAACAAGTAAGAATACAGTGTACTTCAATACTCAGATTCACCTCGTTTCTTTTGTAGCATGCTGTTCAGATTTTACTTCTTCATTTCTTAGTGTGATTTCCTGTCCTGGATTCTTAAATGTTAGGTTGGCAATGATTTTAAACCCAATGACTATTACTGCCTGTACATATAATGTGTAAACACTGAAGGTGCTTTTCCTCTAGTATCTACTCATTGCCTTGGCTCATCCCTTTCTGCATCATTAATATATAAATCTAATTCATCAATCCGGACAAAACATACTCATCAATTAATCCAAGAGTTATGGTTGCAGGTATGCTCGGGCTTTTGCATTTTTCTACACCATCGGCTTGCATATACTAGTGTTCACCTGTCTATACCGAATGTCAGCTCTGAGTTATCTCAGGTATCTTCTGTTCTGATATGTTTGCAATGGTTTTACACTTCTACTGGTTATTCTTTTTGCTTATATCATTTCCTTTTCCTATGTTTTGCAGCAATGGTCAGGAGGATATCCTCGTCGGTGACACAACTCAGAATCTCCCACATGCTCTCTAGAATTGCAACATTCTGAAGCTTTGCGGAATGTATATAAACATAATTGACTGTTATTCTGCCAGTGTTATGGTTTTTTTCTTTTTTCCCTTCTGTAAATATGCCATGTAAAATTAGAGATATAGGGACAAATCGAGGGTCGATCCCATTCAGATGGCCATATTTTCTGGTATAATGGTTCCATGATTTGATTGATTTGGACCATATTTTGGGTTGGATGTGAAAGACCCAAGGGAAATACTGGCAAAATGAAAAATCAAAAATGAAAGGAAACAGAAACAGAAACACTTATACCATCATACACCCTGTTCATTGGTTGGTCTCCTGGGTTCTATGGTCATCATCAATGAAACGAATGTTTGTTCTCCCTTTTCTGTTGATCAAAAGGAATATATGGCATATGCTTCTGTATTGCTTCAGAGCTTGATTGATTGTGTTAGCTTCAGCAAGGTCTTCAATTGTGGAATATGCTCGAGTTATCTTTAAAAGTTGTATCCCTTTGTTTGGAAATTATAGTATCGTTTTATCAGAACTGCTGAAGAGTGCCATACACAATGTCACATCAGCATATTGGGTCAAGAATGCACCTCTGCCGAAGTAATTTGTCCCTAAAAATCTCACATGGATGAAAACTCAGGGTAAGAAATTGAACTAAGATGACAAAGGCATCCCATCAGACTCATGGGTTTAGTCTAATGGTGATTAGTCTAGTGCAAGCAATGTTAGCCAATGAGGCAGATGAGGCTGGTCTAGTGAGAGCATGCCGCTCTAGTCTAGCTTGGGCAGACATACGAAAGTGCAGAGAAATGTCTGAAAAAGAACTACTATGGAATCAAGCAAATGAGCAATGAACTCATTCGATTTCTGCAAAAATCTGATTCGCCGAAAATGGTTAATCTCTCTTCCAGCTTAGGAAAGTTAAAGGTACAAAACTGTATTCAGCTCCTTAAATCCTTCATTCAAAGCAAATGTATGTGTGAAAATTCCTTTCAAATATAGCTGATCGAAGAACAATTTTATTTTGAATATAATGCTACAATGGCCCCATATGACATGAATGTGATCCAAGTTGACATAGTGTAATATGATTGTATTTGTATCAGCTTCTTAGGCATCAGAAAGCAAGGGGCGGTGGAGGAGTTTCTGAAGGATGCGAAGGAGAATTTGGTCGAAGCCAATGGCTGGCCATAAATTTTTCTGCTTCCAAGGCAGCCATGCATGAATGCTTACACCAGAGTTCTGGCAAATAATAACCCTGAGATTGCGATCAATGCAGTTGCGCCTGTCTACACTGATACTGATATGCCCTTCAACGTTGGCGGGCACTCGGTTGAAGAAGGTACAAATGGTCCTTTAAGCTGGCTTTGAGCCCTGAAGGTGGACCTTCTGGCCTCTATTTCGACCAGCTTGATGTCTCACACTCTCACCCCTTTGAATAGTTAAATCCAAGTATCTATAGCTATATATATGTTACCTATAATAAAAAAAGACACGGTTTCATTACTGTAATAATATGATTAATATCTGACACTGACGAATTCTGATGTTCAATCAGCAATAATTCATTCTCCAAGATATTCTAGTTTAGTTTGTTTTTAATCATAAACGATTAAGCATCTTTATGAATATGAGCTGCCGTGGCTCATTGTCGGACTCGGAAACCCTGGCAAGATGTACAGATACACAAATTGTGACAAAAAAAGGTACAGGACGCATTGGTGGAATAGGTCACCAATTCAAGTCCTTGTCTTTCTTTCCACGAGCGATATTCTTGGGGCACAACAACTTCAACGGAACTATTCCTACTGAAATCGGGAAATTGGATCGTCTCCAAACCTTGGAGCTTAACCACAACAACTTCACCGGCAGCATTCCCGTCCAAATATCAAACCTTAATGACCTGAGTATTTTGCGACGCAATGAGAATCATTTGTCTGGACAAATCCCATCGTCATTGAATAGTTTGAGTTTTTATCTGATCTCAATGTCTCCTACAACAACCTGGAAGGGCAAATACCAAAAGGCACTCAAATCCAAAGCTTTGATGTATGAGTTTTTGAAGGGAACCCGAAACTTTGTGGTCTTCCACTACTAAATGAGTGCCAAGCGATTAAGGGAATCGATGACCAAGACATTGACGAGGATGAGGAGCATGACGAAACTGCATGGCCTTATGTAGCTGTAGGGATTGGCTTCATTGTAGGATTTTGGGGAGTGTGGTTCATTGATTTTCAACAAGACGTGGAGATATGCATACTTCCGATTCATAGAAAATGTATAAACTATATTCTACGTGATGATCGCTGTGCGTGTGAACAAGATGAAGAGAAGGATCTATGCGCATAGATCTTGCTAGGCTCTAATTTGTAATTTCCCTTTAAATTGTCAACAGAAAAAGAGATCGTTTCAATCGTAAATGCTTAAGTTTATATTCAAATTATTATACACCTAATATGAAGAAACATAGGATGAATATAGGACGAGGGGTCCTAAAACATCTCTTCATCGACTTTGGGACCCTCTCATAACTGGAGAAGGTAGCTCAAGTTTATGATCGACCTAAATTGTATGGCAATCAAATGTTTCACACTGCTATCTTGTGTGTGTAGATGTGCTTCCAAACTGCGGTGATAGAGAGCATTCACTCCACCACCAAAATCAAGAAATTGACAACAGAGAAACTCCGATTCATATAAAATCGTGATGTGAGATCCATTATACTGATAGATAGAACGTCTGTGTCTATCACATGCTCGGAAACATAATAAAACATTCTCCGTGTTTACAAAACTGAAAACTCACCATCAGAAAAAATGTAAGATCAATCAGTGAAAACTGAAAGCGCTGTGTGAACATGAAAACTAATGATCCAAAAGGAAAGGGGAAACAAAAAAAGGCATCAAATAAGGGCCGTAAAGCAGATACTGGTGAGTTAAAAGCGAAAGGACCCAATAAGGCGAAGAGAAATTTGCCGACAATCACGCACCTGAGCCCACAAGTCTAACGGTAAACCAAAAAGGTCCAATCACAAAATGCGTGGTCATATAAACGGTTGTCGTCCACTCGCAGCGTGGGGGAAAATACTTGTGTCAATACCGGTATTGACGCGTATGTGCATATTTTTATTTATTTACATACTTCAAACAATGTAAATTATAATCTTAACCGTTCCAAAAGTTTAATTAACCAATCAAGATCAACTCTGCAAAAAATCAATTTGAAAAAAGATCATTTGCTCAACCAAATACATCAATCAAATGGACGACAGTTCATGAGGCTGCTAACTTTTACCATAACTGTCCATTTGATTGAAGCATTTGGTTGAGTAAACGATCATTTTCCAAATTAATTTTTTACATATGTGATCTTGATTGGTTAATTAAACTTTTGAACAGCTACGATTATGATTTACATTGATAAAAATATGTAAATAAATGAGAGTATGCACGCATGCGTCAATACCCGTATTGATGCAAGTATTTTGTTAACGTGGGCCCTACGCTCTATGTGATCTCTGCCCCACAACCGCGTGAAAATGAAAGACTTACTCGCCCAAAAGTTTGAAAAACACTCACATACTGGTACCCACAGAAAACAAATACTATGACATGAGTCACGCATGCAACAACCCTATTTTTTGTAACGTATTGCCCTATTTGTATATGTGATCACAACAATGGGATACTATAGCCTTGAGTACATTTAACACCCAATACACACATTAACACCTTGTAGCATGTACCTTATTCATTTAGATTACGAGGATTAAATTGGTACGCACATTATGAACCAAACTTCCAAACCCTAATAAGATTTGACCTAAATCAAACTCCAAATCCTACTTTCACGACAAGTTAGTATGGATAGATGTGCTGACTTATTAAACTTAAAGTTGTTAATTAGGATTTGATTTTTTATTTAATAACTCCTATTTGTCAGAAGCATGCTGTTAGTATTGGCTAGGGGTTTGAATTATTCTCAGCGGTTTGTTTTATTTTGTAAACACCACGAAGTTAGTTGCTATTGTGGTTGCTTATTTTTCTCATTCCATTTTGTAAAAGGCTTATATAAAAGCCAACTTCTTCATTGAATAGAGTAGGAGATTCATCAGCTCAATTTCAGTTTGTTTGTCTTTGATATCTAACAGTGATATCAGAGCCTCCGAAAGGGGGCCTGATATAGTGTGTGAGAGAGAAACACTTGTGAGAGAGTGAAACACGAGTGTTGAGAGAGGTGAAGTTGAGTGAGGAAAAGGAGAAGGGTGTGTCGAAGATCCCACAATTCGATGGTCAGCATTATGACCATTGGAGCGAATTGATGGAGAATATGTTCAGGGCTATGGAGCCTTGTGGAGAATGACTTCGAGGAGCCGAGAATTGGAACTATGCTAACAGATGCACAGCAGGCGCAGCTAGATGATGCGAGGACGAAAGATCACTGAGTGAAGGGCTATATGTTTCGGGCTATAGACAGAGTCACGTTCGAGCAGGTCCTAGATAGACACCTCTAAGATTGTCTGGACTCTATGAAGCGGAAATTTAGTGGGAACAAACAAGTGATGCGTTCTCTTCTCAACACTTTAAGAAGAGATTTTGAAGTGCTACATATGAAGCAGGGATAAACTATCACCGAATACTTTGCCAAGGTGATGTCTGTGGCCAATCAAATGCGAAGCAATGGGGAGGAGATGCCAGACTCCAAGGTGGTCCAAAAGGTGTCGGAGTGAATGAGTTGTAACTTCTTTGTTGCTCTACACTGCACTTTCTACGGTATTGCCTTTCGATGTTGCTTTCCTTTGTTGCAAACTTCACACACTTTACTCACAACTTTGAATTGAGGTAGACTGGTGACCATTCTCCTGTGCTGCAAGGTTCTGAGGCTCTTGTGATTCAAATGACGATACCTCTAGTCCTAGAGGATTGTAACGTCTTTGGTAGTGGCTTGGAGACATATACCACCATGGACTTCAGCTACTACAACAAGCATTCTGTTTGTCGTCATGTAGGTATGCACAATAAGCCCCCTCCTCGGATGGAATACTTTGCAAACTCCGTCTTGAATCAAAATCGCAAGCCTCTCTCCTAGAGTTGCCCTATGCTCTGCAGATTGTTGGTCAACTCTGGTACGTAGTAGACATCACTGACGTACAATTTAGTCTTCCCTTCCACCACCAACTTCACACTACCCATTCCTGTGACTTGCATCCTTGCACTATTTCCCAACTTAACAGAATGCTTAAACAGATTATCAAAAGTAGTAAACCAATCCTTATTACCTGTCATATGATTAGAGAACCCTGAATCAATGAACCATACTCCTTCCCTTTTGCCGCCTTTCATCTCAACATGTGCCATAAGAAGAAGCTCTTCCTCCTCATCCAACTCCACGTAGTTAGTAGCCTTCTCCGAGATAGGGCATTCATATTGAAAATGGTCTAACTTATGACACTTGTAGCATTCTATAATGGTCTAACTTATGACACTTGTAGCATTCTATAGTTTCCTTGTTGAATGATTGTCTTCCTCCGCCCCTTCCTCAGAAGGCTCCACGTCCTCTTCCTCGACTTCCAAACCTCTCATCACCAACCGAAGCCCGTAACACTTGATCTTCTTCCTTTTATCTATCCAACCTCTTGAACTTCTGATCATGAACCACGAGTGAGCTCTGTAGTTCATCAACAGAGAGAGTATTCACATCTTTTGACTCTTCGATTGATACAACAATATATGTTAACCTTTCTGTCAAGATTCGTAAAAATAATTAATAATTCACACACATATATATAATATGTGTATATATATATAAACATTGCAACACATTTAATACACATCATGATTTACATAAAAAACACAATTAATACATTAATCACATACATAATATATATATATATATATATATATATATATATATAATATATTTGGGTCCGGATTAAGGGACATCATTTCAAGAGTACTAATAAAGTGATCAGTTCAATATTGACTGCGTATCAATCCCAGCAGATCTACAATATTTAACGGATAGATATGTGTGACAATCTAAAATGGATAGATATGTGTGACAATTTATTTAACGGACACATGTATGACAATCGTTACTTGAATTTTTATTGTTTGGATTTGTTTGGATGGTTTAAAATCATTTCTATCACTTCAGTCATTCGAAGCAACAAGAGGTACATATTGAGCTTTATTGATGATTTTAGTAGAAATACTTCGGTTTACTTTCTAGCTGAGAAGAGTGAAACATTTGGCATGTTTAAAAACTTTAAATTTTGGGTAGAGAATGAGGTAGGAATGAGTATATGTTGTCTCAGAAGTGATAGAGGAGGAGAGTTTACTTCTCAGAGTTTCATGATTTTTGTACCGCCCTTGGTATTAAAAGACAGCTTACACCACTCAGCAAAATAGGGTAGCTGAGTGTAAGAATCGAACTATCATGAATATGGTTCGGTGCTTACTGTTGAGCAAACAATGCCAAAGAGGTTCTGGGCTAAGCAACTTGGGTGGACAATGCACATTTTGAACAGGAGTCTCATAGTTGCGATAGAAGATAAGACCCCTAAAGAGAGTTGGAGTGGGGCTAAACCAAATGTAAGTCATTTTAAAGTCTTTGGATGCATAGCTCATGTTCATATTCCAGACAACAAGAGAGTGAAACTGGAGGATAAAAGTCGCAAGTGCGTGTGTTCTTGGGCTTAGTGATGAATCAAAAGCATACAGATTGTTTGATCCAGAGGCTAAGAAGATAATCACAAGCTAAGATGTTATTTTTTAAAAGGACCAGAGCTGGAATTGGGGAAGGGGTGCAGAAGAAGAGAAGCTTGATGTGTTAAAATGGGGAGATTATGAAGATGATGAATCCAGTGATGATGATACGATTAGTGAGTACGATCAAAAGGAAGACAATACCAACCCTGATCAACAAGAGACATCAGCTAGTTCCAGTACGTGAAGAAGTCTCTCCAAATTCAACTGAAGAAGGACATATGCAAGGAAGGAGATTTGGAGTGCCTCCCAGATATCTAAAAGATTATGTAAGCGGAGAAGGTTTGTTAGAAGAAGAAGAAGAAGAAGAAGAAGAAGATGATGATGATGATGATGATGATGAATGGTACATGGAAGTTGGTAGAGTTGCCATCGGGAATGAAGAAAATTGGGGTGAAATGGGTGTTCAAAACGAAGATGAATGAAAAGGGAGAAGTCGATAAGTATAAGGCTAGATTGGTGGCAAAAGGTTATGCTCAAGACATGATGTAGATTATAATGAAGTGTTGGCACCTGTTGCAAGGTGAGATACAATCCGTATGATTCTCTCCTAGGCAGCACAAAAGGGATGAGAAGTGTTTCAGCTGGATGTAAAAAGTACATTCCTCCATGGTGACTTGAAGGAGGAAGTATACATTGAGCAGTCAAGCTTAAGAAGGCACTGTATGGGCTGAAACAGGCCTCTAGGGCCTGGTACAGTCGGATAGAGGAGTATTTCACTGGAGAAGGATTTGAAAAAATACAGCTATGAGCATACACTGTCAAAAATGAAGCTGGAGGGAGGTTCTTAGTGATGAGTCTATATGTTGACGATTTACTCCTCTATCTGACTGTACCAGGCCCCTAGGGCGTGGTACAGTCTGATAGAGGAGTATTTCACTAGAGAAGGATTTGAAAAATGCAACTATGAGCATACACTCTTCGACAAAAATGAAGCTGGAGGGAGGTTCCTAGTGGTGAGTCTATATGTTGACGATTTAATCTTTACAGGAAATGATCTGGAGTTGTGTAAAAGACTCAAGAACCCCATGAAGCAGGAGTTTGACATGACAGACTTGGGAAGAATGAGGTATTTCTTGGAGTCAAAGTTCAACAAACAACAAAAGGCATTTTCTTATGTCAAAAGAAATACGCTCGGGAGATACTAGAGAGATTTAGGATGAAGAAATGCAATGCAGTCAACAATCCTATGGTGCCTGATATGAAATTATCCAAAGAAGATGAAGCAGTGGATGCCACTACATATATATTAGCAGCTGATCGGAAGCCTCATGTACCTTACATTTACTTGACCAGTTGTGATGTATGTTGTTTGCTTTCTAAGCAGGTTTATGGCGTGTCCATTAGAAGCTCATTTGTTGGCTGCCAAAAGAGTGCTTCGATACATCATGGGAACATCAGAGCTTGGGCTGTTTTACAAGAAAGGTGTCGATGATGTCCTTAAAGCTTACATAAATAGTGACTTTGCTGGTGATGTTGATGGGGGGAAGAAGTACTTCTGGGTAAGTGTTTATGATAAGTGGTGGTGCAGTTGCTTAGAGTTCAAAGAAGCAGCTAGTGGTGACCTTTTCAACCACCGAGGCTGAATATGTAGCAGCCAATACTTATGCATGTCAACGCATTTAGATGAAGGAAGTCCTCAACAGCCTTAATGAAACACAATGTGAGTGCATTACAATTTTTTTGTGATAATAGTTCATCAATTAAGTTATCCAAAAATCTTGTATTTCATGGATGAACAAAACACATCAATGTGTGGTTCCACTTCATTCATGAACTCATAAGGGACAGTGTCATAAAGCTTGTGTATTGTGGTACACACTTCAGGTATCCTTCATTTATCTATTGTTGGATCTGGTCTTTAAGCTGTACACAAGTTGCAGTTTGGTGAGTCCAAACATTATGGAACTTACAATATGTTTTACCTGTAATTACGTCTTTAGCTGGAACTGATCCCCAAGGAATCTCCATTATTCCTTCCATAATCAATGTGTCCAGAATAACATGAGTCTGATTAGCATCATACGTGTAATCTGAAGCGGCTGTCTTTTCGCCGTCAACATCCAACTTGTCAGTATTGATCCATGTCTGGAGCTGATCGTTCAACCTGATACACTTAGAGGTATTATGGTTCCACAAATTGTGGTACTTGCAGTACTTCTTCCCCCTGATTTGTTCTGGCTTTGGACATGTTCCAAAGTCATGTCGAACCTTTCCTTAGGCGAACAGCTCATCCAGGATCTCTGGAGCCTTGTGGGCATTGTAGGTGTATGATTCGTACTCTGGCTTGGCGAATGCTCCAGTTGTTATCTTGACTGAGTTCTTTTCCATTTATAGTGCCCTAGACTTGACCACTTGTCTCCCAGCCAACTCCACTACTGTCACATCCTCTTCGTCGTCTTGTTCAACATATCCATGTGGATCCACGAAGTGATGTTGTGGACTGTAAAAAGGATCCAAGTGCGAGTACACTGTCGACACAATTCTGCCCCTGTTGGGACCATATCTGGGTTTCAAGGTCCCTGGGATATAAGATGTTGGTGAACCTTGTGAACCCCTAGGGCCTCCATCCAGCTCATCTAGGAAGTTCTGGTAGCTGGGTACCTTGCTCATCAGATTTGTCATGCTTGTAAAGTGAACGTCATGATATTTAGCCATCTGACGACGTTCCAATCCTTTGATGGCTATGGAATGGCATCCTGTTCTAAAATTGGAGTCTTGCACTTGGTCTGCTGGATTTTAAATCTCTTCAGATACTCCACAGGTGACTCCATTGGTTGTTGATACATGGAGGTTAGCGAAGATAAATCAACTTCGGGTTCCACTATGCCAAACGCTGCTCTGAACATAGTCTTCATGATTAGCCAATTAAGGACTGACCTAGGAGCCAACCTAGTATACCAAGTTAATACGGACCCTGCAAGAGAAGACCTAAAAATTCTTAGTTTAAATATATCATTGGTCCCATAGGGACCATATCCGCTTTGAAAGCGAGAAATATGGGTGACGGCATCTTCTGATCCTTCTCCAGAGAAGTTGTAAACTGAAGTTGCTTATAATGCTCAGGCCATGGCAAATATGTTACTTCGTCTGGATATGGATTGGAATAATTCAGATTCACAGGTGGCTGTCCTTGCATCGTCCTTACGGTCTCCTGAATGATCCGCATCACCTGCTCTATTGTGCATCCCTGGCCATTCGCCACCCCATTGAGGACTTCTATTCTTGGTGGTTCAAGACCTCTAGGTAGATCTTGGTTCCTTTGACTCGTCAGATTCGCCTCTTGTACGGGAGGCAACCCGGCTACTGTCTCCCTTGTATTTGTGTGAACCAATGTGAATGGTCTAGTAGCCTTAATTGTCATAGTTTTGGGAGATGACGATGAGTTAGTCACCTCTTCAAAACTCTGCGAATCTAGCTCTTCGTCAAGCTTTCCTTTTGCCCTTGCGATTCGCTGAGCCTCACGGCTCCTCTCAATTCCCAAGACTTTCTCTACCTCTCGAAGGCGTTCAAACTGCCTGTCGATCTTGTCATCAGTTTCAGCACTGTCTTGGGTGGTAGAATTTTGCAGCTTCTCAACATTTTGGCTGGTTGCCCTGATTTCCTGACCATGTTGAGCCTGAGTCCGCTCAAACTGCTGTATGGTTGTCTCGACTCGCTCCATCTTCTCAGCGAGCACTGCTATTTTGACAGCCAAATCAGCTAGTAGGCGTTTTGATTCGTCGTCCATGATAGCTTTCTCACAACTGGACTCTATTGATTTTTCAGGAAATAAACTGAAACGCAAGATCGTTTCTTCAACTGATAAACCTCTACAGTACGCTGAGTTATGTAAGTTAACCCACGAATGTTGTGGTTTATTGCAAGCCGAGTATAACTTCGAGTATTCGTTAACCCCCGTTATTTTTTAGCACGTGATCCCACTGGGCGTGCCAAATGTTCGGTGCGAAAATGTATTTTCTCGAACAACCAAGCTTGAGGGTGCGCCAGTACCTATGGGTCAGGTACAACCTTGGTCTTGATGCGCGTTCGCCTTCTGACTTTTCTTCAAATGATTGTTGTACAGGCGTTGGTCAGGCCTGTATTCAGGTTCTTCTTAGACCTAGCTGAAGAGCAACTAGGATTTTTCTCCTCCTCTTGTGAAGTGGACTTTCCTACTCAGACCGGTGTGGTTGAGCAGAGCTAAAAATCACGGGTGCAGTGCGTTTGCCAAAACAACCCAGAGATATTTGCTAGAGTTTCCACCCTAACAATGGTTTTGTGGGTATTCGCCTACGGATAAGGCTTACTGAAGCAATGGTGGACTGCTCGCTCACGGATGAGGATTTGGTAGAGGTGCTCCAGAGAGGCTTGTTTTGCAGTGTGCAAAAATTGTGTTGAATCGTTGAAATATCCATTCTGTGCAACTTGACCCCTCTATACAGTGAAAACTAGGATTTGTTCTTTCTTATGGATCAAGGTATATCAAATCTCCTTAGATTCTCGGATGATCCCTTAAGAAATCATGAATCCTTGCTAATAATGACTTCCAATCGAAAAGAAACATATTAATAATAATGTAGACCGCAAGAATCGGTCCAATTAGCCTTTTTTCAAAACATTCGTCAAAAGATAATATTTTGACCCAAACAAGAGGTTTGAATTATTCTCAGTTGAATAAAGTATGAGATTCAGCTCAATTACAGTTTGTTTTAGCCTTTGATATTGAACAGTTTTTACTTAAACTACAGACATCGATCCCCTTAATTTAACACTTATTTAGGGAGAACCCGACTCGGTTGTTTGCCAAGTCGTAGCTGACACGTGTCCCTTGCTGCTGGACGTTTCCGATGATGGACAGAGCAGCCGACGTCGGGGCGAAGGCGAAGCAGAAAGTGCCGGAGTCGTCTACCGGGATCAAATAGTTCTTGGCGGGTAGAGCCAAGCTTTTCCCACCAGAAAACAAAAACGACACCGTTGGGACCTGCACGCTCGTTCTTCCCGAGAGATCGTAACACGTGTCGAACAGCGCGAAGTTACCCGCGGCGGGCAAGTCGGGAGTGAGCCTCTTGAACGCGTCGCGTAGCGCGTCGTACCCCGCCGTCTGGAGGCGCGTGATAGCGGTACCGGAGTCGACGATGATCCCGCCGTTGCCGGACTCGTCCATCTAGAAAAGAGAAGGCGGAATCGACACCGCACTGCCGCCGACGCTGAACCCGGTGAGCCCGACGTAGTAGAAAGTATCGAGCTTCCTGCTTTTCAGCAGCGGCGCGACGACGGAGTCGCCGGGCGCGGCGGAGTTGAACTCGAGCGTGGACGACGCGCTGGAGTCACGGTCGACGAGGCAGTACGAAATCGTCGACGCCTTAACTTGTCTAGGAAGCGAAAGCCTACCACCGCCGAGTCCGAGAAGTCCGGCGGCGCCGACGAAGAGTCCCTCGTTGTCGTAGCCGCACCCCAACGCGACGCCGTTGATCGAGCCGGAGTTCCCGAACGACACCGTTTCGGTGACGAAGTCACCAACGGTGTAGGAGCCGTCGCCGTAGGAGACCTGGTAGAGGCACTTGTCGTTCCTACAGGCGGAGACTTGCAAAGACTGGCATTGCGGCGAGTCGCAGGTGAGCTGGCGGAAGGTGGAGGATCCGGTCGGGTTGAAAATCGGGTCGGCCTGTTGGTAACAATCGGAGCAAGGCTGGCATTGGAGCCAGTTGACGTCACTGCCAGTGTCCAGCACCATGTAAAACTGCTTTGCCGGGCTGCCGACACCGACGCGTGTGAAGTACTCGCCACTTCCTAAACTGATCCCGGAGGTAACCGGGGTAGACAAATCCTCGGGTCGGATCTCGGTCTGCATGGGCTCCAGATCCGCCCGGTTCACTCCCTGGAGCGCGAGTTGTAGCTTCAAGTTGAGCGACTTGACCCGGGCCGAGTCGCGGCCGAGGCGCGTGAGGACCAACGACTTGTAGTCCTTGTGGTTGGAGGAGTAGAGAGACTGACGGGGGTGGAGTTGCAGAGTGATGAGCGGTGAAGAAGCCGAGGAGTTGAGCTGGGCCTGGGCCTCATGGTCCAAGGGTTTGATGGTTTTGGGGTCGAAGGAGATGACATCATGCGCTTGAGTGAGGGAAGCGGCGACGTCGAGAGTGGTGGTGGAGTGTGATGCTATGGTGGTGCGAGAGAGAGTTGAGCTGAAGAGAGTAGTGAAGAGGAAGAGGAAGGGAAGTGAAAAGGGAGAAGCCATGGGAGATCTGAGAGGAGAGGAGAGTTTGAAGTAGAAAAGTGAGTACGTGAGGGTTGGCTTTATTAAAGAGAAAGAAGAAGACGAAGTGGGGTAGAGGTATTTATGGGAAAGCTAAAGGTGGTTGGTGTGGTGTGATGAATTCGCTCCTGGTTTTACTAGATTTGAGTGCAGGAGGACTTGAGGATTATAGATCACAGAGGGTTTCTTATTTCATGCAACGAGGAGAAGAAGACGAAGATGTTATAAATTACTGTGAGATAACGCTTTTCTAATTTTCTGGGCAGCTGCTTTCTTTTTCTGGGTTAGGGTTCTCACTTCTTTGCCGTTTCCTATTATTGGGGGTAAAGTTTTTTTGACCGGGGTGGAAAGGTAAGAATTTCGTGAAGTGGGATGAAAAGGGCTAGCTCTTCAGCAGTAACTTTATGCTTCTTTGTTTAATCCGTAAAAGTGGTACGAGCATGTTGCTTTAGGGTTCTTGGATCTTGCTTATGTATAAAGGTTTGTTTTTTTGTATCGACAGGTATGTGGATGAAACTTCGACGGGATTCGTAAAAATGTTGGGTGGTTGTAGGCATGATAGAGTTTGATGATGAAGGATCGAGTGTGGCTAATGGTAGAAAACTATAACTTAGATTAGAGTAATTTAAAATCGCGTATGAAAAGTTATTTTTTAAGGTAAAATTCAGTTTATTATCTTGAATTTTAAGGTTAAAATCAGTTCAGTCTTTTTTTTTTTAAATTTATTTTTTAGTACTCTTAATTTTTAAATGTGTACAACTTTGTCCAAATTTTCATCTTAGACTTCAAATATGACGTCAGATGTTAATGTGAAGTTTGTAAGGAGGCTATACATATTAGTGTTAGCTTTTCACTATGTATGAAAATGACTAGAATAACTCTTACGGGTCATAAGGGTTATTTTGATCGTTTCATACATTTTGAGAGTTAATACTAGTACGATCTTCTTGTCAGCTCCATATCAGCACCTGATATCATATTTGAAGCCTAACATGAAAATTTGGATTAAGTTGTAGGCATTTAAAAGTTAAGGGTACTAAAATGATAGATTTTCAAAAAAAATGATTGTACTGATTTTGACCATAAAATTCATGATATTTATCATTTATTTTATAAATTGAAGTACCAGACATACTAATACGAAGACATTTTGTATAAAGCTCTATACTAACTTCTCACGGTGACTAAAATAAGAACAATATAGACATTAATTACTGAATCCGTATGCGTGAAACCGTTTACCCACTTCTGTTTAACACTTGAAACTGTCATTTTATATGATATATTTTTCATATGAAAGCTAAGCAAAAACATGAATCAATTGAATTAAGTGTTTTCAATTCTGCATTGCAAGAACTTCTTCATTAAGGAAGAACAAAGAAGTGAGAGAATCGCAATCTAATTTGCTCTCTCTCTCTCTGTGTTGTATAAAATTGTCGGTTCTTGATATTTTTTTCGGTTCTTGATATAAAGAAATCAGCAATTCAGACTCTATCTATGAAATAGAAATCAAATTGTCGTATTAACAGTATTATGAGTCTGTTGTATCCATCTATAAAAGACTTTTATAGATGGATACAACAGACTCATAATACTGTTAATACAATTGGTTGGTGGTAGATGCCTCTTTTATAGATGGATACAACAGACTCATAATACTGTTAATACAATTGGTTGGTGGTAGATACCATATAGAATTAGCTACCCAGATTATGTAGTAGTGGAAGACAGACACCTATTTTCATTAAGTAATTCATCCCAGACCTTCCTCTTATTCCAACAATAGAATGAGATCTATAAAGTGAGTTTTTTTTCCTTTTCCTATCTCAACGGTAATTATAAGAAATGGAAGCAAGGGAATCAAGATATCCAAGTGAACATCAAGGCACACGCTTATATGCACTACATGTTATATGCACAAGCTTCTCAACCTTTGGCATAAGATTTTTATCAGGTATGTCTAACTAAATCGGCATGCTATATAGGTTTGAGCCTTGAAATTATAGATCTGGTTAAGGCCTAAAATCATTTTTCTTAGGTACAATATCATGACGGAAAGAAACTAGCATTTTATGATATAGAACAAGTAGATAGTTTTGAAGTTTAGATCTTATGTCTAGTTAATTAGTTACCCTCTTATCTTCACAACTGGGAAATACGTTGTGACATATTCTAGTTGTGAGCTCTTTGTGATGATCCCGGCAAGCTAGAACTCTTGTAGAAAGAAAGAAAGAAAGAAAAAACACAGAAATTAGGAAAAGGTAAATATATGGTTACGTTTCCATTACGAATAGGAAAAATTGTTCCGAGTTATTTCTTTCAATTGCAATGACACCATGCAACAAATTACTATCCATTTCTCAGTGCTCAAGCAATTCTGCCTATGGCTATTAGTGGTTTTAACTGTGTTAGGAGCTCATGAAAAATCAGGGGGACATCGACCATCCCGTATTGTGTGGAATTCCAAAACATGTCAGATACTTATGATTTTGTCCATTTGGTACCAGGTGCACAATATACTTGGACGAATCGTTGGGGTTCGAGGGTGTATGTTGAGCTTTGATTAGATAGATCACTTTGTAACACTGGTTGGTTCGAAGCTTGGTATTTCTCTAGCTATATTACTTTACCTTGTGTTGTGTCAGATCACACCCTTTTGATTTTCTCGGCTTCAGAGCTCTCTCCAAGTGGTTCAAAGTCTTTTAGGTTTCAATCTATGGTTGAATCATCTCAGTTTTCATGAGACAGTATCTGACTGTTGGCTTTCTAATGAATTTTGGAGATGCCCAATGTATGTCATTTTGCAGAAATTGAAGACATTTAAATCTTGTTTGCAGAACTAGAATAAAGATGTTTATGGTGATGTCCGCAAGAATGTTAATAGAGCTCGTGCAGCTTTATCTGTAATTCAGCAAGACATTGTTACTCATGACATGACTGAACAAAAATTTAATAATAAGGTTGACACAAAATCATGTGTTTTAAAGGTTGTCAAAATGCAAGAAAGTTTATGGATAGATAGAGCTCGGGTAAAATGGCTCACTGACGGCGATCAAATCACTTCTTTCTTTCATGGTTATGTCAAAGTTCGCTCTTCTAGTGCCCAAATGTCCTCAATTCATGATGGGGAAATGATTCTCTTTGAACCCGCAGTTATCTAAGCTCATGTAGTGGGATTTTATCAAAATCTTTATTCTTCTTCTAATCCTGCAACAAATTTACAGGAAGTGTACTTTGTTATCCCTTCATTGGTCACAAATGTAGAAAATAAAGAACTTACATCAATTCCCACCGTAGAAGAAATTAGAAGTGTTGTATTTGCTACGGATGTTTCTAGTGCACCAGGTCCAGATGGGTTTACAGGTTCTTTTTATCAAGTACGTTGGAATGTTGTTGGAAGTGATATTGCATGTGAGAGACAATTCTTCGAGCAAAACTGATTGCTTCCCAATATGAATTCTAATTTTTTGGTTATTATCCCCAAAGTGCAAGATGCTCATGCAATTACTCAGTTTTGACCGATTTCTTTGGCCAATTTTATTTTCAAGATAATTCCAAAGATTCTAGATACGAGGTTAGTACAATTGTTGTTCGTATAATTTCTCCTTAACAATCAGCCTTTTTCTCGTAGGCAAATTTCATGGTGCATTGGTATTGTGTCTAAATGCTTTAATTTTCTTGATCGCAAGGCCTATGGTGGTAATGTGGGGATTAAGGTATTCATAGCTAAAGCTTTTGATACGTTGAACTAGGACTTCTTGTTTCAGGTTCTAAATAACTTTTGTTCTCTAATACTCTCATCAGATGGATTATTACTATTCTTCAATCGGTAAGGTTATCAATTTTAATTAATGGTTCTCCACAAGGTTTTTTTCTTCTCTCATGGTGTAAGGTAAGGAGATCCTCTTTCTCCATTGTTATTTTGTCTTGCAGAAGAAGCGAAGCCATGGTTTATTCATGTTACTTCGTATTGGTCGATTGAAGCCTATTTATTTTTCTATGAAATGCACACCTCCTTCACATGTCCTTTATATAGATAATCTTGTTGTGTTTTGTCATGGGGATACATTGTCTCTTATCCACTTGCGACATTTCTTTGATCGTTATAGTGCAGCTTCATGACAATATATTAATACAGAGAAAAGTATTTTTTTATCTTGGAGCTAATTATCATCATAAACAGGTGCCAATTCAAAGAATATTGAGTTTTCATGGAGGCTAGCTACATTTTATTTAGGGAAAATGACCACTTGCACTCAAAAAATAAAATTCAAACCCCAAATCAATGAATTAAAAAGTTAAATGTTCATTCCACTATAAATTGTACTTACTAATGCCCAAATACACAAATTTTTATTAAATTCATAATAAAATAATATTTTTAAGACAACTTTACTGTTGTCCCGTATACATATTTAAAGAGAAAATATTTTACCGGTACCTCGCCGGCCACCGACTCCAGCTACCGGAAAATCATTGATCGCCGGAATATTGTTGGTCACCGGAAAATTGCGGGTCATTGAAATTTCACCTAATTTTTTTACTAAGGACATTAAACTTATACGGAAGGTTTATTGGAAGCAATAAACATTATTGGATATTGTGGAAACTTATTACCCCTAATAATTTTTATATTTGGGTGCAGAAAACGAAAAATCACATATTGTGGAAAATTACTGCTCCCAATCATTTTCATACTTGAATGCAAAACTGAAAAATAAGATCTTGCATAAACTTACTACCGTTAAATAATTTTCATACTTGGATGTTGAACTGAAAAATCACATATGGTACAAAATTACTGCCCCTACTAAATTTATGTCATGCATAGAATAACAATACATTTTTACTAACCCTAGTATACTCCAAAACCAAGTCTATTGACCCTAGTGTACATCAAATTCAAGTATACTAACCTCAATATACATCAAATCCAAGTCTACTAACCTTAATATACTCTAAATTCAAGTATACTAATCCTAGTAAATATATAGAGAATAACATATCAATTAGAATCTAAATCCAATATAATGAGAATGAAAATTAGTGAGCATGGGTGCAAGCCAAAGACTGACTTACAATGCAATGATTCATGGGCATTGTAAAGAGAAGGATTTCGAAGCAGCATATGGAGCTTTGGATGAGATGGTGAAGAAAGGCCCTACAATGTGATTATTGATGCATTGTGCAAAAAAGGCAATGGAGTGAAGCGAATCTGTGCACTCATATCGAATGTTATTTAGTGGACTTGGTGATTGTGGACAGTTTAAGGAAGCAGCATTTGTCTTAGACGAGATGATCTTTAAAGGTTTTGAACCACGTTATGCACGAACGCATAAACTTGTTGAGGGTTTGTGTGAGGAAGGTAATATGGAGTTGTTAGCGACAGTTTTAAGTAGCCTGGAGAAGGCAAATGCTCTTGATGAAGATACTTGGAGGGTGCTCATTGATACTTTGACTATGCTGTAAACGAGGGATGTACTCATGCTAAGAAATAGGGTTTTAAGGCAATGGCATTTGTGTAACTCTAATGTGGACCATTTGCAACTTCAATTTTCATAGTGATTATCGTTAATTGGGAACATGTTTCCCCTAGAAAATGGCTCATTTAAGTTTAACTGGCCCTTCTTTATATAAAGCACAAATAATTCTGTAACTTTGAATAACTTTAACTTTGATAGAAAAAATAAGAAAAAATGTCAATTTACTACAAAATTGGACATCTTACTTCTCATTTCAACTTTTTTTTAAACATTAACTATTTGAACTTTCAAAAGAGAATTTGTGCTCATTAGGTCTAAACTCTTAAGACACTCTTAAGAACCTATATTATTTTAATACCATTATATCCCTCACCCCTTAAATATGCTTAGAGAGAAAATGCAAGAGAGAGAAGGGTTGACCGGAACCTTATCGACTCCAGTCACCTGTAGTCGGACTCCGGTCACCGATCGCCGGATTCCGGTCACCGGTTGCCTGAATCTGATCTTCGGCTGCCGGACTCCAGTGACCGGAATCATGTGGCCGGAATTACTAACCCTAGTAAACATTCAATTCCAAGTTTACTACCCCTAGTAAACTTACTTATGTTTCTAAAAACCAGACTCAAAACACCAAAACCAAGTTTACTACTCCTAGTAAACTTACTTATGTTCCCAAAAACCACTCAAAACACCAAAACCAAGTTTACTAGGAATAGTAAACTTATTTCTGGGGTTAGAAAACATCAATACACAACATAAACATTTCATATCCAGTAATTCAGTGAATAATCAGTCTTGGAAGTCTCACTTAAAGATCTAATTGATCACATAAGAAGAAAAATAATCGCACAACAGCAGATAATATCAACTAGCAAAAACACCTGGTTCCAGGTCACCCAAACCTTGATAAATGGCTCGGTCTCGCAGATCACAACTGAGGCCATATTAGCCAACACTTAGAGGGGGATCACAATCATCAACACCTTCTTCTCCTTCTCCTGAAGGAAAGGCTTCAGGAAAGACCATCCGGTGCTGATGAGCACAATCATTGTGAAGAGGGGAACTAGAAAATGTAGAAGAGCACATTCTAGCCGTGAGGGCAGATCAGATTGAGAGCCTTCATGAGGAGGAGACATCCCATGAGGAGGTGGATCTGGTGAGTGGAGGTTGTGAGAGTAGCATGTGTAGATCCAGAAGACAAGGAAAGCTAAATAGGCGACGGAGAAGACGAAGAAGAGAGAGGGGAGGTGTGTGAGGCCTGCAGAGAGGTAGTCATGGGAGCCGTCGGGGTCGAGGTTGTAGACATCGGTGCGGATGTTCATGGTGACGGTGGTTTCAGGAGCACAGTTGGCGAAGAAGAGGGAGTACTCGTTAGGGGAGGTGACGGGGTAGGAGTGGTTGAAGGTGGAGGCCGGAGGGGAGAGGGGAGAGGTTGCGGAAGTCGAAGAGGCGGGAGTCAAGGACTTATAGCTGGGGGTTCTGCTGGATCTCGACGAGGACCTGGAGGAGGGACGCCTCTGATAACAAGAAGAGAAGATAGATCAGGACGAAAATATAAGCTTAGGGGTAAAGTTGTATTTTTCTTTGTATTTGTTGGAATGGTCACTGCAAAGGTATTTTAGACCTAGTAGACATTTTTTTAATATTTTTGTAATGAATATAAGCTCAGGGGTAAAGTTGTTCTTTTTTGCATTTGTTGGAATGGTCACTGCATAAAAAATTTAGACCTAGTGGACATTTTTTTTTGTAGTAAATTGTTATTATCCCAAAAAATAATCAGGCTTGAGCATAGTTAGAACATGGGGACGTAGCTCATATGGTAGAGCGCTCGCTTCGCATACGAGAGATGTGGGGTTCGATCTCCCGAGTCTCTAGACCAATTGCATTCCTTCTGTTCTTTTTCTTTTCTTTTTGCCTTCTTTCAGTTCAATTGCAACTTCTCTGTTCTTCCAGTTCTTTATTTCTTTTCTTTTGGAGTCTAATCACATTGCTATCATTTGTTATTAGATGCCCCAAGTTCGAATTATACAATTAACAAGAGGAATTGAGAAATGATAGAATGAGTAGATTAGAGTGACTACTGACTAGAATCAAATTTGAAAACCATTGCATATAACTATATATGTTCTTGTTCCCATCTCAAATTCCTTATCTCCTGATCTAATAAAAGAAATATAACCAACAGAAGATGAAAACATTACTCAAAACATGCCCTGAAAACAGTTCATGTTAATGGGGGCAAGTTTATGTACATAATAGTGTACTACATACATGGACATTCACACTACTCAAACCGATATCCAACCGATGTATAACCAAAGATATGACCTAGCTAAGACATTGCAATTCCTTTTATAATTTACTTTTATTTATTTGGGTTTATGATGATGATGGTGCTAGTCCACAATGATTAGCATCCATCACCTGCAGGCTCAACCGAACTTAAAAGACCATTGCCTCTGAGCTGCATGCAGTGGTCTTCTGCATCTACTTGAGCACATACAATCACCACGGCAAGGCCGTTGTGATGTGCCTCCTGCATCACATTGACTGCAATGTCAACTGTCATTCCAGGGATAACCTTCATCAAAACTTGGACAACATACTCCCGCTTGTTAAAGTTGTCATTATGCAGCATCACTCGATAAGGCGGAGACATTTTCTTTGATTTCCTGCAAACGAAAGGTTTCTTAGTTATTTGAAACTTTCTACCATAGTCAGAATAACTGAGAATAATCTTCTACTCTTAGTGTGTGTCTGTGTGTGTGTGTGTATAAATATGTGTGTGGATCACATATACATTCTAACATTAAGGCTTACTGAAACAGCTCATCCAAAGACCTGCAAGAATTGCATTTAAGAGGAGGCTTACATGATGCTACCATCTACTAATCTACAGGGAAAACTACAATAGCCAGATTTCGGATCTTCAAAGCACTAGTTTAACCACTTGGGCCGTATTCTAGTAGTGCTTGAATCCCTCGAGTAAACATTTATTGTCTCTCGAGAATTGCTCAACTCCCCTTGAGATTATTATTTCTAACAATTAAAAAGTTAGGAATCCAAATTTAGGGTACTTTGACAAACTTTCCCAATCTTTTTACAGGTTCCACTACTCAGGTAAAAGATGCTATTCGAGAAAAAATCAAGTCAAGGGGCAGCAACTGGGAAATATTGAAACCAAGCCAAACTTTGGACTCAGACTTTCAACCATCCGTGTAAAAATTGAAAAGTATAACCACTAAAGCACCATATAGTAATATTCATAGCTTCTCTAGTCCAGTATGAACATGAAACAAGCTCTTCTGCTAGTGCACTCTGCTGGATTTGCAAGTTACGTTCACTTAGGACTGAGTAATAACTCCAGCGATTAGCATAAGAATCCCCTCGAATATTAGAGACGTCTAGTTTGAGTTTGCACTTTTAAGAAGTCATATTCAATATCCCCTCAAATATCTCTATCTGAGACAATCAAGCTTGTGGCGCATACCGCAAACGTTACAAAAAAAAACACACAACAGAAACAGAATCTTATGAATCCAAAACTATCATGTATGATGATACAGACAATTGTATTGTACGTACCTCAAGTCAAACTCAGAATCACGACCAGGTGTGGTCTTCTCTATGGTCGGCTTCTCCAACAACCCACCTCCTTTTCCAAGCACAGTGGTTGTTGCAGTCATGACAGTGCTCCGATTCGGGCATTGTTTATGGAAATAGGGTTTATCTCCGCCTACATAAATCACAATCACAACACCGCTCAAATCGTATGAATCATGCTTATAATTCAGATCATCAAATGTCAAGCCACAGATTTTGCAGGTAACAGAGTTTGGTGAATGGAATCGAATAATCAAGTCTTTTGAATGAGAGACTGGAGAACCCAGAAGGGGAAAGTACCTGATTTAGAGAGATTGAAAACTTGGGTAGGTGAAAGAGGGACTCGACCGCAGAGGGCAGCCATGGGCTGTGTATCTCTGAGACACGGAGCTTGTGATGGCCAGAATAGCTTGGAGGGATTTGTGTGCCATATACGGGGCCAGCGCCTTTCATTTTGCTGATGGTGTTGTTTAACGACACGTCGTCGGGGAATCTTGTTGGGGCAAATATCCGATTCCGGGCTTGTGGCCCTGATCGGTCTTGAAACTCGAATGGGATGGCCTGATTGCAATTGCAATGTTTGGGTTTGAAATATACAAATTTTATAGGCGTAGGAAAATATTTGGGAAACTACATTCTCGATTACGAAAATGACATATTTGGGTTTGAAATATACAAATTTTATAGGCGTAGGAAAATATTTGGGAAACTACATTCTCGATTACGAAAATGACGAGAATGTAGTTTTCCAAATGGGTTATGAGTTTTTATAGTGGTGGTTAACAAATTTCAATCTGGACAGTTGTAGTGTTAACTTCGTCATTATACCACCATTCGTTTTGACATTAGGCTCAGCAGCAGTTTCTTTGTGCACTTGATCAACCTTTGTTGCTCATGCACATATTGCTCTCTTTGTATCACCTTCATTGCATTTCTCATTCACTTTTCGTCTTCCATGACTTTCACATATAGATATGTTCACGTTTATAGCGATATAATGACAAATGTTCATAACAGCTACAATGTCACAGTGTACGGTGCATATGAGATATTAAAGAAAATTAAGGACTCGTATTAAATAATGACTCGGGGATTATCTCATCCTTTGATACGCAACTTCGATTTATGTAGTTTGCAACGGGACTAATGTTTACGGTGCTTACAACCAATAAAATGTTTTTTTTGTTTGATAAAAATTAAATGCATATCAAATTTGGTTTTTTTGTCTGATCAAACTTACTCTTTTTTTAGAAAACACGTAAACCTTTATTAAAGCAGACTCGGGTACAAGACAGCCTACAGTTACAAGGAACCATTCACTAACTAGAAACAAGCTTCAATCTAGCAACCAAAGAAACTACCTCTCAAACCCACACGTATATAATACGCACAATGAGAGAAGCCGATCACGGTCATGCTAAAAACAGGATTACCCCAATGTTATACCGCATACAGAAACCTAAAAACGAAAAACCTATACTTAATCAATCAACTCATGTTGTTATCTCTGAGCACAAAATCAGAGTTAAAAAAGAAAAAATTATACATAACCAACCAACAAACAAAGGAAGCCCAACATCAATCCAACCCCAAAAAATAGGCCCAAAGGAGAGCCATAATCATCCCAAAACTAGCTCAGGTTGAGTTACTGTCACACCCTGATTTGGAAAAATTGTGATTAAAAATATTTTTTGGGTTTTCTAGATAAGGACATGAATAGTTTTGACTTGTCAAAGGTAAGAGAGCCCTTGACAAATAAAAGCTATATGGAAAACTTTAAAATCAGAGTGACATGGTGAATGTGGACTTTATTTCATAAATCTTGTTCTTATAACAAAAAGTAAAGTAACTTATAGAATAAGCCTTATTAAAGATGAATTAAAAACAGTAAGCTACAGATTCACTCCTCCTAGACTTCATATTCTTTCTAGACATCAAGTTCTACCCCTCATGTGTAACATCTACACAAATTTATAAAGGGGTGAGCTAAAGACTCAGTAGAGCAAATCTCATGCACATAATTTCAATATGCTAAACATGTATGCACATATAGTTTAAGTTTTAGTTGCTAGTACTCTTGTATTATCCTTGGTCGCCAGTGTCTTCTTGCCAAGATCATTTTATCAATATCAGATTAGAATGACTTTCTCTCCCTACATGTATACAAAGGCAGACATTGTTGGTCTCTTACAAGTGATAACCTTAACCCCACTCTTCATCCATTCATTATATTTCATATGATAATGATATGATAGACATTGTTGGTCTCTTACAAGTGATAACCTTAACCTCACTCTTCTTCCATTCATTATATTTCATATGATAATGATATGATGATAAGTTGAACGTAATAACCATCTTTAGTAACAACATATACAACTCAATATCAAAATAACCATTATATAAAACAACACGCTTGAGATTCCTCATAACTTCTTTTACCTTAAACCTGTTTTAGCAAGGCTAGAACTTCAATACTAGCATTCTGATACTTAGACTTCTGTCAGTCTCTCTCTCTCTCTCTCTCGTATTCTAGCTTTCTCCAGACTTTCTTTTCTAATTGATGTCTTGCTATTACTTTATGTGGAAACCTTTATTTATACTAGAAGAAGTAATCATAGCCTTACAATGATAGACTCTAATCTTAAATTGTTGTCATCTATGTCTATAAAAATCAGCCGAAGATTATCTAAATCATCCAACAGTTGCTTTCTACTTGCTCCCCAAGTTTTGAGCTGCTCATTCAACAACTACATGCAATACACAAGAAAAAGCATGGCTGCACACTTTGGTATGACGTAGGCAGTGTAAAACATGTGTAACCTTCTGTCACACACAAGCTAGCTACTAGGTGAATCATTAAGTAAAAATAAAATATCATTCTATGTATAATTTTCTCTTTTACTAATTGGTGTGCATATGTTGCAGGTTTAATCTAAAGGCTCCAGCCAAAAATAACATAAGAAAGAGGGCATAAACTTTACTAGAACTTTTGCAAGATGTGAAGGCAGAAACAATACTCAAGAAAACCAAGAAGCGTGTATTTAATAATAAAACACTTGATGTAATTTAGATTCATGAGCAGTAAACCTAAATTGCTTACGAATGAAGTTGGTCAAATCAGAAGATTTCATCAGTTCATTAAGTTGAACAACAAAGCCATTTTCAAAATAGATAAATTGAGCAACCAACGAATCAACCATGTTCCAGCGTAGAAACAAGCAGTTCACAAAAGTTTAATTGTCGCATCCCGGGACTATTTCCGGCCCCAGAACACGACGGTAACCGCTGTGATCCCGGACTAATGAGTAACTGATACGTCATCTGACGTATTGACTACCCACTAGGCCGAAAGCACAAGGCTAATATAAATAAAACGACATATATGGGAGGAGCAGATAAATAAATAAATAAACAAATAAAGTATTATACAAGTGCGGAAGATAACGTACAAGACTTAGACTACAAGATACATGAAAAGTCCAAGTCAGTAATTACACAACATGGGCCAACGAGCAAGTACAAGTTGATAGAAGCTCGATAGGTCAAAGTGTGCCAAATGCGTCTAAATCAACAGTTACGGAGATCGAAAAGCTGAGGTACCACGAATGATGAAAAGCTCCTCCAGGGTGTTCCCGAAATACAGATGCTGAACAGCACGTGCTGCCAAGCCCCTAGTCACCGATCCATCTCTTCTAAAGCAAGTCTACCGAGTACCAGCAAAGTAGGGGTGAACACTCGTCCTCGCTAACCCAAAAGGGGCCTAACCCAACCAAGATAGGGTTTGAAAACAAAGGTGTAGTTCTCATAAATAGATACTACATATATCTTTCACCGGTGATTAAACAGTTCATAAAACATGCAACAACCAAAAACTGTATTTGGTTTTCATAGGCAGATTTAAATAAATTCATTTTCCATGTGCCAATGCTAACATCAAAATGACTGAGCGCTCAAAATAACAAACAGCCTGCAGGGCTTCATGGATCTGGGCGGCCGAATCCTGGGTTTGTCTTCACAGCAAACCGGGACTAACTACCTATGAAGCGATAAAGTAAGAAAACATATATCGCGAGGCATTGACTATGCACGGTTGGTCTATGAATGATTAAGATTACATAGTTTACTTACACGTCATGTATACAAGAATTTTCCCCTTTTGCTGTCGTTTGTAAACATAAAAAAATAAATAAATGAATGAATTTACCTCGAAAATCATTTGACTTTATTCAACTACGTGGTAAAATATTCCCTGATTCCAAGCTACTCACTGTGTGGCTTTGAGAATCTGAGAGTGACAGCTACCAGGGACGAAATCAAGGTAAGCTAGGGTTTGCTGTAGCATAACATAAGTTTTAGACTTGCAAAATTTAATGTATATATATATACACACATACATAATAAAACCAATACCCTTTTTAAAACGACAAAAATCTCTGTTTTCAACCTCCATAACCTCCATAGAAAAGTAAAGATGACTAAACCCTCTAGAGTTTCAGAATTCCAAACTCAATCTCTCTGCCTTCTGCACTAAGCTTTGCCTTGCCTAAACCGTCTCTTTTCGATAAAAAAAAACATCCATCCAACTCTTATGAATTGAGTTCCATATACTCCCTAGTCACCACAACCTATATCGATTTCTTCTTTATGTTATTACTAAGGTTGATGAACAACTCATGAACCCTTGCGTATGATTCAAACCAAAAATAGATGCTACATCAATATATGCTCAATTACTCATAAACTCATATATTCTCACATGCTGGGAAACTCAACCAATGTTATTTTACTATTTATGTTTTAGAGATAGATTAAAATCAAAATCTTAATGCCAACATTGTTCTCATTCATTATATTCATAAAAATGTTGTTATAAGTAATATTCCAAATTAGCAATGGACGGTAAAAGTGATCGATATACCATCAGACTAAAGTACACAGCATTCTCTAACAAGTTTTTGAAGATATTTTTTTTAAACATAAGACAAATATAACCAACCGGATTTTAATTCTTGGTTCCATCCCTACACAGTAAACTCGCCACTGCAGTAACTCTGTAACTCCTCCGCAACCTAAACCTATGTTGCATGGACACTCCATCAGGTGGAGTGTCGGAGTGTCCGACATGCGCTGACACGCACCCGAAACGCTGACACACGTGTCCGACACGCCACGTGGTGTGCAGAAAATGTTGACTTTTCTGACACTGCTCCGACACGTTGACTGACATGCCATATAAGCTTCGGACACGCCACATCACCAAAATTAATAGTAATTATTATGAAAAAAATAAACCAAAACCTTGCTAAACCCAAAAACCTCACATTCTCAGCATATTCTTTTCGCTGATCTTTAGGACAATATCCTCTCCTTAGCCTCCAAGAGCTACGGGTTTCTTCCTATTTTGAGTCTCGTCAAGGTCATCTTTGTCGACATCCTCTTCACCTATTGTCGTGGTCATCAAAGAAATAGGGTTTGAAGGACGAGATTGGAGATAGAAGAGATATGAGGTATGATTATGTTTCTAAAATTCAAATTGAAATTTGATTTAAAAGTAAAGAAGAAGAGACTACATGATAGATTGTGTTGGTTTATTCAGAAATAGAGATGAATGAGCGATTGGGTTGAGCCGTTGCGTGAGTATGACAAGAAAACAAAAGAAAACCATATATATACATGTTTTCTTGGCTAAGGATGCCCTTACCATAAATTTGGTGCAAATTTTTTGAATTGGCCCATTTTCTGATCATATTTTCTCATCTTAATCGTTCAGTTTCTAGATATATAGGAGTAGATCATCTCTGTAAATTTTCAGCTCATTTGGTGATCGTTAGGGATTCAAAACTGTGATTTACAGAGAAGAACACGAACGGTTCCAGTTGAACAGATTCAGTTCGTTCATTGTATTTGTACATTTTCAAGGCCTTAATGATTATCAAATCAGCTGAAATTTACAGAGATCTATACATATATATCTAGATTATAAAAGATTAAGATGAGAAAATTTAATCTAAAATAAGTCAAATTAAGGAAATCCATACCAAATTTATGATACGGACATGCTTAGCCAAGATTATATGTATATATATTAAAAGTTTTTAGTATGTTTTAAAGTTTTTTTTATATAAATATTTAGTAATTTTTATGTATATTAAAAATATATAAATATATTAGTTATTTGACGGGTTCAATTCAGTTACTGTGTTAGTGTCGGCGTCCGTCAAATATAGACCTAAACAAACGATCCAATCCCCCTTTTTTTTTTCTAAAAGAAATCCCAACACACACCTCACCTTCCCCAAATGCGCTGCGACGCTGCCTCCTCTTGGCTCTGCACCCGCCACGTGTCCGTCGCAGCCGCCATACCCACCGCTGCAACGTCCTTCCTCCTCCTCTGCAGACCAGCCGTCTCTTGCTGCACTAACACTCCCAACCCACTCAAGCGGCGATTCTCCGGTAGCAGCCATGCTCCGGACGTCGTCCGCCGTTGGATTCAGTCCGATCATCCTCTAGCTTCGCAAGGTTTGATCCTCATTTCGTAAGTTACATGCATGATGTGGATGGTTCTGATTGGTTGGTGTTATGTAGCAGATAGGTTCACGGTTGCTTCGTACAATATTTTGGGGGATAGAAATGCGTTTGCTCATAGAGATATGTATGGGAATGTGCCGTCTATGTATCTCAGGTGGGACCACCGGAAAAGGGTCATCTGCGATGAAATTTCTGCCTGGAATTCTGATATAGTTTGCTTGCAAGTAAAGCTTTTCGAACTTGTTCTTCTTCATTGTGCTGCTGAAAGAGTTTAGTTGTTTAATTTGTAAAATAGTAAATATACTGAATGTGGCTGTTTGTGTGGTTTCATTAGGAGGTAGACAAGTATCTGGAGCTTTCGCACATTTTGGCGAAACTTGGATATGCTGGTTCTTATAAGGTCAGTAATTTTACGTTATGCACCAAATTTGATTGTTTTTTTGTGTTATCAGTTTGACAATTGCATGATGAGTACTACAATTTTATACATTCAAATGCAGCATTTTGCAACTGTAGATAGATTTTTCGTCTGGCGATTTTGGATTTTGTTCAATTCATTAAAGGTGAGGCCTACTAAATCAGTAATTTCATTATGGCAGAGACGCACAGGCGACACTGTTGATGGTTGCGCTACTTTCTGGAAATCTCATAAGTAAGACGGTTGTGATTTGTAACATTTTTAACTAGTTGTTGGTGCCTGTGATGTTCTTGAGTAACAAGAAGTTGAATAATATTGGCACTTCATTCTGTCAGGTTACGGTTGTTAGATGAAGAGAGCATTGAATTTAAGGGATACAGACTCCATGACAATGTTGCCCAGCTCTCGGTTTTTGAGGTAGAGCATTTGGAAATCAGACAATACATCTTAGATAGTATCCAGTAGATGATAATTTTGAGTGTATCTTTGCATGTTTCTTTGCTGATGAGAATATGGATTCAGAGGTAATGGGTATCTCCAAAACAATGTTGCAATAAAAACCATGTAAAGGTTTCCTTGCCCAATAAGAAAAATATCCCTTAGATTGTAATATCAATGATGGATTGCTCAACAATAAGAATATTCTGGACTATAGCTTTTTTAATTTTTCCCCTTTTCAATTTCCTAGTTCTTTTTATAAGAGGAACTTTTTCTGGTAACAAAATTAGAATAATTTTGTTTAATGGTGGTCATGCTTCTGGTTTGTTCTGTAGGCTTTTACACTTCTGAGATCCACTTTGCTTCAGATAGAGTTTATATGAATGCAGTGTTTTGATTAACTGGACCTTTTCCGTATCTAATTTCATTCCATACAGGCAGATGCATAAAGACAATTCAAGAAAGTTAGTGATTGGTAACATCCATGTGCTTTACAGACCTAGTCGAGGGGAAGTTAAATTGGGCCAGGTAAGTTCTACGTGATGATTCGTCTGCCTTTGGTTACTTCACCCAGACTGATACTTTTAGGCTAACATTCTTAAACATATGATCCATGTGTGCTGAACAAAATAGAAAATGTATATCTACTGGCATATAATCCATGTGTGCTGAACAAAATAGAAAATGTATATCTACTGGCATAGATGAAGGTCTACATCATTCAAAATGTCAGGAATAATTGAATTGCATCTGGGGATGATTTTGTTTTAGAGGAAGAATGGTTTATTATGGGCAATTATTTGAACTTCTTTGTTTTCCTTTCCAGATTCGTTTTCTCATATCAAGGGCGCAGATCCTGTCGGAGAGATGGGGTAATGCCCCTGTTGTCCTTTGTGGTGATTTCAATAGCACTCCTCAGGTGTGATATTCTTAAGTTTCTTCCGTATTTCCTTCAGCTTATTGAGTAATGCTTTTAACTAGCTTTGATGCTTATTGACAGAGTGCGATATACAAGTTCTTGTCAACATCTGAGGTGATCACATGTCTGTTGCTAATCACTTGAATAACATTTGGACACATAGTCTGGTCTTTATAAAACTGATGGCGATCTTCATATAAAGAATCCACTTACATATATAAAATCCAAGTTTTCTGAAATCTGATATGTGCCTCTTATCTACAGCTAAATATCATGTCATATGACAGAACCGAGTTGTCTGGGCAGAAGAGCTGTCATCCTGCTCAAGTTTTAGGAGTCAAACAAAGAATTAGCAGTCCATTGAGCTTGATAGATGGGTATGTTTCATATCTGTGACAGACTTCCTTTCCCCTTACTTTTAGAGTGCTAGCCTCACACTCACCATGAGTGTGGATGAGCCACACTCACCCTTAAAACCACAAAAAAATTTCATTTTTGAATCCTTCCACTATAAATTATATTTTTTTGTGTATTATTTGTCGTTTGAGGGTGAGTGTGGCTCATCCACACTCATGATGAGTGTGAGGCTAGCACTCCCCTAATTTTTATTTAGTGCCTATGATGATGCGTCTGCTTAATTCACATATTAGTTAAGTTTAAGGTAGGGTAGCTTATTTAAACTGTGGAAATGTTAAAGCTCCAGTATGTTAAATGTTCATCAGATTATTGAAACATAACTGGACAGATGAAGAGATTAGAGTTGCAACTGGAAATTCTGGCAGCCATTCAGTTATGCATCCCTTGAAGCTTAACAGTTCTTACGCTATGGTGCAGGTATAAGCGTTAACTCCTTTACCATTTGGTTGCTTAGTTCAATCTCATGTAGTAGGCATAGTATTAATTTTCCTGGTTATATATCGTATTTGCAGGGTTCTACTGCAACACGGGGATCCAGTGGTGAGCCTTTAGCTACTTCCTACCATTCAAAGTTTCTTGGCACCGTTGACTACATATGGTGAATTCCTTCCCTTAAATACTGTAACGATGATTCTAATGTTGGCGGGGTGATTATCATAATGCAACATGAATCTTATGAAATGCTTGGTTTCTATATAGGTACTCGGATGGTCTTGTGCCGACAGGAGTTATGGATACAGTTCCACTTGACACTCTCCAGAAGATTGGTAGCCTCCCTTGCAAGGTAAGAAAACATTGGATTCTTCTACTTAATGGACAAGTGTTTCCCTCATATCGACAAGTCTAGCTTACAATAAAGCCTTCACACAGGCCTAGCCTGAAAGTGTTCGGAATTTGCTGATGGCTTGAATACTTGAGAACATGTGGTCGTTAAATGCTGGTGATATGTTACAGCTGTTATCATCCATTCTAATTCTCTTTCTCCTGTAATTTTGAATAGAAAGTGGGCAGCGATCACCTGGCTTTAGTTTCTGAGTTCGCCTTCACACCAGACACAAAGTAAGGCAACAACACTACTGCATCCACAATCTGAAGACTGTCTTAACGTATACAGAAAGGTAACATTTCTCCAGCGTCAGATCCTTTAGAAGCAGATCCTCATGGAGAAGCAGAATCATGCCGAATACACAAGCCATTTTCAGATTCTGATCAGTTTGAATAATCAGAACTTTTATTCAATTTCATTAAATAGAGATTGATAGCTTGAATAGAAAGTAGAAAAATAAGACAGCTGATGGTTGTTGCCCACTTCCAATGTAATAGGTTTCCTTGGTATAAAGTTACTTGAACAACAATAACACAAATGCACTTCCTCTGTAATCTACAAGTTGTCACGTAGATTTCAACTAGGCAAATTGCCCGCGCACTGCTGCAGGTAAAATTTGTATGTGATTCTCAGAGCCCTCAGGGAGTGTTTGAGGCTTCCCTGGCTCATCTTCATCTTTGGATCATAATCAAAATGAATCAATTGGCAGCTCACAATGAGGTTCCAACTCTTTTCAAAACAGAGGACCTGCTCTGCTTTACAAACAAAGCACTACCCTCACTTGCAGCTTCAGAACTTTTCACTCCAAAAGAGATGAAACCCAGAGAATCATTCATAACTTCTTTGATGGACCTCCCAAAGAAAAGAAACCCAGAGAACTATTCATAACTTCTTTGATGGACCTCCCAAAGATAGAGAACCATCATGGCTTGATTTGGATAAATCTTCAAACAGTGGATCAGCTGTCTGGTACCTCTCTCTTTCAGTCCGTTGTTAACCGAAATAAAAAAGGACGACTCCAATCTATCCACATCATGAAACATCTGGAAAACTCCCACTAATCAAAAATATAGCCCGAACTTAGAGGTCCAAAACTGTTTTTACTGTTTATGAACAGTAATCAACAAATAGATATATAGGAAATTGCCTGCAATGAGAACATGCACAGTATCATATGAACTCGAATGCAAAGAAGAATTTTTGAGTAAAAAAGAATAAGTTTCAGCCTTATTAGTCAAATAAAAATAAAGTTAATATGCTGACTAATATGACTCAAAGATACAAATACATTACCTTAATAATGGAATTTCCAGCAACAAACTAATTTCCTAAATTCCTTACACTACATATCAACAAAAAGTACGACCAATTCATAGAAGTCTATAGAAACATCAAAAAAAGAGAAAACTGACACCGCAAGTAAGAGCTGGTATCCTATTACTTTCTATCACTCACTGCCCTTGCACTTGCAGGTACCTATTTCAGTTTTCTTAGTTGGTTCTGCTATTCAGAAATAAGCAACAAATCGCACCTTTATAGTTTAAAACCTCAACAACAACAACAAAAAAATAGAAAAATTTAATTTATAGGAGCAGTAGTTCACAGGACCAGAGGACCTGCCTGAAACTGCAGGTTCAAAGGTTTTTAGTGATCAGTATATATATTGATCCAGTAGATTTACAAAATGTGCACTATTTTGGTCAGCTGATTATTTTTTCACAAAAAAATTAAAAAAATCTTGTCTAGCAAAGACAAAACTACAACAATGCTCTTGATTAAGCTTCTTATTTGATCGGAATCTCACTCTCAAATTCTCACAATCAAAACTGAACTGATAAGCATTACAAAGAAGTAAAAAAATCTGACATGATTTTGAATGGGAAAATGTATTATTATTTATCAATGCAGGTATCCAATTACATAAAAGAAAGCTGCATTGGATAAAGTAGTACATCCTTAACATTGGATACATCCAGCAATAGAAAATAACAGCAATTATAAACTAAAGGAGAGGCTAGTTATCTGGACAAATAGTAGACTCAAGTTAACACTTCATTTGACCGTGGATTTTCTTTTTAAATCCCTAACACATGCAACTACGAAATGGACAACTATTTTTGCCTATTTGTTTCTCATTATTTTTCCTTTCGACTTGCCAGCTCTCCTGTCATTGTATAATAGTAATCAAATGCTCTCAAAACTTAAAAAAACACACACATTTTTGAACACAAACAACATCAACTCCCATCCCAACTCGCACAGAACACAATAAATAGAAGAAAAAACACAAATAAACAATAAATAAAATGAAAGGCACATATGAAGATCAGTTGAACATACACACCTGCTCCAAAATGATCTGAGAAACAACCTGCAACTCAAAGAAACTCATGTTTAGATTGCAATTATAACTGCATAGTTTTTATAGTGCAGATTAAGTAGTAGTCTTACCTCGTCAACTGTTGGATCAGGTATGTTTCAATTCATAATGGTTATCTTGTGCATTCGCTCCTTATAATGATCAAGTCCATAGCAAAGCTGTTGCTGTCTCTGAATCGTAAAATTGCATGACGAAACAAAAAATATAAGTAAAAGAGCAGCTTTCTGGCTTTGAATTTTTGCGTACGAGATGCAAATATTAATCCTAAAAGCATACTGGAAAATGTATTACGTACGTCAATTTTGCCAAAACTAACAAACACATACTGGAAAATGTATTACGTACGTCAATCCTAAAAGAATAACTTTCCTATTTGAATAGCCAACACAAAGAATAGGAAAGTCTCTGTAATGGAAACTCAAATCGGTCAAAAACTTTTAATAATCCACCCCATATCTTGTGTATTTGCAGACTAAAATATAAAGTTCTAGCACACATGAGTACCTAATTTTACCTTTGTTTTTGATGTCAAATGCTCTCAAGCAAGTTAATTTTACATGAGAACGTTATTGGTGATTTAGTCCAAGACCGTCATAACACTGTTTCTTACAAACAGTTAGCATACAAGGTCACGGTGGCAGTAGCAGCATCCCTCCACCGAGACACAGCCCCACTGGCCTCCGTTCACGGCTTTCTATTTTGGTCTTCAGACTTGAGCTAGAAACCCACGCCTGAAATCTAGTGGGACACGTTCCCCACGCGCCACGCTCTCCCTCTCATAATTCCACTATTATACACATTTACATCCACACCCTTACTCCTAATCCACAAACCGACACGCGTCAGATTAAACCAATCATAACCCGCCGCGTGGGATCCCTCTACTGCAAACAACGAATCGCCGTCGTTCTTTTAACCCCCGATCAATCCTCTACCTATTTCCAGTGTCCTCTAATTTCGGAGCCCCCGAGATTTTCTCTCGCCGACGATTAGATTTTCCGATTTCAATCTCCCAATTTTTCAGAGATTTCGTTTCCTTTTTCTGCCAATTGGATATGAAATGATGCAGCGGCTCGTCGATAACGCCATCGCTGTCACCAAAGAGTGAGTTCTCCCCTTCCTTCCCTCCTCGCTTCACTTCTTTTGAATGCATGCATGTGATGATTGATTCCTTCCTTCAGTTATTCAATTCTGCAAAAGTCCGATGAAATCATCATGACCCTAGCTTCTGATTCAATTTGTTGATTTCTGTGCTGGTTTGGATTCGCAGGTCAGTGAAGACGGTGACGTATGAATCGCTGAACAATATCGTGAGATTGATCAATGGAGTTTCAGCTTTGTTGCTGGCGCTTTTGCCTGGGAAGGCTAATATTCTAGAAGGAATCCATGGCTGGGAGCTCCGGCCTACCTTTCGTGGACCTCGATTCCCTCGCTGGATGGAGAAGTAAGTTTCTAGGGTTTTTGAGCTGGATTTAGGGTTTGCTTCAATTTTTGTGTGCTCTAATTAGCTTGCAGGTGTGATTTTTGCTTAATTCGATAGGTTTCCTGGATTTATTGTAATTGTGAGCCTATTTGATTCTGGAATGTGATTTCTGTTTTGGTGATTGTTTGTAGTGGTGTATCCTCTTTCAATCAGCTCATTCATGAGCTTTCTGTGGATTCTGATACCGAAGGTTCGAACATAGATTATGAGGAAGAGTATAGTGATGATGACTTGTATCCTGCATCACCATGTTCCCAAAGCTCAAGAATTTCCAGGTCTTCTAGTATTCCTAGACAGTGGACAGGATGGATGTGGATTAGTTACCTATTTTATTGGATTTTCTTTCCGGCAAGGTTCATGCTTGGTCTTCGTTGCCGTTCTTCTAATGATAGGTCCACCACACCCTCACCAGGAGGGAGTCACCTTCCGCAGAGGAGTGGTTCTTTGAATAAAGTGCAGTTCCTCAAGGATCACATTATTCAGCGCACTACTGATAGGAGACGTGGAGTCATTGAGGTTTGACAGAGCTCTCTTTTATGTTTGTTTTGGAAATTGCATCCAAGATGAATTCTAATGTTTATCTAATGCTGAACAGGATCTACATCTTGCCATTGAGATATTCATAGAAGCTGTATTCGATGTTGTTCATAAAGCAGCACATTTTGTTCTTCACCCATTATATGCCCTTAGAACACTATTTGGGTTGTTTTCCTTGGACAGCAACAGATTTCAAGATACTTATGATAGTGCTTCAGAAGCTACTGTTCCAACAGCTACACTTGGAGATGATGATCCCGTTCCTACAGAAACTACAGATAGGAATACTTCATTTCAGTCGTTGAATACTGATGCTCGAACATGCCAGGATGTCATTACAGAGCTTGGGTGACAATGGGCTACCGTTTACTTGATTTCAGAGCTTTTGTTTCCCCATGCTGAAACAATTATTTTACTCTTCTTCCTGTTTTAGGTACCCATATGAAGCTATTCATGTGATCACTAGTGATGGATATGTTCTTCTCTTGGAAAGAATCCCAAGGTATAACAGATTTTTATTCCCTCATAAAGTGATAACTTCACGATGAATATATGTTGTGGTTGGTGTCTAATACTTGTTAGTGTGATGCTGCAGACGTGATTCACGGAAAGCTGTTTATCTACAACACGGAATTCTAGATTCATCTATGGGGTAAGTTACCTCTCTCAAGTTTCCTTCCTCACTAGTGGCCTAGGTGTTTGGTAAGAATAACAAAATGGCTGTCTTCTAGAAAACTGTAAAGATCAAGTGGCATAACCACCTGCCATTTATCAAGAGTAGCAACTTTCAGAAGCTGAAAATTCACCTGGTCTAGTGATGCGGTAAGCGTGAACACGATAGAAGACGGCTCCGTCAAGCGTCAAAAGCCATATGGGGATTAGCTCCACTAGCCATTACGGCAGAGCCGCAAGAAATAGAGAGAAACTTCTCTAATATTAGAGTTTTTATTGATATCAGAGTTGTTCCAAATACATAGAATGATGGTGCTTATATAGGCATCCAAACCTAATACAATCACAATCCTAATTAAAAAAGGAAACAAATAACCTTGAATAACACAAAAATATTATCAACCTAAAATACTAACACAAATCAGATAATTAAGACTAAATCTTTAGGCTTCAAATCTCGTCCTACATCAGTCTCCTCCACTTGGAAAGAACTCGAACTCGACCTTGAGTTCCTCTTGAATGCAGCTCGATCGTAGAAACAAACCTTGATAAGCCATCAGAACCATCGTCTTGAATAACCAACGTCCCAACTTTTTTTAGATAGAATTGATGAGGTTAGCCAAGGGCAAACCCCTCAGTATGTTCCTCTTCAATTTTGGATAGATACTCCTAGACCAGCGTCATGGAGGGTGAATTGATTAAGTCAACCCAGGGCAAACCCCTCGATATATTCCTCTTCAATTTTGGATAGATATCCTACGACCAGCGTCGTTGAGGTTGGCGGTGGGTGAACTACTCCCATGGACCATCGTCTGCTAAGAAGCGGGCGAACCCTGCTCTGATACCAAATGATACGGGAAGCGTGAACACGATAGAAGACGGCTCCGTCAAGCGTCAAAAGCCATATGGGGATAAGCTAGAATCCACTAGCCATTACGGCAGAGCCGCAAGAAATAGAGAGAAACTTCTCTAATATTAGAGTTTTTATTGATATCAGAGTTGTTCCAAATACATAGAATGATGGTGCTTATATAGGCATTCAAACCTAATACAATCACAATCCTAATCTAACAATAATTCCTAAGAATCCTAATTAAAAAAGGAAACAAATAACCTTGAATAACACAAAAATATTATCAACCTAAAATACTAAAACACAAATCAGATAATTAAGACTAAATCTTTAGGCTTCAAATCTCGTCCAACAACATCTAGCAATACGGCTCTCATGGCCCTATTGAGCCGGTTACGAGGAAAATATGGAATATCCCACCGAAATTTAAGCTGATCTGTACCTTCTTGCCTATGGTCAAATTACATAGCATGTGGATTACATATGGTGTGCAAGTTCTACATCATCTGAAGCAAAGGCTTATAAAATATGCTTGCTTTCGTATGAGGAGTCGATCTATAGTCTCTAGTTATGATATGTTCTCTTGTTTTGTGACACTGATATTTGTAATACTATCTTCATAATTACATGCTAACCGGTTTGGTTCCTAGTTCAGTTGGGTCTCCAATGGGGTTGTCGGTTCACCTGCATTTGCTGCCTACGATCAAGGTTTGGCATGTTTAATTTGAAAGCAGATGCATCTTGGGGTAAAAAGTTGTTTTACAATTTGCTAACACATCCGACTGTTTCAGGATATGATGTCTTCCTTGGAAACTTTCGTGGCTTGGTTTCTAGGGAGCATGTTGACAAAAGCATTTCCTCACGACAGTAAGTTGGCATATGATATCTTGTTTTAGTTTTGTTTACAAATTTTTTTTCCTCCCTACATTTCTTTCCTTTTGGTCAGCAAGGAAAAAAAACTTTTTCCCTCCTACTTTTCTTTCCTTGTCAGCAGGAAACAAAAAGCACATGCGAACAAAACACACACACACAGACAGACAGACACATTGTTTTGATAAACTACAGATTCAGATCATTAGTGGGGTGAGGGAGGTTGCATATATATGGATTGCGAAGCCAAAAATATCAGTATCTTTCAAGTAACTAAAACATATCAACCAATGCAGGTACTGGCAGTACTCAATCAATGAGCATGGGACTCAGGATATCCCTGCAATGATAGAGAAGATCCACCAAATTAAAACTGTGGAATTGAAGCTTAGTCAACCTGATATCGAGGAAGAAACCAATGGTGATCAACCTTATAAGCTTTGTGCAATTTGCCATAGCTTGGGTGGAGCAGCTATATTAATGTATGTTGTAACACAGAGGATAGAAGAGAAACCCCACAGACTATCGAGATTGATTTTATTATCACCTGCTGGCTTCCATGAAGATTCTAGCTTTATGTTTTCGCTCGTGGAGTATTCCTTTCTTCTATTGGCTCCCCTTTTGCAACCCCTTGTTCCTGGCATCTATATACCAACCAGATTTTTCCGCATGCTTCTAAACAAGTTGGCACGTGACTTCCATAATTACCCTGCTGTTGGAGGACTGGTTCAGACACTGATGAGTTATTTTGTTGGCGGAGATAGCTCAAATTGGGTTGGTGTGTTGGGGATACCACATTATAATATGAATGACATGCCAGGGGTATCGTTCCAAGTGGCTCTCCATCTTGCACAAATGAAGCGTTCAAAAAGGTTTAGGATGTTTGATTATGGGAGAGCTTCTGCTAATATGGAGGTTTATGGATCTCCAGAGCCATTGGACTTGGGAGAGTACTATGGGCTCATTGACATTCCGGTTGATCTTGTTGCTGGACGGAAGGACAAGATAATTAGGCCATCAATGGTAAAGAAGCATTATAAGGTGATGAAGGATGCAGGTGTGAATGCATCATACAATATGTTTGAGTATGCACATTTGGACTTCACATTTTCCCACCGTGAAGAACTCTTGGCATATGTCATGTCACGCCTCTTGCTTGTGGAGCCGGCTTCAAAGCAGTCCAGCCCGAAGGGTTTGAAGATGAAGAAGAAAGGGCAGCAGGTTAATAGTTAATTTGAGAAAAACCATGTCCGTTGTTTTTGTGTGCGATGTAGCATGTGTTGTATCTTTAGGTGCAGATTACTGTTATTGATGATTGAATATGTCAATATATCTTCCTCCATTGCGTTCAGTGTTCACAGTTTTTTTGCTTTCCCACTATTTCTATGGGAAGTGAACTGGCGGAATGCCTGTGGGAGATTTGTACAAAACCCCGTGTATAGTTTGTATTTTGTAATGAAACATGTTCTCTGTACTGTAATTTAACCTTTCATCTGTTGTCACAAATAAATCAATATGCTAGTGAAAAGATTCATCTGTTTCATATATTGCATATTGATGGAATCTGTTTTTTTACTGTTAGTCTTCATATCAAGGGAGGACCTAGTCTCTATCGTTGGGGTATTGTTTCTTCAGTGTATCTATTGTGGTAGATACTGCAGGAATTGATCACTATTTTAAGGTCAGGTCAACTTGGCATAATACATATGGTTTGGATCAGCTTCCCAAGGGGAGGACCGTGTGTGAAGTAGCAGCCGAAGCTTAAGTTGGATGAAGAAGGTGCATTTGAAATTTAAAATTCTATCACAAAAATGACAGGTCCAGTGCGCATCTTTCTTTCAATCAGCTCAATATCTACATGTATCTAATATTTGATGATCAGTTCCTATACTTGTAGGCTCACTATGCTGTCTTGTACCAGTTGCGGCATAATGCTGCTACTGATGCCTTCATTGATTGTGTTGATCGGCTGATGTTGTGCTGCTGTGTACCGAAGGTCCTTCCCCTACAGATTAAAGGTCCGTTTCATTGGAGCTTATTTATAATAACCACATGAATTTGGACGTGTATTGTACTGGGTGGATCAAATGCATAACTCACCTGCATACACTTTCCCGGTGAGGTGGTTGTGTTCACTTGGGGTAATTATCAACGACTGAGTAGGCAGGCCGTATCTTATACACTGAAATCCATGCACGAGTTGGTCATTTTAGAAGTGCATAAGCTTTGTTAAGCTGAAGCTTTTAGGTACTATATCATGCATATATGTGGTTATTCTAGTTTTCCCCAAGATTGATCCTTATTAAGTGATTACATAAACTTCAAGTTAGTTAAAAGGAGTAGATCTTAGAAGATGGAGCATATATTCTCTTAGACATTTGAGTCTAGTATTTTTGCCTCACCAGCTCGTTCTTATTCAGTAGGTTATGTATGTTGCCATCATCCTTAACCTCAAAGATCAGATCATGTGCCTGTCCTGCATATGACCTGTACAGTTGAACAGAGATACTCTAATCAATATGAGGGTACATGAAAATAGAAGGCATGAATATGTAGTATATCTTGTTACAACTAAAACCTGTCGACTGACGCTTGTGGTATAATGTTACCCGCCATCAGTAATCGTGACCAACCAGCAGTAAGGCTGCAGCATATCAGAAGCACATGAAGCAGCATAGAGTGCATTGGTTTTCATATCTTGGAATCAAGTATAAGATCACAAAAACATCTGCATAAACTTACCCTTCTGGTGCAGACTTGATCTTATATGCCTGTTACAAGAGAAAAATCTTATATCAAGTGTTTTTAACAAATTTCAGGTGAGCTATAGCAAGCGGAAACATATACCTGTGCCTTGCTGACTAGAACAAGCCGTCCTTCATGCTTGGCGAACATTGTACCCTGGAAGCTCAAAAAGAATGTGAAGACATAACTCTCTTAGGCAAGATCGATATCATTGACTTTGAGTACTTGAATTAGTGAGGCTTTGTCTAAGCAAAACAATTGTATAAAGTACCTCCCATGCAGGCTCGTATACGTCTTCTTTCCATTGCATGCCAGCAGGAAGTGGCTTTGATACTTTTTGTGAAGGTCGAGCAGATAATGATGTCTGTGCACTGGATTGTTCTTTCTGTTCTCCTAGTTCCACATTTGCTCTTGATGAAAGTCTGGGACTTCTTGGTTGGAAAGGACCAATGCATTTTTTTGATCTTCTCGCTTCCCCTCTAGATCCTTGCAGTTGTTGTACTCCACTTGGGTCAGGAGTTGTAAGCATTCCTTCATTTCCTTGTGCATGCTTTGGAGAGTGAAGTTCTGTTTGTACGGTACTCGGAGAAGAGGTAGGGGAAGCTTCCAAGGCAAGGCTACCTGACGTGATCTCACTACTGAAGGAGGGAAATAGTCGTGCTTGCAAGAGACTGAAATATTCTGCGTCACAAGTAAGATCACTTGGTTGTTGGGGGAATAGAAAGATATCTTCCGTTTCTCTGGTTTCACTGGGAATGTTTTCTGCACGGACATCATTCTCATCGAACATTTCTGGTAAATAACAGACTTTGGTCAGTAGTTTCGTTTGGAATGAAGTCGTATCCATCAGGCATCAGTAATGAAGAAAACTGTCAAATATGAAATAAAATGTGGTGCTCAATTGACGGCATGGAAAGACAAACCTGAAAAATCAATATCTTCAAGCGCACCTATTGTCGGATCTGACAGTCTGCTCACTTCAGCATACTGATATAGGGCAGCATGAGCCTCCAAGAACTCCTTCGATAGGAGAAGAAGCATGTCCGGACTGTTGGCATCACTGTAGGATGGTGGTTCTTCAGGATCATCAATGTATCTCTGTTTCAGAGTTGAGGAATGAGTTAGAAGGTTAACGAGTTTATAAGGGTTTGTGTCACTTTATTTATTTTTAATTGTGTCACTTTATTTATTTTTAATTGGTTTTAAAAGTGAATATCAGACTACTTTATCAGTATCATACTAGCTTCGTTTTAAATTTCCATCTGACTGCACACTTGTACAGGAATTACCTCCAAGTTCAAAACTTCACATCCAATATTTGAGTTGCTTAACTACGGTCGTTTATCTCTGTTGAATGCACGACAGAAAAAAACAGTTTAGGTTGGGAATCGATGCATGTGGTCAACATCAGATTAGCATTCCTTAGGATTCAATTGTGATAGGCATCAAATTGATGATCTTCGAGAAAGCGGTCATGGGCTCATGGCTTCAATTCAATTTCGCCTCCCACATGGTTCCAATCTTCTTTTCTGGATTTGATTTTCTTTGCTGACTTTTGCTCAGGTCATTTTGATCTGATTGTGTTTGGGTTCATGAGTAAAGGTTAGTTTGATATTAATAGGATTGGATTCATCACTATGATCATTTTGAATTAGATTTATTAGTAAATTATGGATTCATGAGTAAGGTTGTTTTGCTCTTGATCTTATGTTATTGGATGAATAAAGCTTTTGGAGATATGATCTTGAGGAAAAGGAAAAAAAAGGTTATGGGTATATAAGTATGACATGGTCTGTTTTTCAAGTTTTGGGTTCCCTTTCAGAATTTTTTTTTCGATTACAGATCTGGAAATCCTTAATCATTTGCAATCAAATGTTAATGGAAGAGAGATTTAGTGACCCTATCATATAAACCATAAATCATTTCATAAAATTCTAGTATATATGATTGCGGCTCTCTAGAGTATGAAGGAGGACTTTTTAGAGGTAAATCGAATGGTAGATGATTGTAAAGGTTACTTAGCGACTTTTCACTCATGTACGATTAGACAAATCTTCTGAAAAACAAATGGTGTAACAGATAGGCTTGCTCACATTACTTGTAATGGTTTTATTGATGGTATTTGGTTAGATGAGCCACCTGAGAACTCAGCTTTGTGATAAATTCAACCAAAGTACCAAAGAGTCATATTCATAGGGTTCCCCAGTGGTATTGTAATTGGCTTATATGCTACTAGTTTGAGATTCGATTCCCCCCCACAGGAGCTTTTTTTTCTTTTTGTCCAACCCTAAATTATCTCTAGATTGAGTAACTTTATGGCTTAGTTAACATCATCAATTACACCATTTTTTCAATACCTATTTAAATAGAATTACTCTATCTCTTTCAAGTTTTTCTCTTGAAGTATTTGTTTTTTAGGTTTGGTTAGGTTTCTTTATTACCACCAAAAAAAATGAATGAGAAATTGAAATTATAACATAATTTTTACGTATTCATCATTTAAAATAATTCATATGTTGATAATTAAATAATTCCTCAAATTCTTATGTTGACAACACCATCGTGCTAGCAAGGCTAATGAATCTGATATTCAATTTAAATATAAAAATCATCTTGAAGACGATCATCGTACTTAACATTATTTGAAACATACACAAATTTCATTTAGAGATTTTTAAATTGTGCCCCACTAAATTTGTAATTTTGGCTCGACCACTGTGAGTCACCTGTCATTATACAAGATGTGCTGTACGAGGATAGTTGTTTGAGGTCGTATGTAGCCCGGAGTACAGGTTGTATAACCTCTCCGGAGCAAAATTGTACTGTTTCTATTTCTATCAATAATAATTGCGACTCACCTAGTTAGGCAGCCTTTCAAAGTAAGGAATTTTGATTTTCTTCACATGGAAGCATGTCCACAGAGATGGTTTAGAGACATCTGAATTCACTAATTACCAATCTAATATCGATTTCTTCATTTATTAACCATTGATCCAAAATCGTGTTTTTTAGGTTAAACACGTACAAAATTAAACACACTATTTGAGTTTTATGCTCTTACATTAGATTATAAATGTACGTTTAGAAGAAAATGACACATATCTCAACAAGTGTAACAATAATATGGAGGCCCACTCATCATGTTACTTTTTCAAAACGATGTCGTTTTGAACATAAGAATAAAACCACTGTATTTCTATATACTTTTAGATAAAAATTGTTGAATGAGCTCTCATTGTTTTGGACATAAGAATAACATCACAATGCATTTCTATATCTTTCAGATCAAAATGATAGTTGAATTAGCTACCACTTGATAATTTGAGCAATTTACATACTTACCCCTCCCCAGTTATGACTTTCATAAGATGGAGTGTGAACAAGAGTAGAGTAGTATTAATGGGAAAAGCCTTGTAGCATTCAACCACTTGCAGCCTAGCATGATTTCTCTATATCTACCAGCCCTCCATATTTCTTTTATGAACTAAAACTAGTTTTAGTTCATAATAAATTTAAAATTTGTTAGCAAAGTAGATTTCAACAAAGAAATAAAAGATAACCTCAGTGAGTATCTTACCTATGAATATCTAAATGAGGTTGTTCTAAACAACGTACAGTATAACCTTGATAAATAAATGTTTGATAAATTAATAACTTAGCTTAAGTAATAATTTTCTCTGGTTCCGACTAAGGACCAGTTCATATTACTAGGTTTCTCTCTAAATGCATAAGATAATATTTTTTTTATTCCCTTTAGATCCCAACGAATATATAAAGTAATCATTAATTAATTAAATAATTAAAAAAAATACAAATTGAATGTATCCATTTATGGTTCTTTGCTTTTTTCTTGTATCTAAACCAAATTGAACCTCATCCTTATTTTTTTGTAAGACATGCACTAGATTAGCTACGTCTTTCTCAATTTGTAGCAAGTAATTATTCAAAGTTACCGCTGCCTGAAATATCTCTTTGGAAGAAACTTGTGATAGTGCACAACTATCATCTGGATCATGTTCATCTTTAGTAGTCGGGTTCATAACTCCATCAATGATTTCTTCATCAGTAGGTGATTTCATCACCATCTCATTTTGATTAGGATAATTCAGAATATCCTCAACTTCTTTCTCATTTCTATAACGGAGGCTAGAAATTGCTTCACGTAACTTGTGAATGCTTTCATCTGACTAATAATGTCGAAATAATCTTAACAAGTTTCTACGTAGCTTTCTTTCTTCTCCATCTAATTAAAGTCATTTATAGACATTACATTGTCCCGAACTTAGAAAATATATAAATGTAATACAACTAAGAATCCAGTTAGAAATAAATAAGATAGTCAAACTAGACTAAGTTATTTAATTCAACTAGGAATAACAACAAAACCCTCGATAAATGAATAATTTATTCATTTATCGATAATATGATAACCCCGCTTAAGTAACAATTTTGTCTGGTCCCGACTTTATTCATTTATAGAGGTTTTACTGTATAAGATTACCATATATTAAAATCCTAATGAGTTTTTTGATAGGTTCGTGATTTCCTAAACAGGGTCGTTTTGGACAAAAGAACAAACCAAGCGCAAATGTATATATTACCTTTTTAAAACGGTGTCATTTTAGACATAAGCACAAAATTAACATAAAGTTTCATCCTTGTAAATTAGATTATAGATTTTATTTCCCGAGAATGCTGTTAACCTCTTTTCTTCTCGATGTCGGTGTATCGTGACTTGGTTGGTTAAAGTGTTTAACAACTTCGAGGTCACGGATTCAAACCTCACAGACATATGTAAAGTGCGTGAGCTATTAATAAAAAGAAGTCATTTTTTTCTTCTCGAAAGATTTGGGTCAAGCCGAATTACGTGATTGTCTAAAATCACTAATTTGATTATTGTATGACGTAAACAATTTTTTTTAAACTTTTGCTAGTTCTTCTAAGTACTTGGGCATCTAATCGACACGAGTATGTGATGATAAATTGAAAAGTAGGCATTTATAATTTGTTCATATAAATGCAGGACTTAGACATTTATAATTTGTTCATATAAATGTGATGATAAATTGAAAAGTAGACGTTTTCTGCATATCTCCAGGCGCGAGGACTCCCGCCCCACCTACTATGTCACAAATCCAACTCCCTTTCGATGCTCTAGAGCAGCAGCAGGAGGATCCACAAGATGATGGTAGTGCTCCTTCATATTTGCAGAACATAGATTTAGATGATAATTAGTTTAGGTGTTATGTGAGTTTAATTTGAACATTTAACTTAGTTTAAGTGTTAAGTTTAAAACGTTCGCTTAAGTTTCATTAATTTGTGTTTGTTAATGAAAATGTGTTTTATTTTCATTTTGGATGTTGTTGGCTGTTGTGAAAATAAAATTATGAAATTGGTAGGTTATAGGAATAGAAATCTAAAATCTTCATTTTTTGAAACCAACAACTTTAGCCGACAAAAATGACACTTCTCGTCAGCTAAAATGAACTTTAGCCGACGACATGTATACTTTAGCCGACGATATACAAAGACTTTAGCCGACGATATATAAAGACTTTCGTTGGCTAAAGTCTGGTTCAGTCAACAATTTTGACCAGCGGAGGAAGTTTTGTCTGACGAAATGTCGTTGGCAAAAGTCTAAAAAGTCATCAGCAAAAGTCCAAACTTTAAATCGACGAGGACTTTTGTCGTCGGCTAAAGTCCAAACTTTAAGCTGAAGAGGAGTTTTGTCTTCGGCTAAAGTCTGAACTTTAGTTGACGACTGTCACTATTTTCGTTAGTTAAAATATGGCCAACAAAGTTTCGTCGACTATTGCTTTTAGCTGATGAAAAAGTCTAACAGACCGACAAATTTAATTCGTGAGCTAAAGTGTTTTTTCTGACAATAAGTTCTTTTTTGAGTAAAAAATGGCTTTTATTGCTTCATCAATGGCGAGAAAGAACGTTACATCATATGTCATTATCTTGTAAAGTCAGTTTAAACCGAGGCTAATAAGCATCTTGGCTGACACATTCATTGTTTACACATAAGCTCACCATATATAGGGAAAGCTTCTAATAAGGATTCGGTAAGCACTTTCAAATAAACGGTTGGATGAGTTGTTTAGACTTTAACTGATATTTTCAAATTTCAGTGTGCATGTCATCTAACCTTACATTTGAAAATTCTCACCAAATCCTTATTATAAGGTCCTTGTTAAAAGTTCTTCTAACATATATAAAGCCTCAAGCAAAGGTTCTTTTACCATCTGGCCACTACCAAACCTTTCTGTGGCATTTAATTCCTTCTGAGACAAAAATTCCATATGAGGATCCATTATTCACGCATTGCGGTGTCACCTCGTTATGACATTGAACAATGCTAAGCCAAAGCCCGGATCTATATTCTGTCTATTTTAGCTTGTTTTGAATTTTATTTTATTACTTAATAAATAAAAGTAGTTCAAATGCATTAACTAATTATATATAAATACTTAAACGAATGTTTTAAATTATAGAGAGTTTCATATCGCTCTCTCTCTCTCTCTCTATAGCTATAATTTTTGTAATTAGAACATGCGATTTCATTTTAAAGAATAGTAAACTATATTTTAGTTACCAATCAACTTTCAGTTTACAAATACATCATATATATATTATCTTACACATTTAAGGACAAATATTAATAAATTAAGACAAATTGATGTCCACAACACTATTTATTTTACCAAACTACCATTCACTACATATTCAATTCTCTGCTGGCGTGACACACTGCTACTGTCGAGTTGAAAGATAATACTACCGGTGATATTGCAATTTTTTCGGCAATTCTCTGATGCTGACTTGACCCGCTGCTACTGTCGAGTTTAAATGTGCTACTGTCGAGACAGAAGATGATACTGTCGACACTATTCTAATTTTTTCTGCAATTCTTTAATGTTGTTGCACTGCTACTGCCCGACTGTACTGTTGGTGTATTGCTACTACCAGATCCTCATGCTAGTGCGCTGCTACTGTCAACTCTAATGGTAGTGACTACATATTCTTCTGCTGCTACTGTCGACTGAATACTTACTATTGGTATGCTATAACTGAATGAACAATAGCAACACTCATTATAACATCTCATTCGATCCAATTTTTAACTTGAATGCGATCACTGCCAAAAGCCCCACAATCCCAACCTCAATTCAACAGCCCTAAGATCAAATTACTCAAATTTTCTCAATCAAAAAATCCACATAACCTAAAGATTTGCAACAGTAGCAACAAAACTTGAAGATCTACAGCAGTAGCAGCAATGCCTGATGATATACAGCAATAATAGCACCAAGACATGATGAATTGCAACAACAGTGGCAGTACGATTTGACAATCTACAACAAATAGTAGCAGCAACACTTGAATATGAATATGAAGACCATATCACAACTTTTTGCACTTGATCTAAGAGCTCGGCGTTGTACGAGATATGGCATCAAAGGACGAATGTGGAGCGATCCGGGCATCAATCCCGTCATCGAGACAGGATCTGATCCGATTCAAAATCGCTTGTATCTAGATGTCGGAGGACAAAAGCCATGTAATTTGGTCTTCATTGAGCGTCGTCAACTTTGTCATCTGGCGTCGACCCCCTTCGTCAGCATGGTGCTTCTAGAGCCACATCAGCGTCGAACTTTGATAAGAGAGAGAGAGAGAGAGAGAGAGAGCAAAGCACATCTAAAAAAGGCTAAAAGGGAGAAGATGATGAGAGCGGATCTGGAGAGAGAGAGAGAGAGAGAGAAGACGGAGAGGGAAGGAGAGTAGAAGAAAGTTAGGATGAGAGGATATTGTGGTAATTTGATAGGTAACAGTTGGATCAGACCTGATGCTATTAATATTAGGCTTGAGCTCATGTCCTAATTTATACAAAAAATATTACAAATGAGTTATTTATGTTTTTAAATATTATTAAGTAGCAACTTGTAGTTCTTCCTTTAAAGAAATATCGATATGCAGGTAGGATTCAATAATTTCCTTAATTACTCATACATATAGAATGTCAACAGTAATTTCTAAACTTTTATTAAGAAATGGATGAATCTGTGACAAGTAATAATCTTAAGGCATTGGGCAGTACTTTTGGATAGAGCTAAGGATCAGCTATCATAAGCAGAATCTGATCTGAATTTGGACAAAAAAATGAACTCAAAAGAGTAGTACTAGGAGTCTAGGACTACTAGATAGCTAACAGCTAAATGGTTCGTTTGCTTTAATCTCTCTAGAAGAAGCTAGCGAATCATGGTGAGCTGAGAAGGGCATTGCGTTGAGATTTGATATCACAGTCTGAGAGTGATCGAGGGCAGCACCAGCCTCCGAGAACTTGTTTGATAACAGTACAAGAAAATGTGGGTACTTAACATTTCTGAAGGAAGATAATACTTTTCCTTCAGATTCAGGTTCATTTCTTCCCTACATTTCAAAGCCATGTAATACTTGAGATTTAGCAGACAATTTCCCTTCCACTTCTACCATGTAATTAAGGAATATACATACAGACAGAAGTGAACAAAACTACTGGCTAGATTGTTTTCACCAATCTACGCACTGCTCACACGAGTTGGTTTACTAGTTTAAAACGACAAATTAAGTCACAAAACCATGAAGTACGTAAATCATGAAAGAAGCAAGGCTACCAATTTATGCTACTGTAATTCAATTCAAAGAAGAATAAATAAGGTGTAGATTATTTTTACCGCATTATATATCTCTCTGAGTTTTGGAAACTGTTTTGGCGAGATGACAGAAAGAGATACAGAGCACTGCAAATGAAAATCAGAAAACACTATTAGGGCTTTTCAAGTTTTGATAACATGATGAAATATATATTATTTTGCATATATTTGATATTTTGATATATATTTACCTCAGCATATAATTTGGCCACATCTTGAGCATCAGCCAGAGTCATTCGAGTTTTTGTACCAGGTGAAAATTGGCCATTGCTTATCATTGGTACCTGAACGTACGTTGGAACCAACGTAGGGTTGCTTGCAGCCACAAGAATACAATGCCTTTCTCTGGCAATATGGTTTTGAACTTCATCGGTTCCGGTTTCACTTCCGGTTCCAGTCCCAGTTCCGGTTTCAGTTTCAGTTGCAGTTGCAGTCGGAGGAGGAGGCTTCGGAAACATCTGTTTAATTATTTCAGCGCATTTGAGAGTGGGTTATGGCTAATCGCAGTAGGGATGAAAAGTTAACGAACATGTACGATCTTGGGCTCTACATGTTGGAAAAATGATAGAAATAAAAGATTTTTTGTAATCATTTTGATAGTTAAAAGTGAATGAAAATAGTCACTAAAATAATGCATGTAATGGTTGATTTTTCAACTTCTTGTCTTTTGGTTTTTGTAACAACATGAATCAATGACATGATAGTGGTCTAATGAAAGGTTGTAACCTTATTCATGGCATTCAAGTTTTCCTCCAATCCCACCAATATAAATAGGTGACTTCATCCCTCATTCTAAACACACCAACTCAAAGTATCTCTCCTTACTTGAGTTCTCTCTCTCATTTTCTAAGTTGTGTTTTGGTGATAGACGAAGGTACTTCAAGTTCGTTCAGTGTGCTTCGTAGCAGTGCAGTTTCAAGGGACAAACAGTCATTGTATTTTGAGAGACAAGTATCATCAAACATTTGCACCGAAGAGGAGACATAATTTGTCTTAAAAAAGTGTGTGAGACACACGACTCGACTTTCTTTAACATTCTTCTATCCTTGAATCCGAGTTGGTAACATTGGTGTTTATCATCATATTTATATTATGTGTTTTTAGTTATAATTATTTATTTAATTATAATAAATTTATATTATTATATATTTACAATATTTGACATATTTTCTAATACTACAAACCTAAGCACGTACCACAAGAGCTTCTGCCAAGCCCTCAGCAATAGCAGCATCATTACAATCACCCCCGCCAGAAAAATGTAAAGCCGAGAGACATTCAAGAAACCACTTCACATTTCTCGTCCAAGGACATGCTTGCATTAAACAACCTAGAGGCACATACGTTTACTTTTTCCCGTCATTTTAATTATCAGGTTGAAATTAGTTTTGAACAATCAAGGTTTTTTTATATCGTCATACCAGTGTTACCAGGACCGTGAGAATTATACTGAACCAACCCCAGGTATACTGTTGCACCAGCTGAAGCATCCTATAAAACACATCATAAGATCATAATAAGCTTGATCATTACTCGTAAATATCGATCGGTATCTAGGAACATTAATTATGAGTTTATAACCTAGCTCGATGCTAGAGATGACAAGCTATAAACTTTTATCTAAGTTCATCATCATCACTTTACAAATAAAGATACCTGTTCAGCTGACGATTGGCCACATATGTTCCTGTATATAAATAATAATAATTAGCCAAAAACAAGTAAGAAGATGCTTTACATAAAGAAAGAAAAAGTAAGAAAATGAGCAAAAGGGAATTAACTCAGGAAATTTCCACAATATTATCTTTGTGGCTAATATTGTGTCAAGAAACAACTATTTATTTTTCCTGTAAGGGACATTACATGAAGTTATGCAAACTTATACACAGTGGCAAAACTAGAAGCTTGCCATATTGAGGGGGTAATTTTTTATAATAAAAATAAATAAACACAACTATTAAAGATATTTTACAAAGAAAAAACTTAATTGTATTTCCTTATTTTCAAAACTAATAATTCTCCTTTAATGCTTTGATTCTTTAATATTTTATAATGCATCATGAGTATATTAAGGCAATTAACAAACATAGTAATTATTACGGACAATAATTCATTTTCAAAAAAGTAATTAATATAAGATTTTAATTTAGAGGGGTCATAATGATAACTTTTGATCTAAATATCTAATTACTAATGAAATATTTCAACAATTTCTTAAAAAAACAAAAATGTTGTGCGGGCCGCAGCCCCTTCCGGTCTCCAAAGAGATCCGTCCCTGACTGGTTATACATATTTTTAAAATTTATATAGTCTGAATAAATACGTTTCAATTAACACTTCTTCATTTACATCACTAAATACAACTAAAAGAATAGATCTTAATAAACTTTCAAATCATCGAATCATTGCTAATACATAATGAGGAATTTTTCAGTGTTACCGTAGCACCACATGACAATGTTTAACAATGCAACAGTCCAATCAGAACAAGACATGCAGATTTATTACAATTAAACTTAAACATGTGGATTTTAGCTATACTGTTAAAGACAATTTTGGGTTTCTTATTGCTTTTTAAATACTAAACCCTAAGCCCTAAACTCTATACCCTAAACCATATACCCTATATCCAATACCCTAAACCATATTTCATATACCCGATACCCTAAACTTAAACTCTAGACTATGTATGCACTCACTAAATACCCTTGAATGTCATTTCAAAATATATAAAATATTAGTTTTTATTTTAATTGTAATAAATCCACATGGCTTGTTCTGATTGAAATGTAACACCACTAGACATTGTCACGTGATGCCACGGTAGCATTAAAAAATTTCTCATAATAAGACGCCCCATCTCAATCTTGTATATATCAATTTGATGGAATTAATTAAAAACCTTATCGTAAATTCATGACTAAAGTGCATCATGTTCTGATTAACAGAGCTCTGTTGTAGATAGTCTTCACTGCCTAATAAAGATGCATCTAAACTAATTACCATCAGTTTTGTAATCAATAGGAAAGCAAACCACAATTTTGTGTTGAACCAAGTAATTAAAAGAGATTTTTCACTTGCATTTTTCCAAATGAGATTTGAATTAATTGACACGAGCTAGTTTCTTCACACACAAAAAATTCACAATATTTCTTGGCTCCAAAACATGTATATAAGAACAAGATACCAATACAATTCTCATTTAATCGGTACTCTAGCTACCATATAATTCAGACAAACACGACTACATTGACAACATAAATTAAACACATCAGAAAACCAAACAAAACGTCAAGAACGACTAAAAAATCCACCTGATGATCTTTTCGAGGTAATCTGAGAGAATGGATTTCCAGTAAGGCCCCATAGCTGCTGTTCCGTCGACAACCACCGTAAGCCACTTTTCTGCCGCCATCGATTCTTTCTCGATCACTAAATCGACACCTGCCTCTGCTTGAAGATGCGACTCGAACTGTTAGAGCTATCTATCTAGCTAACAAGAAATTGGAAAAGCTATAGCTGAGTGAGGCAAAAGAGAAGAGGGTAGCGGATTTGGTTTTAATCTGTGTTTCAAAGGCTCCTCTATCTAAATCTCACCCACATTAATCAACCTTACTCTCGTCGTTTTGGCATAGCACATGTCTCTAGGTGATGCAGGGTTTTTGAAACGTATTTTCCTTTGCTGTCACCTTTCCTTCTACAAAAGTTTACCATGGAGATTTTGATGAGGATGCCCTCAAATTTGGAAACAGAAAAATATGGTAATTAGTTTTGGTCATCTCAAATCCTAGTTAACAAATATAATCCTACTCGATTCAGTGTATGTTTTTCAAATTCTAAAGAATTAATTGACATCTAATTCATCAGATTTTCTCCTATATATGGAATACTGCTCAACATTTCGATTATGTGATATATGATATACGTAAATTGGATAGAAATGTAAAATGGTTCAGGAGGAAAGGAACAGAGAAATGAAAGTCATAAATATGCCAGTGGGAATTGAAGAGAAAAAATGGAAGTATTTGAGAGAAAACGAGTGTTTTGCTTGAGAAGGTAAGAATAGCGAGGATAGCAGAAGAACTCGGGCAAGTGGACATATTCAGTTCATTTTCTCAACTCTCAGGAAGGAACAAATTTACAGAAATTATTATCGGACAACGAACCAGCTCAGAACTTCAGACTAAGAAGGTAAAACTTCAAGTTTCAGTTTTTTCCCCTTCTTGTTAGTGTTATTTCTTCAACAAAGTCTTGAGATTAGTCATTGTGATATTTGGGGTCGTTATCGACATCATTCTCTTTCTGGTTCTCATTATTTTTTCAGTATTGTTGATGATTATAAACATTTTACATAGATATTCTTGATGTGATTGAAAGATGAAGCACAACCTCTTATCAAACGTTTCTTTAGTTACGCTTCCAGACATTTTGAATCTCGCATTAAAACCTTTCGCAGTGACAATGATGGTGAATTTTATTTCCCTTCGTCTTTTTTTTAAGATAGCAGTGTCATCATTCACATTCTTACGTTTACTCACCTCAACAAAATGAGGTTGAGGAACTCAAACATCGTCATATCTTGTAGGTCACCTGAGCTCTGAAATTTCATGCTCAACTTCCTACCGAATTTTGAGGGGAGTGTGCACGTACCGCTGTTCATGTTATCAACCGGCTCCCTTCTCCTCTACTCTTTCAAAACACCATATGAATTACTTTACTCAACACCACCTTCTTACTCTCATCTTCGCGTTTTCATTTGTTTGGCCTATGCTACTAATGTTTATAGGAATAATGATCTAAATAGTCTCCAACCTTTTAGATAAGCAAAACTTTGCTGTCTCATGTTTCAAAAACTTCAAAACGGTATCCCACGTTTTTATCCCGACTGAAGAAATGTATCTAGAATCGTTAGTTCATTCCATTTTTTGACGTTGAAAGATTGATTTACCCTTTGTTTTTGAAAAAATGATCCAAAGAGTGTCTGCCTTTTAGAGAAGCACAACATTGGTGTCTCACGTTTCAAAAACTTTAAAACAGTATCTCACATTCTTACCCCTACTATAGAAAGGTATATGAAACTGTTAGTTCCGAGTCATCAACATCCTCTACACCATCACTCCCATCTGAGCTCCTCCCCTTCTCCAATCTACTCTCGGTCCCGACTTCGTCTTCTTCATCAAGATCGTATAGTATAGATGGTTATTGTAAGATCCAGTGCAACATCCAAATCTTAAATTGATCACATCTAGCTATTTTTGTTTTTGATAACCATCAATTGATCACAAACGTTCTCTAATTTTAGCATGAACCATAATGATTTGGAAAATATGACTCATACAAAATAGTTTAGGTGGCTATGGTTGGCTAAAGCTGACTATCAAGTGCATAAAGTCAAATATTAGCATCAGAAATTGTATTATTCTCTGAGAGAGATAGAGAGAGACCGTCGTGACGGAGTGGAGAAGTCATGTTCACTTCATCGTTATGACTTTTTAGAGGATGGTCAAAGCAAGCTTGGTTATGTTTTGGTTTTGACTGTAGAGAACTTCCTTGAGCGCCGACTACAAACAATTGGATTTAAGAAGAGTTTACTGGTTTGGCAAAGTCTATTCGACAATGACTACCGCGACAAGATTATTTTTCAATGGCGACGCTACTCTTTTCCTCCAATGGCTCATCTCTCTTCTCTCTTTCTCCGACGATAACGCTTCTCCCTTTTCTTTTTCTTCGATAGAGATGAAAATGACATTTTTTTCTTTTCTTTTCAATTTACTAAGTTATATTCACTTTTACATAAAAATTCAATTAATTATTGTTCTTAATTTTAAAGACATAGAATTTTAGAGTTGAAAAAAGAATAAAAATATTTTTTAACGGAACTAACGGTTCTAGATACCTTTCTTCAGTCGGAGTAAGAATGTGGTATACCGTTTTGAAGTTTTTGAAACATGAGACACCAAAGTTTTTTCTCTCTAAAATGTCATACATTATTAAAAAGGGTAAATTAGTCTTTCTGTGTCAAAAAATATCTGAAATTAGTTTTTAAAATAGAACTAATGATTTCAGATATATTTCTTCAGTCGGGGGTAAGAACGTGGCATATCAAAGTTTTGTTTCTCTAAAAGGTCAGACACTGTATGGATCATTTTTTCATGTTCATACATCCCGTAAATTTTATCATTGTACCAAGAAATCCATTTTCATCGGCTATCCCACTGGACAAAAAACTTACAAATTGTTTGAATTATCGACAAAAAAATCTTCACTAGCCGAGATGTCATATTTCATGAACATATTTTCCCTGTGCTTCTAATTCTGCTACTCAGCCCAAGTGTTCCTCCTTCGCAAACCCAATCTTCAGGCCCATATTTTTCATTGGTCCTTGACTTCTCATTTGTCACACGCCTCACCTCATCAGAATCACAATTCTGAAAAACCTCCTCCTAATCCAGATCCAGCGAACTCCACCACACCTCCGCCGCTTTCCTCTGATCTCGCTCCGGCACCACCCCCGCTCCAATTACTCTTAAGATATATTCTCGTCAGACGGCACCAAATAGACCTCAACAATGATATATATATATATATATATATATATGTCTCCGCCTCCAGGTCTACCACGACAGGGGAGGAAGACTTGGTTTGGATACCGTAGGTGTCCTCATATTAACATCTACAATTTTTTTTAAATATTAACATCTACAAATGACTGTAATTACATGGGTCAAAAGAGACCACTAATGAAGCTTGATCGTCACTCAGTTTCTCCATCAGAGTCCCTCAAGTCTAAAGAAGCTTGATCGTCACTCAGATCTGAATGATTGCCCTCTTCGCCTGGATGACCATTCTCTGTTTCATCCATTATCATATCATCAACTTCTTCATCAGTACCAGACTCCTCATCATCTGTATCATTGATAATCCAAGCAGCCTGCAATATAGATATCATATCTTCTGTCACTAACATATTTGAACTTTACCCAACATTAAGAAACGAATGAAACTAACAAATGCAGACCTGGTATTCTCAACTGCCTCGGGGAAGAACCCTTTTTCTCCTCTTTTTTTCTTTTTGCTGTTTTTCAGCATCCTCCAATTCTTCTTCTGTTGGCCATGTCTGACAAAAAAGAACTTTGTTTTAAGTAAAAGTCCTAATTCACCATGTTCAAGTAAACAGAGTATCAGACTTCAGAAGCATCTCAGCCTCTTATTAGGAGCATTTGCGAGGGTAAGTGATATCCAATTATATACTTTTTAAAGTTTTTTTGGTAAATAAACAATTATATTAAACAAAAATAAGAAGAGCAAACCCAATACAACCGAAGTCAAAGTCAAAAAGAAACTATGAAACAAATGAGTCTAATCTAATTAATGGAAAGCAAACAAACCTTAAGAGAAATATTGTAATAATATTACCTGTTCATTATTTAGGCATTCAGAAATACTGTAATAATATTACCTATTTAGGAACACTCATCTACATAATATTAGGTCTTGTATATATCTTTGCATAGACTTGTTGTCCTTCCTATAGGTTATTATCTTCTTTCAATTGATAACACCTAAGTAGCATAGATACGGGTACGTGTGTCTGTATCCGACACGATACGATACATGGACACGCTAAATTTTTTTTATAGTATATGGACACGTGGTTGACACGTTATTATTTTAAATATTTAAATATTATAAATATTATTATTTAAATATTAAATATTTTTTATTTTTTATTTTACATTTATTACCAAGTTCATAGTGTCACAGTGGTAGAATGATAAGAAAAACTATCAGAGGTTTGCATGCTGTAGAGTCTTAACCCTAACCCTAATTGAGTTTTTTTTTGCTCAATGTCCAATTTACCCTCGTATCTTGTTTATTTTCGTGTCCTACCAGATACTCACGTATCCAACTAAAATACGCACGTGTCTGCAGCGTGTCCAAATAAGATACGAGTGTCCGATCGTATCTCAACGTATCCGAACGTATCGTACGCGTATCCGTATCTGATACGTGATACGGAGGCAAAATGACGTATCTGTGCTTCATAGGATAACACTCATCTACATTATATGCATGAACTCTTGAGATTTTCCTATCATGTTTCACACCAAAAGTTGAAGAAAGTATTTTTCAATAGTTGTTTTGTTTGATTATATGATATTCAAATAATAGCTTCTGAATCATATTATTGTTTTGCAGCGGCTGCATTTGATGCAGCGAGGGGTGATCCTCTAGGATGTTGTGATGTAAGGATTTCTAATTTTTCTGATGAATTTTACTAAGCATACGGCTTCTGTTATGTTATGGCTTACCCGTTCATTTGAAGAAAAAGTGGTGTACAGCATCTTGGCCTTGAGTATGTCTTATATTCTACTTATTTTGTGATTGTAGGTTACTCCTTGCTGGCTATGCAAAGATGACTGACATGTTGACTGACTTGTCTGCTGGGAAGTTGTTAATCATTCTTGGGGGCGGGTTTGTGGCTCATCTTTATGTTTTGTACTTTTGTTGGTCGCTTGCATTATATTTCCATATTCAGCAGAACTTGATTTGGTTGATACTATTCTTTTGGCAGGTATAATCTACGGTCCATATCATCTTCTGCTACTTCAGTAATTAAGGTAATCGTTTGTTTCATTCATAAATTGATTTGGTTATGTGCGTCTCCATTGTCTCAAGAGATGTCAGTACTTCAGATTTTACTTGTTTAACATCGATTGCATTTTGCTTTCTCTGGAGATTAGATCTGGCTTCTCTACTTAAATTTTTCTTACTTGGATTTGCTCGGATGATTTAAAACAATTATATTGAATACAGATGACATGAGGATGACAACATTGTACTCAATCCAATGGTTTTAAACCATCCAAGCAAAAAAAGTAGAGAAGCCAAATTCTATCCGACTTCTTTACTTGAATTTTTCATGTTTGAATTTGCTTGGATGATTTAAAACCATTAGATTAAATAAAGATGACATGAGGATGATCACTTTGTACTCAATCCATCTGCTTTCTCTAGTCTATACACTGGCTGAGAGTCTAATATTACTAATTTACTTCTACTTGAGCAGGAAAACAAAAAGAAAAGAAACGGCGGCCGTGGCTCTGATGTGGTGGAAATGGGGACGTAAAGGTCTACTGTATCATTTTCGAAACAGGCAACATCGCCATGTCCATATGAAGTTAAAGGGTGTTTGAGTTAGACCTTGATTGCATTATCAACATCACGTCTGCTTTCATATACAAAATGAATTCAACTATGAATTCGGAAATGTTCTATGAAAAAACATGATTAGAATAGAAATAAATGCTGCAGGAAAATGAATCCAGTTCTCTTGATTCTGCTCTGCTATGTAAGTATTATTCCCTTTCAAAACCACTACAATCTGAAATCCTACTAGAACTGTTGTTATTGGTGCATTGTGGGATGTGCCATAGGGTAAGCAACTGGGACAACATATGGGGGCGGATGGGCGTGATGGGGATGGTGTCCTGGAGGAAGCATGACAGGAGTGCCGACCGCGGACGCCATATGCCCCGGAGGAGCAGAAACCGGATGCCCCATCGGCGCTCCATACATTCCTAAACCTGCCATATGTGGCTGATGAGGCCTATGCTTTACCGATGGAGGTCCTATCGCGGCTGCGCTTGGTGCATAAGGATTGCTTTGTTGCCCTGTAATCGGTGCCTGATGATTTGGGACATCTCCACCATTGTTGACACTAGTAATGTCATGGATACTGGACCTCCTCCTGTCTCGATTCATCGAGTTCAAGCGAATGAAATACTTCTGCGCATGGCTGGCCACTTGTGTAGGGGTCCTGGAAATGACAAAGTTCCTTGAAATGCTTCTCCAATCTCCCTTGCCAAACTTGTCAAGACCAAGTAGAAATAACCTGAAAAAACAAGCAAAACCAAACAAGTCAGGTAGTGCTCTATAATAATCAAAAGAGCCATAACTTTGCTCCACATGACCACATTCATTATTAGTAAGCCTTCATTGTTTAATCAACTAGATTGCCATCAATAGGAAACTAACAATTCAATAATGTCAAAATTTGGCTACACTTTTTACAGCAAACTCCCCACATTGAATGAATCAATCCTTTTCTGTCCCACAATACATAATCTTCCCATAATCAATTCATGTCAAAAAAAGAGATGGGTTTGTGTTTATGAATCTGACTTCACCTAAAAAGCTATGTACTTTGTACAAATATAAGCTTCAAGTTTCAATCTTGAGACAAAAAAGAAGTGAAAGAAATCCATATACCTGTGCTCTTCTTCAGTCCATGGGATCCCTTTCTTTCTATCTTGTTCTGACCTGGACCCTCCTTTACTTCCATGACCAGAGTCATGACCCAAAACCGAAAACCCACCTCCATTATTTCCATGGTTGCTGCTGCTGCTCAATCTCTTATCAGAAGCAGCAGCACTAGAAGAAGAAGCACGAGAAGAGCTGCTTGTGGTAGCTGCAGCTTCATCACCACCATAACTAGGAACAGGAATATTACCAGACTCTATTGCAGTTACATCGTCCACTAACATTTGGTAGTGTCGTTTTAACTCCTTTATGCTCTTGGTTGGGACCAAAGAAGAAATCTTGTCCCATGAGCCCTCCTCGTCGTCGTCGATCCAATGCAAAGCTATTGCGTTCTCGAAGGCCTTGTCTTCTTCTCGGCTCCAAGCAGCGTTGCAAGACATAACTGCTCCTGTGTGTTTCTGGTGTTGTGTTTGATGTTTCAGTTTTGGAAATGGTGAAGTTGTGTGTTAGGTTTTGTTGGGTTATTTAGGAAGAGGAAAGGAGGGTGCGCAGGATTAGAGGGGAGAGTGTGTAGGATAAAGGAGAGAGGGGGAGGGGGAGGAGGAGGAGGAGGGTTGTCAAATTATGAAGAGGAAGGACCACTACGGAAGTGAAGGGTGGTTTGTCATCTAGGAAAAGTTGAACAGTGAGAGAAAAGATCTCTTTTCTGCGTCTTTGCTCTCTGTGTGTATGAATCTATCAGTTACTGCTGGTGAAGTGAGACAATGGCAATCGTAGAGGGGGTGAATTTTAGGAACTGATGCAAAATTGCAAAGATTGGCCCAGAGAATTTTTTATCCAACTACCAAGTACCAACCTCACGTTTGACAAAAAAAAAGTACCAACCTCACATGCAAAGCTGCAGCAATGACATTTGTGTTGCACAAAAGCTATACTAAAGTTTGTACTTTGTATGATGTTGAATGTAAAGTTGAATCAATTCGAAACTCAATCATGTAATCCCTAATCACGCAGCACAATACAAGACGAACTTTCATGTTGAATGTAATGAGAGTTGTCGGTTCAGTGTTCAGTGCATTATGATAAAGAAAATTCCGATGTTGAATAGTTGATTTGTGCCTAGGAAAGCTGTTTTCATTTTCAAGTTCACCGTAATCAAACTTGCATTAGCTGTTTAGACTTTGGGGGTGAACTCTTCTGACACTTCTGCATCACTTGGTTTGAAGTTTGAACTTCATGGATATAGTAACTCAAGGTTTGAACTTCATTGATATGGTAACTGAATTATCATATGAGGAGTGATAGGGGACCTCAACGAGGAACAAGATTTTATGCCTCAATCCTATGTGTCATGTTATGTCATCAAGACACATCATCGATTTAAAACACTATGTCACGTCATTATTAAGTTAAAAGATGATCGTATCCTTTCTAATCTATGGACTCTATTTATTTTGTATTTCTTATATTAAAAAAATTCATAATAGTTTTTTTAATATAAGAAATACAAAATAAATAGTCATTGGATTAGAAAGAATACAATCGTCTTTTAACTTAATAATGACGTGACATAGTGTTTTAAATCGATGATGTGTCTTTATGACATAACATGACACATAAGATTCAGACACAAAATATTGTGCCTCATTGAAGCCCCAAATCATTTTTCTTATCATATCTATGAAACTTTCGTAATTTTGAATTATCTTGAAACAGAATTACAGATAAGCCGGTCTCTATCCGAAATTTAAATTTGAAATTTAATTTTTGAAAAAGTGTACACACTTTATTCCTTCTCTGATGAATTAGTAAAATTTGGGAGAGATATTCTCTTTCTATCTATCAACTGAGACGTGGCCAATTCTTCTTTTCAAGTTCTGGACTAAACATGAGTCCAAAATCCCACTTTCTTCATAAATTTAGGCCTGCATTATTTGCAGACTTACATGCATAAAAAGCATCGTATTTTTTAAATACAAAACCGCGTAAAAGTCATCGATTAATCTTCAACCAAAAAATCTTCATTAAAACCTATTTCCATACAACTAAGTATTCTAGCGCTATTTAGTTCGCAGTGATCGTAAAATTCATGATTTAACTATAAATATTGATAATTATACCGTTTTATTATTGTTTGATCAAACGGACAATCTTAACTTTGAGAGCATTTTTAATAAGGACTCTTAAGTTAACTAGTTATGGATCTGAGCAGACATACATAAACCATTAATGATGATGGATATGGACCAGAGCATAGAAATATAAATTATTTGCAAAACTTAAGCAACAATTTGATTTCAGACCTGAGGGGTCAACAAAATATTATGTAGTGGAGATTATAACAGAATCTAAAGAAAGATATGAAAGGCAGACAATTTCGAAGGGTGTCGCATTCAACTATGAATTGAGACATAAGATCAAACGGCATACATTGATTTCTGGTCCAATTTACTACAAGAATATTTCTTCTTTCTTTTTCACAAAGAATCTCTCAACCCAAAAATGAAAAATCTAGTGATTATTGGTCAGTTAAACTTGCTCAGATTCACTTTCGTTGTAAAGAAAATTTACTACTGTGGAAAGAGAGCTCGGAAAAAAAGGCTTTAGGTAAGTAAGACAAAAATTATAGAGGCTCTTTTTCAGTTTGTGTAGGGCTTCAATCAAAATCAGATGATCAGTATTGCTTGAAAAAATGTATTCAGAATTAAACCTTATATAAAAACAAGACCAATTTATAAGTAACACCTACACCTTTGTTTTTGACAGGAAACAAAACAATAAATAGATCTTTCACTTTCTGAGAGGGAGAGGTCTGACAATATTGAATTGATGTTTGCTACAAGTTGGAGGTTATTTCCTCCAATTTTACAAATGACTAGATTACACAGTAGCAACAACATGAATCCTCAACTTCCATTAGAAAAGGCAAATTCAGACTTACCCTGAATTATAAGCACCCAAAGCTGCATCTAGGTTGAAAAGAGAAATCCTCTCGAGCGGTGCTGGGAAAGAGACGACTTGTATGACAATTCTTTGATTTCTTGCATATGGCTGTTTTAGGAAAAGTAGTGAGTTCAAAAGAAAAGGAATGTGAACCTCTAACAGTAGATATCGTGAGTAGTGAAATAGGGATCAAGAATCACTAACCTGGTCAAAATAGTGCTTTAAGTCAGGGGAATATGCTCTCAGCTCAGTAACACAAGGAAGCTTCAAATCAATCACAAGCCCAGTCCTTTGACAGCAGGTCGTCCATATCAGAGGAAACAGATTCCAAGACATTTTGCACACTACCTTGAAGTTGGTAATCCAATTTGTATAGAAAGTTTTGTATCTTCAGAGGTCTCTTTTAGAAGAGCTGCCCTTTCTGGGTTAAGAAGTAGAAGTTGTTGCACATCCTTGGGAAGCACATTAAAAACTGCCTGCAGATCTCCCTTTAGCTTTTGGTAAGTCGCAGTAGAGCCTGTGACATCTGAGCCACCACTTCCAGATTGCTGCAGCAGATGAGTATATAAGATTGGGAAAAGGAATATACTTTCCACACAATCGTCCATTAAAATACGTAATAGAAACATGAAGCAAATGGTTTGAGCAAAGAATCTGTAAGCTGAAAGCATAATGAAGCATCAATATATGGCCAAATGGGGACAATATCTGCACAATTGTATGTTCAAATGATGGATAAGCTTATGGATTGTTCTCAGACCGTTGGACATTTTCTTTCCAATACAACTCCAATTTGGGTCTGTGTGGGTCCCACAGTCCAATCAGCAATCAACATATTATAACTCCATTAAAACTAAGACAACTGAAAGTATAGAGATAACACAACATGATATGAAAAACCTAGCAGATCTGTAAACCAAATATCCACGACACTTGAAAAATTCAACCTTTTAACATCTCACATAGGGATGTCGACTGATCCTAAAAAATAAAATTAATAAAGAAATTATTTATTTTAAAAGTTAAAACTGTGCTAAATGGACCTTCACAAAGACGTTTATAGAGATAGCTTCTGAATCTTCCTTTTTCGGTTGGACAGGGAAAGGTACTAATACAATACTTAGCAGAGTAAGCTTACCAGTGTTTCTCCAAGAATATGTCTCTCAATAGCATCAAAGGAATCAACAACTTCCAATTCCGACATATTAGATATTAACTGATGTATGTCAGTGTTGATTCTCGCCTGCTTCCATAGTCTATGTTGCTCGTGTTCAGCAACAGTACGCCTTCTTTGAAACCATGGTGCAAAGTTGGGCCCTTGCAGAAACCTCCTATACAGACAGATAACACATAATAAATACTTACCATTAGTACAGAGAACTGACTAAAGAAATGAGGAAGGAAAGTTGTGGTAGTTGACAATACATATGGAGTTTAGCAATTATTACCTGTATAAGTCCAGCCAGTTTGATCTCATCCTTTTGGATAAAAACTTCCCAGGTCCTCTTGCTGACAAACTTGCCAGAAATTCATCATCATTAAATGGAGCGAGAGGAGGAGGGTCTACAAATGGAGAAGATCCTTCTGAAGGTGTTCTAGTCTTAAAATATGGACCAAAAGGCGCCAAAAAGTTGGTGGTGAGCTCTAAGAAATGACGCCGCAGTATCTCATTGTTAACAACTGACATTGATTCCTCAACCCGTGGTGAAATCCCAGCATCTATAAGCCTATTTAAGATAGAAGTGTCTGGCTTAGTTGTCGCAGCATAAGTGCTCCAAATGGCTTCCTTATGCTCTGTCATGAGACAAAGAGGACCATCTCTCCTCAACTTGACGGCATTCAACAAATTTGAAGGAGAAAATCTTTCAAGGGAAAGCTGTTGAAGACCAAACCCTTCTGGTCTACCGGAAAGTCTTCCGGTAGAGGACCTACTAGAAAAAGCAAGCCGGTTTGTATTAGGAGCAGGGCTTCCAACTGAAACAATGTGGGGCATATTACAGAGAGATTTAAGGAAAAAGAGGTTAGTGACACCCAAAATCATAAGAGGAAAAGTGTCTCCTTCCTGAAGCGAGTTGAGCTGGGTAAATTCAGGGTCATGGATGGTGAAATAAGGTCTAAAATCAACACTATAAAGTAGAGGTGCAACCAAGCTCACAAGACCAGCAACAGCCTCAGAACATTGTGGAGGAGTTGGAGCTATGATAAGGATGGGCTCACCAATAAGTAACAACTCCCACAAAACCCAAAGCTGTAACAATATACCCCTAAAGATAGCGAATAGATCCGAGTCGTGAAAAAGACCCTGTGGGACTGACTGATTATTAGGAAGGAAAGGAGCCATAGAGGATGCAGATTTTTCAAATAACATCCCACTTTCTGAGGGCAAGCAATGCGCAGGTGGCAAGTTCACTTTCAACGCAGCTTTCCCAATAGGAAGCTCCATCAGCTTACCAGGTACAGGACATGGCCACAGTGAAACATAAGTAGCAATATGCTCAAGAGCCTTCCTTCCAATGTCAAAATATAGAGGACCCATAATTTGTAACAAAGGTCTAAAGACACTAGAGAAAGGACTGTGTGACAAAATTACCACAGACTTCTGCTCCCCACCTCGTTTTAACCTCTCATCATGTCTCTGTCGATTAAAGACATAACCATACATATATCTCAAAGTATCAGAACTGTTGTTGCTTTTTGAACTTCTAGGGGGTTTTATATCCGGGGAATTCGTAGGTAACTTCTTATCACTCTCACTAACCTCAGTGGAAGACACATTGTTCAATTGAGGACGTTCCCGCCTTCGAAACCGGAAAAAGAATATACAGTCATGAATGCTTGAGCGATTCTGATGCTGGGACATGGAATCTGGGAATGAACTAAAAGCAATTTCAAGCTCCTCTTCTTGCGTAAGACAACCAGGTGGATAACACTCTTCAATGAGTTGACCCTGTTCAAGATCAAATCTGATGATACAAAAGGCCACGACCCATTGCCGCAAAGATTCTGGATCAAGCCTTGGACTAAATTCCGACTTCACTGAAAATGAAGGGGAACGACTCATTTCCAATAAAATCAAAGCTCGAATGTAATCCTACAAATGCCACTGCCTATCATCTTCAGCAGCCATTCCCCCGTACAAAGACTCTTCAGCACTTTTCATTCTTCGAAGCACTAATGCCAGACTTTTCTGGTTAAATTTGTGGGGTTTTCCTCCATCAACCAGTTAACCATAGCCTAACCGATAAATCCAACAAGAGTTCATTAATTTCCATATAAGAGACTAACGAAAATAAGAAAATTCTGTTGGGTTTTCTACAGTTTTCCTTGACAATACTTCAGCACATAAAAAAACAAATTAAGTTACTTTTCATCAACAAATTGAGATTTCTCAGCCCAGCTGAATCTAAAGTTAGTTTCTTTCTTACTATTACAGCACCTAATCGATCCCAGAATCTATCTTTTGTTTCAATTCTCAGCATTCAAACAGAAACCAAAGCACATTGAAATACTAGGCAAAATTCAACAACCCAAATTCAGAAAAAGGATCTAGAAAAGAATTTGGTAGCTGGAACTTTACCTGAATTAGAAAACCCAGAACCCAATTTGTGCAGAACCAATCCAGATCAGCGAGATATAGACACCCAATTGGCCGAATTGAAATGGGTCTGTATCAAAATGGAAGAACCAGGAGGGATAGTAGAGGCTTTTGGAAGGGTTTGGGATGGCCTTAACGGCATAAAGGTCTTAACTTTTATGTTGTGCTCTGGAGAAATTAGGGATTTAATTTGGGGTATCCCAAATATACTAATCACCAATGTTTTGATTATTTACAGAAAATTTTCCAGAAACTGAGATGATAGGGTCCTCTTTCAAAAGCAGAGCACATGCCTAATTGGGAATAGTTTAATTGAATATATTGATGATGTTGCCTCATCCACATCTACCTGCGGTTACCTACTGTAATTTTAATGCCTGTATTTTTGCTTTTAACTTTAGGTTAAATCTTTTTTCACATGAAGAAAGAGATTTTACTAACATCGTAATTACGATACTAGTCATGTGAAACTTCTCCTTGGCTACCTAAAAAAGATGGAGATTTTGAATCTTTAGTTACACATTTGTGATCTATATACACCAAGTAAATGACCAAAATTGTACAACACTAATAGTCTAATACACATGCGTGATGGTTCCTGCATATAAATCATGGTTCCCATTGTATACTTACACAAGTTTATACCATAATTTTCATGGAGGCAATGACTAACTCAATTGGGAAACACAAGTATTATCCAATGATGCTCAACCACAGTTAGGACTTCTTGTTTCAAGAAAGTTGAGTAATCTGTTCCCACCTCACTTGGAACAGACACGTTCCTAACTTGTAGTAAGCGCTCAAGGACATCATTAGCTTTTGCCTGCATATGCGTAGACATGACTGCAGTTACGCTCACTTTCATGAGCATTGGTGGCCTAACTTGGCATATCATCAACTCATCCGAAAACTTCCCAACTGTTTGTCTACCTACATCACACATCTTTCTATTCAACTCATCTGAAACCTTCCAACTTGTTATAACAAAACACTTTCTGTACATTTACGATTTGAAAGCTGAAAATGAAAGAGAAAGTAGCTACCAAATTACATTTAAAAGGGAACGGCATTTTGTTCATCTCCTAATCCTTGCATTGCTTAATTAAATACAGCTGCAATGATCAGTCACCATCATGGAGTATAATCAGTGTTAGATTCGTTCTTGTGTGAGGTTACCATCCAGCCTATATACCCCTATTCCATGCCATACAAAAACTGGAGGGTATAACTGATACCAAGCTAGACATCATACACAGGTAAGCGCTCCTCAATAGAAACACGGCATATTGGGCATTTTTTACACTTGTCACCGCAGGCACTGCACAAAATGGTAAAAAATTGAGCATTTTAACCCATCCCAAAGACATCAACAAATTTACAATCACCCATGATATGTGAAGGTACCTGCATAGGACGCGATGCCTGCACGGTAGCAGGACCACACTGATATCTCCCTCGAAGCAAACACGACATAACACTTTTTCCTGACAGTAGCATCATAGAAAAATGTCTATCACATACATGTACAAATGCATGTAGCTGTTAACTAGATGAATAATGACAAACATTGAGTACATTGAAATTTTGGTACAACAGTGTCAATAAATTGCTATATCACCATAGAAAGCTAGTACCAGAGCACCAAGAGACAAAATGACAAGAACAAACAGAAAAAGACAGCCTTTCAAAGTATTAAGCAGTCAAATCCAGAAGTTTACACCACATAGTCACAATACTAAAATACAATTGATTAAGGGTGAGAAACATTACATTTTGAAGTCTTTCATACTCCTGCTGACTGTATTTTGTGATTTCTGTCTGTTCCCCAAGAGCTGCTTGAAGTCTCCATACCTGATATTTGGATGATGAAAACAAAACACAAATTAAGACTTACTGTAGAATGAGGATCATGATCTCAAATCAGGGAAGCAGAGAGGAAAATAGGCATACAAATGTACAACTCATAACTCTAACAAACACATAATCAATGAAGATGATGATCACCTCCTCAGTGAGATCCTTTTTAGGCATTTTCTTCACTATCTCTGGTGGATAACCACAGAAAGTGTTGTATCTGCACATGACCAACAAATCAACACATATATGATAAATTTCTGTAGTGTAACACAGCTGTAATACTTTATGAAATTGTTTTAAATCCCCCAAGATATGATGCAGCACTAAATGTCTAATCCCCAAATAACCAGGTCAGCAGTAAATTTTCTTCAGCTTTGTTTTCAAAATGCTTCAAATTAGGTTAATCTATAGATAGCAAATTTCAGATCAAACAAACCCAGGACAAGGGGCAGCAGATCCATAGTTGTACAAATAGGTACCACTAATAATGTTACCGAAACATACAAAATGTATTACATTTCTTAAGTGCCTTAAAGGTGAAATGAGAATGAAAATCAATACACCCCCATACAAATAGTCAATTTCTTTCATCTCTTGAACTTAAACAATCAAACCTCCTGGAGTCTAATAGTTGGATTATCACAAATGAGACAAAGAACAATACTAAGTTACTAACCTGGAAGCCCCTTCATGAAACAGGCGGGCATTTTCCTCACAACTTCCTTCATCTATTGACCACCAGCCAAGTAGCCTGCATAAAAACACTATCAAGTAAGAATTATTCCAGACTCCAGAGTATTCACCATATGTACCACAGGCGTTTAATAGGTTGACAATCTGGCTTACCCTAGATCCTTTTACGAAAAAACAAACTTGTTACCTGGAGCCATGGTGCAGAAACCCCAGGCAATCATGTGCTCTAGAAGAAAATCTAAAATATAATCCTGTGCCAGCTCCAGTACGAAGTAAAAGTACAATTTTCTCCATCAATCTAGATGCAGCAAAGAGTACACCAACACCTTGTAGTAGAAAAAGAGGAGAAAATACAACGGGAAGTGGGATATGTCTAGCACGATCAGGGGTTCCCTAAAATTTTAGAATTAGGTAGGTTAGTTTGTAAGAATAGTAGTTCCAAAACTCAGGCTACAACACAAAAAGATCACATACCTGAAGACGCATACATAGGAGAACTTGAAAACCAATCACAGGAATTTTCATAAGATGCCCACCAATGTCTTGCAGACCACACATTCTATCTTGATGCTGATCCTCTTCTGCAGAAACTACTAGACCGCTATTCCAGTCAAGATATCTGATAGTTGTGGAAGATGAAGTAGCTGCTAATGTGCGGGAATTTCTATGAATTGCTGGATTAGACCACTTTGTACAGACGAGAAATGAAAAGCACTCTGCAATACTGTTGAATATATGCACTTTTTAGTCCCCAAAACACGAATAAAAATTTCTTAACGCAACAAGAAAAAGGCAGCTGTTAAAATAGGAAATATTGCATAATCGGCAGAGACAGTACCTGAAGTTTATAAACAAATCCCACCAACCAAGGGAACCCACATCGCCTGCAACATTTGATGTAAGGAAAACATAATTGGCAATTGTTTAAAGATTGTTATTAATGTTTTAGTTATTAAAGTTTTTCTTTCCCACGCATATAAGAATGTAGAAATGAGTTCTGTGGATTGATTAAATCATGCAGAGAAAGGGTCCAACAGATGAGTAATAATGTAGTATGGCTTTCACTATTACTATTTAGAGCTGGGAGTAGGAGAAATTACCAGATAACTTAAGTAGGGTGAAGAATGTACCAGCAACAAAGAAAACCATGGAGATTGCAACCCAGAAATGCTACAAACAGAATGACAAACCATACCAGTACTTCAACAAAAGACTTTTTAGATGTGAAAAAGAAATTTAAATTTGAAATAAAATAAAATAAAATAATAAAAAATCTTGAGGGATGACAATCAGTTTATTTCAAAAGCTACTTACATATTGACACCAAACATTTTAATTTAACCAAACTGAAATGCTGACAACTACAGCTGACAGTTAAAGACAATATAAACACACATGGTATCTCATAACAAACCAGTGCTGCATTCTGCTAACAAAGTTGATGTCGCATGCAGACTAGAAACTTTTGGTATCAATCATCACTTGAAACTTCAGATATTTCACTTAAAATTAATCACTCCTATCGATTGTAGAAGACTTATCCTTTTCATAGTATGGTGGCACAGAATAGATTAACCATTCACAATAAAATATTGTTAATATAGGAAAATGATATCGAATCCACCTTCACATATAACATCATGTGGTGAAAACAAGGTTTTCAAAAACATTGGACAGTTAGACAACTGATGAAATGAAACTTACAGGAAGTGTCTCCCATATTGCCTCATCATTCAAGTTTTCATCATCCCCTGGCATTAGAGCCCTACACATTCTGTTAAAGAAATGGGTATTAAACAAATTCATCGAAAAGTCATACATGCGGGAGAGTATGGTCAGGAAAGTACATATTTCCATATTCCAAATTATATCTTACAAGTTTGACTTTATATTATCTAGAATGCATATTTGATGTTTCCTCCCATGAACCAATGTGAAAAAGCTAAGGAAGGGATGGGACATAGGAATTAGGAAGGAACCCAATGATGCTCACAGACATATTTTTTCTTTTCCAAAACCAAATGACGTAACTTTATAGGAAAAAACAACGGATGTTGAGGTAGAAAATTGTCACATTGAGTTACAGATAGACACAGAAGTGGTCAGATTCTATTTGGCGAGCCAAATAGTGGTAAAGGTGAATTAAATGCCAGCCAAACACTCTTTGCATAATTATTTATGATTTAGAACCAATGGGCTAAGTATTACCTCTGCAAAAGTAACAAATAGGCAGTAGTCTATTACTGAAAGATAAAACCAAAGACTAACAAATGTAAAGGAGATACCTAAAATTGTCAATTAGAATAATGACTTCGAATGCCAGTAAGGGTAGAAAGACAACCCTCAAGTTGACAGCTGCAAAACCCTGAACTGTAAGGTAATAGCAATCAGAACTAACACTAGGAACTTGAATACTGGCTTGGAAGAAATTTTAGTGGTACACGAAAAGAAAGGAAAAAAAATCGACCTCATTCAGCTCTATCTCTTGTTAAAAAAAAATTAAAAAAAAAATAAGTAATGTTAAACCAGTAGATGTGTGCATACCGTAACGAGTTTCAAGATAAATACAGAGAAGCAACTCAAATGCAATAAGCAATGGTGTGGCCACAACAGCATGACATGGCGCCCACTGTCCAACAGAGAAAATCTTAATATCAGTAGAGTATCAGATATTATGAAATACAAAACCAAAGCTATAAACATGACTTACATAACGACTGTGCGGAACTGATGGAGCAGGTAGTGAGAATCTTCCTCGGGCAACTACTGCATGAAATATCCAAAGTGGAAAAAAAATTACCCTGCATACAAAACGAAACAGAATCAGAAAGGAATCCAGTTATAACTATTGAGCCTGTATGACTAATTGTGTGTGTCAGACAATGCACTTATACCAACATTTTGCAGTAACAATATTAGTTTTTTGAAACATCCATATCAGATTCCAAGAGTTGATGGATTTTATTCAAACAATCTAAGCAAAATAATCCAAAAAAGAGGGTTTTAGCCTGTATTTGCCAGCAGCAGTCGACCACAATCATGATTCATTTAGTTAGAGAAGTGTATCCAATCAACACTGCTCACATTCCATCCCAGAGAACACAATCTTATGCGTAGAGACACATATCTACTGACAACATTAAATCGATAGCTACTTGAACTGAAGATATTACTGGACACACTACCTGACCATAAAGGAACCAGCTTACCCAATGCGATATTATCCTAGTCCTACAGTGTTGGTGGGAGTAGTTTGAGGAACCACCACTCACCACAAAGATCACGATTCAGAATAAAACACAATTCAGAAGAAAAGTTTCAAACTTTCATGATCCTTTCTAAGACAACTAATGCCCTACTAAAACTTTCATGATCCTTTCTAAGACAACTAATGCCCTACTAACACAGTAACACTGGGGCTTTGTCCAAACGAAAGTACAGACATACTAAATTCAACAAGAACTCCCCGGAGGTTGCGGTTCTAACAACATGAGAATACGAAAGATAGACATATTCTCTATCAACAAACAAGCCACGGTCGTTTCCATACTACTACGTTCTTACCAAAAACAGCCGGTAATGTAAAACGGCATTGCACAAGTATAACCAAAATCCCATGTAAAACTTCAAACCAAGTTGGTAGTGAACTCATTTCCCAAATCAATTTGGTTCCCCAAACCATTAAAAACGTGATCAATTCCTTTCGCCATCAGTCGAAAACTAAACTCTTTATCACTAATCACTAATGACAGATACCCTCACATACAAAACCCACTTCCCCATCTAACCAAAATTTCATAAGTTTCCAAACCTTCCTCAACAAACTCCAAATTGCATTCAAACCAAAAACCAACACAAAACCAATTCCAGGTTATCATCAAAATAAAAAAGGCAGAGAAAGAAGCAAACGGACCACCAAGAGTAGGAGACGACGTGGTCGAGCTTGAGGACGAGCAGCAGCGTGAAGGTGAAGAGCAGGCTATGGGCTGCTAAGGCCTGCACGGAATTCAACACGCTCCGCCAGTTCATCATCAAAACGACGTCGTTCAACTCCTCTTCTTCCCAACCCAAAATATATACAGAGAATATAAATAGAAAGGTGATGGCTTTCTATTCTGGGCAGGGATGAAATTAAAGATTGCTAGGGAATGAATATCTGGGGGATTGATAAAATGATTTTTTTTACAGTGTTGAAGAAATTGGGCGGCCGCTCCTTTCTCTTTCGCTCCGTTCTTTCATGAATAAAAAACAAAACGCATTTATTCTGTCTCTCTTTCTCAAAGATCGAGCTCTGTATCCTTGGTTGGGTGTCGTGTTAAAAGTGAGACATTCACTGTTTACCAGCGCCGGTAACTTTTAGGTATTTAAAAAATTGAAACCGATCAAAACCGTATCGAACCGATATTGAATAAACGAACCCGAATAGAACGGAGATAATCGGTTTTAAAATTTACAAAAACCGACTAGTGCGGTTCCATGCTTTTTAAAAACCGATTAAACCGAACCGAACCAAAATATATTCATTTACTTATTAATACTTAATTTTACATTATGTGTCATGTTCTTATTGATTATGAGTTACAAATAGTAGACTTCCACAAACATGTTTATATTTTAAAGTGTTTAATTCTAACATAATTCGCTTTCATATAGTATTCCATATGTAGAGTTGGTTCACAAAGTTTGTATTTCTATGTTTCCATAACTTCAAGCATCCTAATCTTTTTTTTCTTTCATTTAACATGTGTGAAAGTTATTTCGAAAAATATGTTTTGTTACCGAAACCGTACCGAATTTCGGTTAACCGACGGGTGCGGTTTCTTGTATGTATTTTGCGGTTTCAGTTTTGAGAATTATATAACCGAGAAATACGGTCCGGTTCTCGGTTCTTGCCCTAAAACCGAACCGATTGGACAGAGTCCACCCCTACCTATGTGTACATAGACATTTCTGATGTGGAAGGTCCCTAGTTCGATCTCTTCTCAACTGAAAAACACCTAATGAAGAGAGGGTTTGACATTAATTTACTCTAACCTCTGGAGTGTTAGTCCACTCTACTACTATTTTTGTAACCATAAAAAAAAATCAAAGCTTTGTTTACTCATGTGAGTTTGGTCTGGTAGTAAAAGTGAGACATGCCTGTTTGCCAATTCGAATGTGTACATAGAATACTTCCGATGTGGGAAGTTCATGGTTCGATCTCTTACCAAATGAAAAACATCGGATAAGGAGGGGGTTTGACCATAACCTAGTCTAACCCCCAAAGTGGTAGCTCACCCCGTCTACCATTTTTTGCAACCAAAACAAAAAAGATCGAAGCTTTGTTTCCCTTAGGAAGGGCGTTTTGCACTGAAAAAAAAGGTTACCAACCCGAATCGTATCAAAAAATATGATTCAGTAACCGCATCAAACTAAAACGGTGTCGTTTTATGGTCACACAGCACTGAACCGTATAAAAGCGATTTGATTGCGGTTTGAGGTTATAATTCAACTGATTTGAACCGAACCGCACCGAATTACATTGTTTTTTTTCATTGATGGAATTTGATTTGTAATATATAAAAAATCATTTATGTTCAAGTTTGTAGTTTGCAAGTTGTTGTATTTGCATGATAGTTGATATATGTTGATTTATTAAGTTATCAAATATAGTTGTTGTTAGTTAATTGATATTCTAATGACATTTGTAGACTTGTATGGACTCTAAATGCATTCAAAATTTGTTCATGCCTTATACGAATTGTTGGACAAAGATTTGGACATCTCTTGCTTGTTAAATTAAATAAATCGGTTCACACTGAAACCGAACTGCACAGCACCAAAAAATTATATAACTGAAAAAAAAAAGATTTGGTTACGGTTTGAAATATTATAAAACCGAAAAAATAATTCGATTACAATTTGAGCCTCAAACCAATCCGAACCGCTCACCCTACTTTTCCTCTCTTGCTGTTTCTTTCTCTATTTTATTTGGTTTGCTTTTCCTCACTTGACCGCAAAGTACACAAATTCTTATATGTAACAAAATATAAACGAATTAAATATTTATTATAAAATCTTTATCATGGATAATTATGCTGAATTCTTATTTAAAAAAATAAATACGTTAACAGACAGAATAACGTTTTACTGTATTTTCAGTTTAATTTGACCACTAAAGCACCACTGCTTTGCTTTGAGTTGCCCAATTGTAGTTGCGCAACGTGTTCAGGGATAAAGCTGTCTGCCTATACGACATGTCGTATGATCAGTTGAATGGATAAGTGAAGGGAACGAGTCAGACAACATAGAGCTTGACTGTTGGACTATTTTGTCAATTCACTCCAGTTGAAAAATAAAACACTGTAACAGTTCTGAGAAATTTACTTTGATTAAGAAATCAGAGGTGAAACAAAAAAGAGTCCTTCAAAAGTACCCCAACATCATATCAAAATGTCTGGGGCAGTTGCATTTGAGACATTGATGGGGGCACAAAATTGTTGGGGAACTGAGAAACTACCTATTTACGGAGACGAGCTTTACATGAATCCCAAAATATAAGTTAGCTCCACCTTAAGGATTAGCAGCTAGAAGAACTGTTGTAGCCATTGGCTGTTTACTGCCTGCGTTTGCAAGTCATCTTTCATCTTGTTAACTATTTGCAAAGCCTGCTGTACATCCATTTTATCTAATGGCACTTCAGAGAACTCCTTTAGAAACTTGCGGGCTAGAGAAGCTCCTCTGGACATGTCATCAGAATCATATTCTCTCTTGCGCTTGGATCCGACCTGTAGATCATAGTTTTGATTTAGACACTGATATATTATCAATGATACATTGATTTGACAAAATTGGATTTCTATTTGAAGATTTATAGGATTTTGATTTTCAGAAATGCTGACCAAAACGGTACTGAAACTGGCTACATATTTGGCTACAAACTATAATTGTTCTGTGGAATACCATGTACAGATTATTGATTGGGATAAAAAAAAAAGGGGGCTGAACAAACAAAATGTCACAATCAAGATAGTGAGAGGATGTTTGAAGTACCTCTTCTCTAGCATCATTTGGAATGATGGTAGGAGAAAAATCCTCCAATTCAGAAGCCCTTTCTCTAGCAAGGGAGACAACAAGTTCAGGAAAGTTTGCAAATTCTGCAACCTGGATACCAAAACTTTGATCGCATGCCCCTGGCTCAACCTGAAATGAATGGAAAATGAGTCGGTTCAGTAAATTGCTTAACCAAGACACTTGTGCACCAGCATATAAATGAAGAAGATGGGAGAAAGATTGCAGACCATGATCCGAACCATAGTTAAATCTGCCTTAAATATGCATCAATTGTGATTCATCACTAATAACTTGGAAAAGAACTGGAGAATACATCTACCTTGTACAGCATAGTCAACTTGCGGCTTGATGAGTCACTATGTGCACTAACATGATAGTTTGCAACACCAGCAATTTGCTTCATATTAGGCTCATGAACAGCATTTTCTTGAGCTAATGTGGTCAATTCATGAAAGTGGGTTGCAAACAAAGGAGGTGCATTTATCACTTCAACAAGGTGCTCACAAATGGTCCAAGCCAAACCTGACCACCAAAATAAATAGACATGTGTAAACCTTCATTGAGTGTACCTAAACTAAATGAGATGTAACACCAAAAACGCAACTAGATCATCATATTCTTCAACAAATGCCAACTCTAAAGCAGGAAGACAGTTTCCAACAGAAAGCTCATCATATTCAAAACAAACATAAACATACACTATATACGCATACATCTTCTCTGGACACTGTTCATTGGTCCATTCTTGCTATTGTGCCTTTAGTTCTAGATTCATGTGCATACCTTACGATATACGTAATGTATTACCGAATTGGAATCACATAAAATAAGCTGTTCTGATAAATTTGCCAACAGTGTGACATTTAGTTCTTGATTATGAATGTCTTGAATGCTTCCTATATTAGCACAATCCAAACCGAAATCTGGCATTTTTTAATATCAAAGGAGGTGATCAGTGACCAAAGGGAGCAAAAGTAGAGTACAGGCTATCTTATCTGAATATTCAAGACCACTACCATTGAGTCGTGCAAGAGAAATAATTAATATATACATGTGGTCACCTTTTTAATGAGGTATCAAAGGAAAACACGACAACATCAATGCACCATAAAGAATTTCAAGAGTAAAACCTACCGAATCCATCATATGTTGATGTCCCTCGGCCTAACTCATCAATGATTATCAGTGTCTTATCTGTAGATCCTTTCAGTATAGATGCAGTCTCAAGCATTTCTTGCATGAAGGTAGAAACTCCACGTAGCTAGAAAGAAAAAGAAAACACAGAATTGAATTTCCATGATCAAGAAAAATGAAAGTCCTGTTCTCCTTATAAGGTAATCACAAATCATTTGCAAAGTAGATATACAACAATATGTATGAGACAATCACAGTTATAAACACATGTGAGACAACGATCCCCAACACAGGTTTAACTTTTGGTCAGCATAGGTTTAACAGAGGTAACCAGTGATGTATTGATTACCATGGTGTCATATGGACATGTTGATCAGATTTAAGAACTTGATAGAAGTTGTTCAAGAAATCTAAATTATGATATCATATGGACAAGTTGTTCAAGAAATCTAAATTATGGTTTCAACTTCCAAGTATTTTAGAATCGCACATGTAAATAAATAACTTGTGATGATAGAGAGGTGCTTTTACATTCTTTCTGATGTCCATTATTGTGAATCGGAAGTTAAACTGGGCAGCTTAAACATTGAAAACAAACTAGGTAATCAGTTTCTTACTTTAGTAATGCACTGGTGCTTCTACCTCTTAGTCCTTTATCTATAAACATGTCAGTTAAATAGCATAACATTCAAATCATGTGGAATCAATTTATACAACTAGCTACTATATTAAAGAAGTTCAAACTTAAACAGACTATGACATGGAACTCACTTGGCAATCACCAGCACCCACTCGAGCAAAAATGCAATCACGAATAGAAATGCTAGCTTTCTCATAAGAAACAAAAGAACCAACTTGTGCCATTAGAATAATCACACCAACCTGCCAGTGCAAACAGAATCCAGAGAATTGTTAATAGTTATTAAACTAGAATCGGATTTCATGAAACAAACAACAATTACTGTTTTTGGTATTGCGCATGGATGAGATGTGAGAGGCATATTTGCATACGGTAAGAGTACTGTTTTAAGTCCTACTCAACATAAAAGTAGTATTTCAAAAGTATATGTGATAGTATGTCAATAAAATCATACCTGCCGGATAAATGTAGATTTTCCACCCATATTAGGCCCTGTAATGACTTGGAGCCAACTCTTTCCTCTTATCTGATTAGCATAATTTATAAAAACATATGATGGGCCACTCCAACAAGTAGAAATACAAACAACCTATTATTATTCAATTCCTGGGCTTCATGAATACTCACAAGTTTACAATTATTGGGTATAAAATTAACCCAGTCCTGAGCCTCCACACAAGGATGTCTACTCCCTTCTAGTATGATATCCCCCACGTCCTATTATAGCCAACCAGTCCATAATCATTCTATCAATAAATACAGATTGATAAGGGAAAAAGACACAAATAAGACATAGAAAAACTAATTGATTACCGATGGAGTGATGAGTGGCCTAGTATAAGGAGTAGGACAACTAGAAGCCAAATCAGCAAAACTAAGTAAGACGTCCAGTTCAGAAAGAGCGCCAGCTACAGAACAGAACACCTGCAAATAAAAAATCCATTAATCAATCACAACAAGAGACAGGATTATGCACAACGATATCAAAGAATATCTACCTCTGAAAAAGTAGATGCAGTGTGAACAACTCGGCTGACCAGTTCTTTCTGACAACTTTTGTACTCTTCCAGTATTCTCTGATATTGATCCCCCAACTTTTTAAGCTTGGTATTAGACTATTAGTAAATTTCACTCCATCTTTGCGGGTTTCCAGGACAATGAATTGTGTTGTGAGCTTTTTCCTGTTTTTTAGCTCTTACTTCTTTGTGATTCTGAAGACATGTCCGAATTGTGTGCCTTTATCTAACTTTAATGCCTTATCTATAGAGAGATCAAGATCCTTAGCAGTCTGTTTATGCAAACTGTGTATCTGCTGAGATAGCGACTCTTGCTCATCCTTTAGTGCAGAAAGAGCAGAATCATAACTAGACTCTATCATGTACTCTCCCTTCTCTAGTTGATTAAGGTCAACAGCAGCTTCCACCAGACCAAGAAACTTATTTAAGTGCCCATCATCAGTCCATAATTCAAGGGGAGTCAAATATTTTTCCTTGATCAGTGAGGAAAACTCTCCGTCATACCGCTCTAACACACCTTTGATGTAGGGAAGCCTTATACATGACTGCATTCAGAAAATATGATCCAAATAACAACAGATGCTTTCAACTATAAGATAAATAAGTAAAATAGTATAAATTTTGCACCAATATATGTCTTCTAAATAAATCAAAATCTCTCGCCAGTGAACCCATATTTTTAATAAGTCAATCATTACTTAATGTTGATACAGACAAGATCCCATCATGCATGAAAAGGAAAAAAGAAACCTAAACTAAGGGGCAATTAGTTAGCTGGACGGTCTCTTTTGGTTACTTAGTGAAGCAATAAGTCACTTATCAGGTTAAAGTTGTATAACAAGAACACCAATGCAGAGAATCTGACAAAATGATAAAACTGTAATAAACCTACCTGATAAAGTTTAACAACATGCTGCAAACCAGCTCTTTTCTTTTCCAGATTGTGCACCAGTCGTTCAATGTCTGAGATTCGTTTCAGATGCTGCCTCAAATCTTGGCGAAGTGCGGGATCCTCCACAAATGCTTGTACCAAATCTAACCTGAAATTGATTACCTTTACATCTAATAAAGGCTGTTTTAGCCACATGTGCAGTAATCGTTTACCCATTCCGGCAGTACATGTTATATTCAAAAGACCAAACAAGCTGAAATTTTTGCTGGCATCCGTTTTACTTTACAGGATATTAAGTGCCCTCATAGCAGCAGAATCCAACCTCATATAGTTATCAAGGTTATATCTTTGGATGTTATAGTTTCCATAATTACTCTCATCAGCAAGCAGTTCTGCATAAGAGAGCAATGCCCCCAAAGCACCAAGCGCAAACTCAAATCCAGAAACTAAATCTCGAACTGGTTCAATAGATCCTTTGACAAGCCGACTTAGATCCGGAACCAAATCCCTCATCTTAAATTCACTCTTTTTCCTCTCAGTTAACATTACACCACATCGGATCAAGGCATCATGTAACGCTCTGATATCACCAGTTTTTCCACTCTCTAAGGGAAGAATGCATTCCTTGCAACCGAGTTCAACTAAAGCTGATTTGTAAAGTGGCTATCATCAAGAAATTCAGCTAAACCAAGTGATCGTTTAGTTGGATCAACATATCCTAATCCCACTGTGCAACCATTTTCACGAAAGTTGGGTAACGGTGCAACAACCACTGGGGTATCCTGCATCTCATTGTTCGCAAATAAAACATGTTCAAAACTTCCAAGATTTCCAGGCGTTCCACTTTTCACAAGTCTCCAACTCAAGCCACTACCCTCATAAATCTCAAGAGTATGATCTGTTCTTTCCAGTAGAATATCACGGGCAATCGTTTTAAACATGTTTTTACTAACACTCACACTGGAAAGGCCATCAGACCCACTACCCAGTTGTCAGAGAGCACTGGTGGTACGATAATAGGTCTTTGCAATGAAAGTAGCATTTTCACCATGAGCAGTAAAGTAGTCCTAAAATAGTACATAATAAACGAAGAATGTCAAATGATGCACTCATAGTGATAACTGTAATAACACCTGAGAAAATAGAAAAGGTTAACATAACCAAGAAGTGAAACTGACCCGACGATCAAACAATCGGATAGCCCTTGGGTCCTGCAACAGAAAATAAACCCCAATAATAAGAACAAGCATCCTCTAACACCTCCTATACATTGCCATTTTAACACCTCCTATACATTGCCATTTTACAAGCATATCCCATACCCACAAAATTTCAATTTACAATTTCATTTCCCTCACTTTCAATTTTCCACTTGGAAATAGTCTCTAATTCTTATTCCTTGTAAATTCATTACCATATGTACCTAAAATTTTCCACATATAAATAAGCAAATTAAAAAGCCCAAAAAAACACAGCTAGGGTTTCAGAAATAGAAAACTTACATGGGAGAGGGTTTTGAAGAATGACAGAAACCCTTGAGATTACTTCTCATCTACAAAACACCCATGAGCCAATTTGAGATTTTAAGTAATTAAATCAAATAAATCTAAAGGGAAAAACAGAAAAGCTAGGATTTTTGGTTTTTGCTGCTTTACCTAATTTAAGCTCCGGAAGCTTGCTCTGGTCCTCGAAATTGGCATCCATGGCTGATTTGCAGTTAGGGTTTTGTTTTCTGTGAGACAGAAATGGGGAGTCTTCAAGTCTCTGAAAGTGGGTTAATAGAGTCAAGTGAATTTCTGGCGCCGAATAAGGTTACAGATTGGCGGGAAAATAGAACGTCGGGCATTTTAGGGGCGCGTGTCATCGATTCGTGTGGAAGTGGGAACGGCGTGAGCGCTTGGAATGGGCCGATCCAGGAAGATGGATGTGGATTCAAGTTGGGCCTTAAACAAGACGAATGACTATATATGGTCACGTGGGGAGAGTCAACGTCTTCGCAAATTATTGAAATAATAAGATTAGGTATAGATGTCATAATACATATTCAGGGGTCTAAGATTTTAAAAGTCTCAGACGAACAATAATAACGTGGTCTCATAAACATACATATAGTTTTTTTTATAATAAATAACAATATAAAAAGATGTGCGTAAATAGATAAATATAGTTTACTTTTTATTAACATAAAAAATGAACTTTTATTCATACTAAGATAATTTGAAATACATAAATAATTGAACAAATTTTTTTTTCTTTTGATGGCTGGATCCTAGTGGGAGGCTAGACAATCACGCTT